>CM035409.1:950303-1067803 GCA_020310875.1 Ceratopteris richardii
TAGAAAACAATAAAAAACGTAGGGCTTGCCAAGCAAGGGGTATACTAGCTTATTCAAATCATACGAAAGATTAGATAGAATCATGATCTTCAATTCAAAGTAGAATCTATGCATATATCAACTTGAAAAGATTTTCTAGATGATAGGGAGATGTTTTCTTAAACTATAGGATTTATCACACCTAAGTTGGATAGATGGCTTTTGAATTTTATGAGGACTCTATCAAATTGAAATTTCAACTTGATTATTCATACTTGATTTCTTGCTTCTTAGTGCTACACATCCAAACTATTAGACTCAAGAAATGATAGGCAGGACATGGTTGAACCACAAACTAAGAGAGAGGATTAGGAAGTAATCCTCAACCATGGATTTTGGGACAAGTGGTTAGCCCATCATACTCCTAGCTGGTAGATCATGAGTTCAAATACCACAATTGGTATCAGAGCTTAGGAAATAGGCTTGGGTAGAGTGGATAGAAGGCGTGCATCTTGCTTTCAAAGATATGCCCATTAAAGATTAGAGTGTATCTCCCAATCCGTAGGTCGGATTTACATGTGTAAGATACGATTGGAAAACTTTCCCAGGATCATTCCACTGAATGCACTAGAAGGATAATCCAAGATACATATCATGAGTGAGGACCAGGTCAAGATACTGAGGGTGAGAAAAAAGGCTCAAGACACCAAGGTTGTGAACAAGGATACTCGATCTAATGAGTTCGTACATAAGTGGCCAAGAAGTGGAAAGGGAATGTTCAAGAGGCCAAGGTTGAGAGCAAGGGTTCAAGAGACCATGATTGAGAGCAAGAAGGTTCAAGAGACTGTGCAGAAGTGAGGACATCAATTCATGGGGAGATCAAGGAATGATCATTGAGGACCATGATCTCTAGAAGGGGAAAAGAGCATTAGACTTAATAAATTATAGGCAAGAGATGGTTGAACCCCACTCTAAGAGGGAGGATTAGGAAGTAATCCTCAACCATGGATTTTGGGGAAAGTGGTTATCCTATCATACTCCTTGCTCGTAGGTCATGATTTCAAATCCCATAATTGCCATCAGTACAAAGTGTCTAAATTTTCTAAGATTGGAGCTTGAAATGCAAAAATATATACATGTGTAAGAAAATTAAGATTTATAGAATTACGTGGATTCGTTCGAGAATATTGAATATGCAAGTAGATCCTATCACGTATTTCCTTCGTCGCCATATTTGATGGTACAATTAGCAAGCCTAAGTGCTTTGCTAATGATTCAGGACTACACATTCATTTACCTATTCACAAGAGAAAACTACATGTGAACTCATGCTTGTCAATTTGAGCATAGCTACCCTGGATAAATGTAAAAGGCAAAGGAAGATGAAATCTCGTAGATTTAGGGGAGTTATGCCACGATGTATTTGGCAGAGAAATCAAATTAATCAAGTCCCTAAAGTGTAGGATCACTTTTAGGAAAGCCAAAATTCAAATTCAAACTCATTTTATGAGTATAAATAGACATGATTTTAGTCATGGGCTAAGAGAGCCATTCTGAGAGGCATTGAGCTACAAACTTGAGCATACCTTAAGCTCTCACTATCTATGTGTAGTCCACTACATGTCCCTTGTATCATATGTTTATTAGTGTATACAATTTGATACATTTCTTCAAGTACATTTCTATCTACTATCATCTATTGCATCCTCTTCTTTATAGTGACCTTGTGGAATCAATTTCTCTACGTGTACTCATTCTTTTTCTATACTTTGACTTGTGATACTTATATTTGCTTGTCTAGTACCGCGGTATCAAATCTCATTCTGTTTGGTTTTGTAAAATGGAAGATATGAAACTAGGAAGGTGACTATGTTTGTACACATTCTAGATCCTGAAAGGTCAAGATGACCCCCCTGACTTGTAGAACAAACACGAAGTCTAATCAAGTGATGTCACAAGGCATCTAGTTGAGAAGATATGCAATGTGAAGACTTCATATGGTAATATGAACCTATTGAGCAAGGTATTGTATGTGCCAACTATCATAAAAAACCTCATAAGTGTAGGTTAGATTAATGAAAAAACATTGCAGGTTAGATTCATAAAGAATGGAGCATTTGTTGAGGATTCAAATCAAGGATTCAAGAGGATACCAAGAGAAGAAAATTCAGGTAGAGTATTCACATTTCAACTCCAAGACACTAGAAATATTGCATTGTTTAATTATGCTAGCGAAACTCTATCAGAGTTGAAATTTGGCACAAGAGGTTAGCTCACATAGGTGAAAGGTCTCTAAAGCAAATCAATAGGGATGAGAGTGTACATGGTCTACCAAATATCTCTAAACAAAAAATTATCTACAAATGTATTGCTTCTCAATTTGGCAAATCTTAGAGACAACCATTCACACAGAATGGATATATTCGTGGAGACCTATTGGAGCTACTCCATATAGATGTATGGGGAACAAGAAATGAACCTTCAATCTCTAGATCCAAGTATTATGTGTCATTCATTGATGATTGTAGGAGATGGAAAATACTATACTTTATGAAGCATAAAGATGAAGTGTTTTCATGTATTAAGGAATACCTAGCACTTGTAGAAAATCAAATAGGTAAGACCTTGAAGACACCAAGGTGAGATGGAGGGGGAGAATATTTCTCCCATTAATATCTCCAAGAGAGACAAATCAAAACAAAAATCACAACTAGGTATACACCATAGCAAAATGGAGTGGCAGAGAGAAGAAACAGGACAATTGTGGAGGGTGCAAAGTCAATGCTAAATGAAAGCAAGCTACCAAATTACCTATGGGCTATACATCACATACCTGATCAATAGACTTCCATCAAAAGCATTGGATGGGATGACACCATATGATGCATTGAATGGAAGAAGAACTAGCCTTGATCATTGTAAGGTTTTTGGGTGCATAGCATATGCACACATACCTTCACAAATTAGAAGAAAATTAGACCCAAAGGTAGAGAAATGCATCTTTATCAGTTATCATCTTAATAGAAAGGCTATAGGCTACTAAACATTCAATATACATAGCACGAGAATCAAACCTTGAAGAACCATCTAATTATGAAGAAGCAAGTTAGAAGCCAGAACGGAGGAGTGCCATGGAAGACGAAACAGAAGCTCTACAAGAAAATTACACTTGGGATTTGGTACCCAAGAAACCATCTATGAAGGTCATTGGATCAAGGTGAACATACAAGGTAAAGAAGAACTCTCATGGCTCAATTAATAGGTACAAAGAAAGGCTTGTAGCCAAAGGATTTGCAGAAACCCAAGGTATTGATTATGAAGAAACTTTTTCACATGTGGCAAAAATGCCTTCTATTAGAGTGCTCATGAGTGTTGCATCTTCCAAGAACTAGAAGATACATCAAATGGGTGTTAAAAATGATTTCTTAAATGGTTGGATTTAGAGGAGGTATTTATGGCTCAACCTCATGGCCTTGAACATAAATCATACCTTGAACATGTGTGTAGGTTGAGGAAAGCCTTGTATGGCTTGAAGCTGTTGGTATACTTAGGTCGTGATGTGTGTGAACACTCTAGGACCGCGGGGGAACTTTTTTCCCTCTTTAGGAGGTTTTTCCCCCAGCTTGTATATACACCTATTACCCTAATGGGCTACTTATCCTTTTACATTCTCTAGTAATACATTCAGTATTGTGTGTTGTGCTCCAAGCTTCTTCTTCTTCCTTGTGCTACTCGCGTGCTTCCGCAGACATCTAACTCCAACAATTTGTATCAGAGCAGGTCATCGCTTCATCTAGGGCATCATCTACACCTCTCTAGTTGTAGTCTCAAATTTGCATGAAATTTGGTGAGCATACTCAGGGTGTTTCAGAGATCAAAACTGCTTCGGTTTGTGGTGCTGAAATCGCCATCTAAGCTTGTTTTGGCCTTCGAATGTTTTATTGTAGTGCTTGTGTAGGCTATTTCTTCTTTCTGTGCCAAAGGCATATACCTTTTTCGGTTTGCGAGTATAAGTGTCTCAAAGTCTGCTATAGGTTTTGTAGAACTCGTCTGGGCAGTTCTGTTCAACTTTTTGAGATACAATCAATTTTTTGCATCAAGATATTTTAGTCACCGGCCATGGCTGAAAGCAATGATGTATTTCATATGTTGGCTGTTGAGGATAAGTTGGATGGTACCAACTACCCGTTGTGGGCTTACATGATGCGACATGTATTGGTTGCAGAAGGATTGTGGAACATTGTGTAGGGTGTTTAAAATCATCCTATCACACCTGCAATTGTTGCAACTATAGGTACAGAAGCTGATGCAGAAGGTGTCAAAGATGATGATATTCTGCATATTCTTGTTCGTGTTGCAGTTTTTGCTGCACCTACTATAGAGCAAATTCATTGGGATGGTAGAGATGCCCAGTCACATGCATTGATAGCTTTGTCTATCAAACATGCCATTATTCCTCATATTCGCTCTTGCATAATAGCTAAGGATGCTTCGGATACACTTACCACATTGTACCAAGCTAGGAATGAGGCTCGTGTTGCTTACCTCCGAAAATAGTTGGAGAGTGAGCACATGAATGAAGGTGATTCTATGGATAATTTTCTAACAAATATCAAAGACTTGAAGGAACAATAGATTTCTACTGATGAGGTTATACTAGATAGCTCACTTGTGCAGACTGTTCTGAATGGTCTTCCTGATTCATATCAAAAATTTTCTTCTACTCTTTGATTGATGATGAAAGGCAATCCAAATGCCTTGTCATTTGAGAAGTTCATCTTTGTTATGTTGCAAGAAGATCAGTCCTAGCAAAACAGGTCCATTATGTGTGTTGCAGATCAAGCTTTCCTGGCTAGTCAGAAGGGCAAAGGAAAATGGAGCTCTTCAACTAATAAACAGAAACCTGCTAATTCTGCATAATCGAAGAGGGAAGACAAAGATGAAAAGAAATAAAAAAATCAGAATTTGCTTTGCATGTGTTGTTAGGAAACGATCATATCATAAAGAATTGTTCGAAACTAGCTGCTAAAGATGCAAAGAAGAAAGAGGTCGGAATATTGGTTGTTGTTGAAGCCTCAACACCAAAAACAGAGTCTCCTAATCTTGTTCAGGAAGAAGAATGGGCATTTATGACTGTTTGCAATTTTGACCCATCTTCTCATGAGCAGTGCATCTCTGGAGTAGACTAAGATGTTTGGTACTCTGATAGTGGGGCGACCAAACATATTACCTCGCAACAGAGTTTCTTCTCTTCACTCGAGCCTACCCCTACAGGGAATACTGTTACATGTGCCAACAACTCCTCTTATCTTGTTATGGGAGTTGGTAAGATCATTTTGAATACTGCTGATGGTAGTTCTTTCACTTTGTCAGATGCTTTGTTTATGCTAGGGATCAAGAGAAATCTGTTATCAGTTTCTACATTAGCTAAGATTGGCTTGGTTGTGAAATTTGTTGATGATAAATGTACAGTTCATGATCTATCAAATGGCGATGTGATTATTTCTTCTGGCATTTTATGTTGTGGGATGTATAAGCTCATAGACTATGAAAAATCTGTAAATGATTTGGCATGTGTAGTACATGATTCTCAAGCTATGTTAGATGCAAAGCTTTGGCATGCACGCTTTGGTCATCTTAATTTTGCTAGTTTGTTATGCCTGCAGAAATTTGAAATGGTGTCCTCTTTGCCCAAACTTGAGGCGCCCGGAAAAAATGTTTGTGAAGGCTATATTTTGGGCAAAATGCAGTGTTCTTCCTTTCCAAAAGATGGTTCAGTTCAAGCTACTCTGAATTTGCAGCTTGTACATAGTGATGTATATGGTCCTATGCAGACACCTTCTTTTGGAAATTATCTTTACTTCGTGACTTTCATCAATGATTTTTCTAGGCATGCATGGGTATATCCATTGAAGGCAAAGTCCGAAGTGTTCATGTGCTTCAAACAATTTTTGGTTTTGGTTGAAAATCTGTCAGCATGTAAAATGGGAACCCTCCATTCTGATCGAGGGGGAAATATATGTCTTCTGATTTTAATGCATTTTTGGCTGAACGTGGGATAAAACACCAAGTGCCATAAACACCTCAACATAATGGAGTTGTTGAACAAAAAAACAGGTCACTTATGGATGGCAAGTAGTATGGTCAAGAGTTAGGCTTTACCACATAGTTTCTAGCTTGAGGCTATCATGTGCGCAACGTATGTACTTAACAGGTGTCCCACTAGAGCGTTGTAGTCTATCACTCCATATGAGGCTTTGCATGATCGCAAGCCATCTGTTGCTCATCTGCGTGTTTTTTGTTGTTTAGCATATGCATTAGTGTCTGAACAACATCGCAAAAAATTGGATGATAAAGCAGTCAAATGTATTTTTGTTGGGTACAATCTGAAAGTAAAGGCTATCGTTTGTATCATCCATAGACTAAACACATTCTGGCTAGCGATGATGTTGTTTTTGTGAAAGATGCTATTCAACCATTGCTTTCATGTACTAAGGAGACATTTGTTAGCTCCAAAGACATGTATGATACTTTGCTGCCTTTGTTTACGAGTGGGTAGTCTAGTTCTAGTCCTAATGAGGCAAATTCTCAGCCTTTGCAGGTTTCATGTGATGATGTAGATCATCCCATTTCTGATTCAGATTTACATGATGCACTTGTTGATGAGAGAGCTGACATTGAGGAGGCAAAAGCTATGCCAAAATGGCTGGTGCAGACTTTGTATGACAGCAAATTAGATGCATCTCTATCATATCGTACTCAATCAAGCTCTCATAGTGCCTCTTTTGCATCAGATTCCTATGTTATGGCTGCATCTAGTCTCTATGATTAGAATGAGCCTATTTCATTTGACGAAGCACAAAATTCAAAAAATTGGATGGCGTTATGCAATCTGAATATGTTGCTATAATGAAGAACGGTACTTGGTCTTTATGTGACTTTCTCCTGGCAAGAAGGCCATTGGCACTAAGTAGGTTTACAAGCTGAAGCGTAAGCCTGATGGAGCAGTTGACAGGTATAAGGCTAGGCTTGTTGCAAAGGGTTATGCATAGGAAAGAGGCATTGATTTTGATGAGACCTTTGCACCTACATGCTGCATGACTATTATTCGGAGAATCTATGCACTTGCAGCCAATCATGGTTGGAATGCACATCAGTTGGACATTAAAACCGCATTTCAGAATGGTGACTTGCATAAAGCTTTGGGCTTACTTACTTTTGTGGAGTGATTTCCACATAGCTTGGCACTTCCTTATACATGAGTGCCAACCACTTGTTCAGCTCATCACTCCCAGGGGGATTTGTTGATATATTTAGGTAGTGATGTGTGTGAACACTCTAGGATCGTCGGGGCGCTTTTGTCCCTCTTTAGGAGGTTTTTTCCCCCGGCTTGTATATACGCCTATTGCCCTAATGGGCTACTTATCTTTGTACATTCTCTAGTAATACATTTAGTATTGTGTGTTGTGCTCCAAGCTTCTTCTTCTTCCTTATGCTATTTGTGTGCTTGTGCAAACGTCTAAGTCCAACAAAAGCAAGCTCCTAGAACTTGGAAACATAGACTTGTCACATACTTTCAAGATAAAGGTTTTATTGTAAGCAAGGGAGATCCTTCCCTCTTCATAAGAGTAATCACTCAGAGGTCATATAACTTTTTGTATATGTGGATGATATAATCATTATAGGAAATGATGCAGATGGAACTAGGAGGATGAAAGCTCAAATGAAGGAAGAATTCAAGATTAATGATCTTGGTTTGCTCACTTACTTCCTAGGATTGGAAGTGGTATATATAGAGAAAGGTACGTTCCTCACCCAAAGAAAGTACATTAGAGATATGCTTTGAAAATTCAAGATGGAGAATGCAAAGGTTGCAAGTACACCATGGAGGTAAATATGAAATTAAGTGCTCATGAAGGTGAATTACTTGAAGATTTTACTAGCTATTAGAGTTTACTTGGAAGCTTGAATTATGCTACTCGTACTAGAGTGGATATAGGCTATGGAGTAAGTGTGCTGAGTTAGTTGACTCACATTCCAAGGAAGCCTCACATGGAAGCAGCCAAGAAAATTCTAAAGTACTTGAAGGGCACAATCAATGAAGGGTTATACTATCCATATAAATCTGATATGGATGTTAAACTCTTTTCTGATGTAGATTGGGAAGGCTCTATAGATGATAGGAGAAGCACATCTGGATATCTTACCTTTGCAGGTACAAAGTTGATTTCATGGTCTTCCAAGGAGAAACATGCAATTGCTCTTTCATCAACATAGGTTAAATACAAAGGACTTGCAAATGCTACACAAGAGACTATGTGGATTAGAACCCTATACTCTAATTTAGGGTTGAACACTTCAACTCCACATATATTTGGAGACAATATTAGCTCATTACATCTTGGGTGCTAACCCTATCTATCATGCCATGACTAAACATATAGAATTTCATTGTCATTATGTTAGAGAGAAGATTATGAGTAAGGAGATACAACTCTCATAAGTATCAACTCATCAACAATGTGCAGATATGATAACAAAGGCATTAGATGGAAGAAAATTCAACACATTCAAATTAATGATTGGATTGCACAAGATCATGGACTGAAGACTAAAGCATCTTAGGCTTGAGGGGAGCTATTGGTAAAATTAGAAATCCTAAGTGCTTTGCTAATGATTCAGGACTACACATTCATTTACTTATTCACAAGAGAAGACCTCATGTCAAATCATGCTTCTCAATTTGAGCATAGCTACCTTGGATAAATGTAAATTCTAAAAAAGACAGATCTAGTGGATTTAGGAGAGTTAAGAAACGACTTATTTGGTAGAGGAATCAAATGAATCAAGTCCCTAAAGTGTACGATCACTTTTACGAGAGGGAAAATTCCAATTCAAACTCAACCTATGAGTAATAGACGTGATTTGAGTTGCAAGCTAAGAGAGAAATTTTGAGAGACATTGAGCTACAAAGTAGAGAATAGCTTGAGCTCACACTATCTATATGTAGTCCACTACACTTCCCTTGTATCATATGTTCATTAACAAATACATTTTGATACATTTCTTGAAGTGCATTTCTATCTACCATCTATTGTTGTATCCTCTTCATTAGGGTGCCCTTGTGGAATCAATTATTTCTGCATCTACTCATTAATTTCATATACTTTAACATGGGATAGTTAGATTGGAGATTATATTATCTAGACATTAAGTCCAGTCTCACCAAGTTTCGGTGAGTAGAGCTAACGATATGAGACTAGGAATGTGACTATGTCTACACACCTTCTAGATCTTGAAAAGTTGGGATGACACCTATGACTAGTTAGGTTTATTTCTTGTATATGCTATATATAAATCGATGAAATAACTTGCTTTCATTATTTATACCCTCCAATTAGATGTGTGCAAAATCTCTCTAGTCAATTCATACTAGTTTGTGAGCTTTGAGCATAAGACTGAGTTCTTCTATTTCCAAAATAGAAGGTTTCTCACATTTCATACATATTCTAATTATCTATTTTGATGCAAAAGTCTGAGAATGATGTTCCAAAGGACTTGATGGTTCCAAATGCATCATTGTGAAGCTAAAAGGCTATATTAACCATCCCTAGAGTTAGATTTGCAGGTGTAGAGTAGGTTTTGTGCAACACTAGCTCATCTCTGGAACCTATATGTCTCGAACCTATATGTCCATCTCCTCACAATATTGAGGTTAACCATTAAAATAATGAAATGATCATTTTATTTCTTTATTACTTCCATTTATTGTTTTTTTTTAATTCATGTTCTCATAACTTAACCCATCTATGGATGGGATACCATTGGTTTCAAGTAATTCTTCCTCTTGGTTGTGTGTAGAATCATCTCATATCAGATATCTCGACAATCTCTAGTTTTAGGATATGACTACAGAAGGTGGAAAAGAAATCTTGGACTGTGGATAGCTTTGGAATCAGAGGAGAGTTGCCCAAAATCTGGGTTAGAAGTATTGATTCATCCAGATTTTCAATCTAGGAAAATAATTGTCACTGCAAATTGGAAACTCAAAAATGTAAGGGAGCTCCTAGAATACATTGATGAGTTATCATCACAGTTTAGATTCTCAATTGATGATGCAATAGTTAACATTAGATTAGAGAAAACATTATCTTACATAGCTTGCCTGCCACCCAGGGTGATCAAGTTCCAACCCATAAGATTCTAACAAGTCTAAAAAGAGTTGATTGAATAGAAACCAAGACATTCTTATATAATATATCTCCTTCTTTAAAAAGCTTTTTTTCATACTTCCATTGATTTTTCTTTGCTTGATCATAAGGGCATATTGCATGTTTCATAATGGCATTTATTGCTCTCTCCCTGATCAAGATGACCCATGCATCTAAATGGTCTGACAAGTTTAACTCAGGACTGTAAAAACTTCTCTCCAAGAACCTTACTGCATTTGTAATCTCTCTCCGACCACATGAGGTGTTGTCTTTCTATAGTGGCACATGTATTTGGATGTATCCAAACCTTTTTCCTTCATTCAATTTAGGAATTCCTGGAAAGTTCTAATCAATATGCATTTTGAGAAGCTTAGCAGCACTGCAAGGTAGACTTGAAATCAAAATGGATGGGAAGGCTTTAAAATAGAACAAAACAAAATGTAAGGCAAGGCTTACACTTTGCAGTTTCCATGTTGTGATTGGAGGGAATTCATGAAAACTGCTTGATATTCATTGATGTCAATGATAATAAGACTCCAGTGGCCCTTAACAATGAGTGGCATGTAAAAATAACTTCTCTATTGAAAAGAATGTTACTTATTTCAAAATGAAGAGGAATACTTACTTTTCAGTATAGGGGTAGATAGTATATTCTACACATTTTGCAAAATTCTTTAGAAATAATTTCACATCTCCCTGCTTGTGCAAAAGGCACTGAGTCACAAGAGGATCCATGATGAAAACTTTTCTTGAAACTGCTTCCTCACATTGTTGCAGAAGGAGCCTAGAACTGAAGAAATATGAATTGAATATAAAAAATACCAAATTAAGGAAAACATAAGCATTTTATGGCCTGCAGATAATACTTGAGTGCAATATTGACTACACTATCAGATATTTCAACATTGAACTCTCTTAGCATTTTGTTGTCTTGTGGTCTTATATCAAGCATAAATTCCTCTTGCCATGGCATTGCAACATTTACTGTCACCTACCCATCTCCTTTTTTTAGAAGTTCTTTATTTGCCTTTTGCATCTTCTAAATCCGGTTCAAGATAACATTTTCCTCTCACAAGAAACCCTGCTTTTTCTTCTTCTCCTCACAATTTGCTGCATTTCTTGTTTCATGATCATGAGGGACCTGAGGGTGGACCTCTTCAATTACAACTGATGACTTAGGTGCTCGTGCTGGAGGTATATTGACAATATCAAAGAACTTTTGATCATGGTTCTCAATAGGCATAATAAATTTATCAAACCTATATATGAGCCTTGATACAATCACATAATCCTTTGCCATCAATGTCACCCTATGACATGAGCTTCACACAAGTAAGGATTATTCATGAAGTCAATTGCAAAGTCTTCTAGAGCTTCTTGCAAGCATGAAAGAGCTTGAGTTTCCCACTTCACGTTTACAAAGGACGTCGTCTTCATCATGGAATAGAGATTCGCTGAAATTTTCTAGACAAATCTCATGAAAGGAAGAATGAGAATCAGGAGTCCCACAGACTTTTGAGCCCTTCTTATCTCCCTCAAAGAATTAACCTGGTAGCGAACCCTTTTTGATGACTTGATCCTGAGGGTACAACTTCCTTGTTGTCTTCTTTGTCCTAGCCATAAGCTACATAAAAAAAAAGTTTAAAGCTTGGAAGAAATTTAAAAAGCAAAAAAACTAATGTAAAGAGCCTTTCACAAAGCACTCAGGAAACACAACTGATGCAAGCGATAAGGGTCATCCAAAAACCCCCAGATGTCCCTAATCGCTTGTATCAGTCGTGTTGTAAAATGTTGATTATGGAAGAAATTTAAAAAGCAATAAAACTAATGTAAAAAACCTTTCACAAAGCACTCAAGAAACACGACCAATGCAAGCGATTAGGATCATCTGAAAATCCCCAAATGTCCCTAATCACTTGTATCGGTCATGTTCAAAATGGTTGATAAAGAAAGAAATTTGAAAAGCAAAAACCTAATGTAAAACCTCTTTCACAAAGCACTCAAGAAACACGACCGATGCAAGTGATTAGGGTCATTCGGAAATCCCCGGATGTCCATAATCATTTGTTTCGGTAGTGTTGTAAAATGGTTGATTTTGACGATCGATCCAAGTGATTAGGGGGCATCCAAAAATTCCCGATGCCCCTAATTGCTTGGATCAGTCGTGTACAAGCTCTTGTGATCCATCATACCTGACATTGAATGTGGTCTATGGAAATATTTGAAAAGCATGAAAAAAAACTCGAAGGCAATGGCAAGTCGGTGCTAGGAAAGAGTTCACAAAAAAAATGAAAAAAAGTGGATAGAGGAGCTTAAATAGGTCTATGGAATGAGATGACCATTGGTGACATGTGGTAGCCTGTGATTGGTCCACATGATCTAGCCATTGCGAATTACCAATGTACAATGACACATGGCATCATTTGAGTGGGCCATGTCATCTAGCCGTTGTGATTCCCAACATCATATGCCACATGGAGTTTCTTGATTGGTCCACATCATCTGACCATTACGGATCGTCCTTGACTATAAATACAAATCCCCTTCACCGTTTCACATGTTCAACATTCATAGAATGTCTCTCTTCATCACCCTGCGTACTTGTGCTTCATAGCCAATATGACCTATACAAATGATTACAGGCGTTTGGCCGGATTTGACCAGCTTATTTTTCTTACATCGATGGTGTTCTCCGCTAGGGCACACTAGAATAATTAGAACTGAGATGGAGGAAAAGAATGTGTTCCTAATGTTTCTCCATCTGAGAAACTATTGGATTTCATGGTTCAAGAGGGTTTAAGAGTGGATTATTTTCTAAATGCAATGAGGATATTCAATCCCAACAAAGATTTTGAAGTACTTTTGGAGAAAACAAAAACCTTTCTAAGGGATGAGTGGGAGAGCCTCCTGGGTGTGGTCAATGGAAAGGAGCTTATTATTTCTAGAAAAGCCTATATCCACCCACACATCTTTGGAAAGAATCCATTGGATAAGGAAAAAATCATTAGAAAGTGCAAAAGGATATCTCCTTTGCCAGTAAAGCTAGATTTATGCCTAGAGCATGAAAAGGACTGCTCTTTGCTCCAATTGAGCATTGGCTTCTTGATATGGCTTGATCACATGTCAAATGACAAGGAGGAAGAATGTGTTCATATTGAAGAGAAAGAGCCATTCCTTGAGTTGACACCTGAGGGAAGCTCAAAAAGTATGAAAGGTGTCATGGAGATTGTTGAAGAGATCAATCTCCAAGCAGAAGAAGAGCAGGTCAAGAATTTTGATATGGCTACTTTTAAAGTAGAGACTGCAATAAGGGAGCCAATTGAAGATGTGAAACTTTCTGAGAAGTCCCTTCTTCTCCCAAATCTACCATTTTATTTCATCTCTGGAAAGGAATTTATTCCACTCTATTACATTTAGGAGCTCTTCAACCTAAGGGAAGAATACTGCCTTGCGGTTATAGCTGAGTCATAGGAAGTTGCAAGGAGATTTATCAATGAGAAGGGAGAAAGAAAATAAGAATTTGTGTATCCAGATTTAGCATTGTCAAATGAAGAATTCCAAGATTCATCAGAAGCTCTTTCAATCTTCTTTCACTACAAGAAATCGGCCGTATACCGAGGTTTTTATTGAGGGAAATCAATGCGTGTATTTTTCCCCCGACATCGGTGTAGGTGTCGGTATGCGCATCTATATTAAAGCACCAGTATAGGCATCAGTATAAGCATCGGTATGAGCATCGATATATTCATCGGTATAAACGTCGGTATTACTGGCACCCATACCGACGGTTATACTGATGCCACTTCTAGGTGTACCATCGCGTATACTGGCGTTCGCTGGGTGTACCTACGCTTAATCCAGTGGCATTACTTGGAGTACGGTCGCTTATACTGACAACCATATCTACAAAATTGTTTTTGGGCACAATGTGTTGTCTTTTGCTACAGCAACATTACCACGATGTTGCTTAGCAAAAGACAATACACTCTGCCCAAAAAAACCGAGTACATGTGATGTGTACTCTAATATCAACCGAAATATGATTTCATAAAACAGAATATTATGGAAACAAAATAGATAATCAAAATGAACTATGAACCATGAACCATGTAGAAGAAGAGTTATATATTTGATAAATGAAGCATGTACAAGAGTGTGGCAAACCACTGTCATATATGACGCTTTTACAAAATGTGGCACTAAGGTAGGGAGTGCCATATAAAAATCAAATACAAAATTTTGGTGTACCATTGCCATACACATGCAAAGAATGTTCCATGTCAACAGTCCTGCAACAAAGAACATTCATGAAATGAGATAAATTCACATGAGATTTACAAACAACAATTAGAAACCAAATTTATAAATTCATAACCTCATCGCAAATGCTCCCATGAAACGACCTCACCACGTCCCTCCAAGTCCTCCAATAGTGCAGCCAATCTATGACAATATCCATAAGCCTCCTCCGTTTGTGTTGGAGGACGACCCATTGCCAGCTCCTACAACAAATATACAAAACATTAGAGGAACATACATGAGAAGTTTAACACAAAAAAATTGAATAAATCAAATGGTACTTACAAACTCGTGATGCATCATGTCATATCCGTCGCTGCCCAAATGTGATGGTCCAACCGTATTTAAACGTGTGGTTGCGGCATCTCGCTGTTGGCGATATCGGTTAGGAGTCTTCTATTGCTTGTCACGAATCATATCCCACTCCTCAGCATCTAACCATACAAGCTTTGGTAAGTCTGTTCCAAAAGCATCACGAGCCTCGAATCATCGATGGGACATAACTTCACATGCACCGTGCAGAATCCACTCTCAACTGACAAGAGGTTGTCCATCGACTGGTCAGAACTCCTGATAAATCACCTCTATGGCATAATTCTTTCGATTTTTATCTTGTTCACTCCATTTCAACATGATAGAGTGTCCAAACTATATGGAGCAAAGCTGTCATATAGGTGCACACATTTTTTTGCCAGCAGCGTCCATCATTGGAGCTCCATCTCGGATACTATACACCTTGGAGTCATCATGGTCATGAGCACCACATGGCGTACCTACATCTGAGGTACTCGTCCTAGGAGTAGAAGCGGGCGACACAACGTCCATCGCACTGCCTCCACAACAACCGCCTCCTCCAGACTTACCTGTAGATCCACTCCTAGAACCTCCTGCTCTAGAGCATGACCTCGATCTACAAGACGAGCCAAAATCTATATCACGCTGAGGTGTCAAATGCACATGTCTACTACTAGAGCTAGTAGGGGATGGCTGAAAAGATGGTCGTGGTGGAGTCATAAAGCGAGGAGACATACCTCTGGCAGGAGTAGCACCACCCACAGGAGTGACACCGATAGGAGTGACACCGGTAGGAGTGACAGCAATGGGAGTGAGGCCGACAGGAGTGAGGCCGCCAAGAGTGAGACCGGGGGGAGTGCTACCACGAGCGATCGAATACTGTGATGCAGCCACCATATACACGGGAGGTACCTCAAGGATGAACTCTAAGAACTACTCCTTTATCATGGAATGTGGAGTGACTGAGGAATGTCTCCTATCGTGCTCTATAACAAAAGAACTCAAATGATTAGCAGGTGATAATAAAGGTAATATAGATAAATGGTAGTATACAAAAAAACCTAGCAAAAAAAAAACAGAAATTAGTACGTACAAGTGTTTGATTCAAAAATCCTCTAGTCTAGCATCATCTTGGAGATCCGATGCATCGAGAATATCTATCTCTATATTGATGACTTCTAAATCGTTTGCTATGTTGGTTTCTTCCTAATCATCATCTATTGCTTCGTCCTGTATTTCATGTTCTTCAATGACCTCTTCTTCTCGAACAATGATCTCTTCCTCCTTCACTATCGAATGAATCTCTGAGTCCACTACAGATGGACTTTCTTCTACATCTATGCTCTCACAAATTTGTCTACTACATGGGGCGACTTGTAAAACAAATAGCCACTTTGGTTCTTTTGAATCTGGTATAAAAACAACTTGCTCACAGTGTTCGGGAAGTACAAATGTATCTCTTTCATCCGTCCATAATTTTGTGGAGTTGACTTGAAGCAAACCGCTTTTATCCCGCCTCACTGTGGTGTTTCTTCCAGAGGTGACTACTTTGAACCATTTCACATCAAAAGCAAAGTAATAAAACTTCCTAAAAGATAGTTTCAAGATATCTTGAATCACACCAAAATAATCTAGCTTGGCTTCTTGAGCATTATCATCTCTTGTACTCGCTCTACTTTTTTGCAAAAAGTTCACCATCACCCCACTATCAAAACTAGACCTATTTTTATCGATTCTTGTGATCCGAAAGTGTCGTCCATGAGACCATAGTGCACCGTATTTAGTATACTCCCAATCACATCCCTTTGCGAGTTCATCTTCTTCTTCAGAGATATCTTCACCTGCTGCTTTTGCTTGTGAAACCGTTGTATCTAACCATCCGCTTGTTGGAAAAGGTGGAAGAGGTCGAAGACTTTTTGGAAGAGGCAAAAATCGAGTGGAACGATTCCTTCGAAACTGAGCTCTTTCCTTTGTGTTGGTCTCCTTGGCAAGCTCATACTTTGCTAACCAAATTTTGCATAGGCTCAGAGTTAACTATGCAAAACTTCATTGCCTTCTCTGTGAAATTTGCATCCATTTTTCTTTGCAATCCTTTACCTTGTGGTTCATCGCTTACGAGACGAACATCTTCATCATCGCTCCATAAGTTAGGCATTTCGTGATCGGACATACATAGAAACTCAGTTATGAATACAAGAGAGTCTTGTACAAGCCATCCCTGTACCATGCTACCCTCTCGACATGCTCTCTATCGAACAAACCCTTTTAATGTCTTCATAAAGCGCTCTAAGAAGAACATCCATCGACTATGGACAGTTCCTCCTATTGCAACTTCATCTACCACATGAGCTAGTAAATGGAGTTGAATAGTGAGAATACTTGTGGGAAAGTATTTCTCTACCATACAAAGAGCCTCGATAGCATTGAGTTTTGCACTCTCTATGCTATCTCTATTTATCTCTTTAGAAGAGATCCACCGTACTAAAGGACTAATTTTATAAATGGTTCTTCATACATCCTCCAAAAGACAATCTTTTAAGGCTACAAGGAGCACAAACTGTAAAAGATTGTGCCAATCATGAGACTTGAGCCCTCCAAGATTGTCATTTTGTGTGAAAGCAGTCTTTAGACACCTCATGCATCTAGTAGGTGTTCAAAACTCTGAAAATGTTTTCTTCACTTGTTGCTCTTCCATCCTGCAAAGCACCCAAGGAGCTCTTGGTAACGATAATGTTCTGTTGGTCTTAGTAATTGCCCACAACTCTCGCATACGACCTCTCTCTTCTAAGTCCTCCCTTTGTGCTTTGCTTTCTTTCTTTCTAGTCAAAGTCTTCCAAAGAATCTCTCCCACATTCTTAAAAATATGCATCGAGTCTACCAAATGATTGATCAATAATTCACTCCAATAAGGGAGTTCATAAAAAATGGACAACCCTTTCATGCCAGTGACTGGAGTTTCTAAATCCCACAGTTGTTTCCAATTGCTAGCTTTCATTTGGCATTGCGCTTGTTGACCAATTTGTTGTTCATGTAAAACATGTCCATCAGGCAAATACTATGGTGTCCTTCATAGATAGTTTTACATAGTGCTTTGGAATAGCATGCTTTGAGTCGTGGTCCGCATAAGGGACAAGCATGGTAATCGGAAATTGATAAACCTGAACATTCACCATAACCAAGCCAATCATGCATCATCCACATAAGTATGCCTTGCACTCGCAGGTCTCCTCTTCTTATAGGTTGAGACATGTCACGCACAGTAATCCCATCCCATAAAATGCACAGTTCTTCAACAAGTGGTGCAAGATATACATCCATGTTTTTAACCTTATACTTACCTCATACAATAAGAGATAATAATAAATGACCTTTCTTTGTGGCCAACCATGGTGGGATATTATACTTACCTCCATAGATAAGCCTAGATGTATGGACCGAGGCTCGCTAGCAAACTCTGACCACTTACTATCTATGTGCTTCCAAGCATCAGAGTTAGCAGGCACTTGCATTACACCATATGTAGACCTGCTCTTTGTATACCATGACATTAACTCAGCTATAGATTTGCATCTAAACATGTCCTTGATTCGTGGAATAATAGGAAAGTGGCAAAGAACCTTTGCGGGAATTGCTTCGCCCACAAGGTCTTCTCTAAATCTATTTGCTCCACACTTTGGACATATGTGGGATGCTCATACTCATTTCGAAAGAGGCTGTAATCATTTGGACAAGCATGAATCTTAGTATAATCCATTCCAATGGACTGTAAAAGTTTTTTTGCATCTCCATATGTTGGAGGCATGTTATTGCCCTCTAGCAAAAATTGATCTTTAAGAAGCCTGCAATAAGCAATTAGAACGATATTAGTAAATAAAGTTATTTTGATACAACAATGAAAGTTTATTTCAAATCCACTTACCTGAACAATTCAGTGACACTACTATCTGACCATCCATAAATGGATTGCAGATTGAGCATTGTGAGTGATGCACATAGTAGAGATATCTTTGCTCCATTGTAAAGTGGTAAACGAGCTAGTCTTTGCATGTATTCATATTCCTCATCGACTTCTTATCGTGGAAATTTTGTTGTGTCCATGAAACTCTCGACATCTTCTCCACCATCGTGATCTTCATCCATCTCATTAAATGCTTCGAACATTTCTTCCATATGTTCATTCCATGTAATGCTATTAGTACTTGCTTGTACGTCTAACTCCTTTTTTGTTCTCTTTTGTCCACCAGAGGTTACCGGTGCAATGTCGTTTGGGTCCATTTGCTCACCTAGGGGACCATGCGAATGGTAGCGTAGGTTTTGTGATCGACTTTTATCAAAGGATCCATACATTCTAACATATGCAGTACAAATTCATCCTTTCCGATAAATTTGATACTGGCACTGAGTGCAAGGACATGCCATTCTCTCTTTCGGATCCAAACTAACCATCTGATACAATATGGATATTTTAGAACATTTGATTTTTTTTATTAAACCTAAAAATCATACTTCTAAAGACTTAAACCTGAAATACTAAATACTTAAACACCTAAAAAACCTAAAACCCTAATCCTAAAACCCTAATCCTAAAACCCTAATACTAAAGACCTATATATGTTTATATCTATTATATGTATTATATATTTATTTATTTATATATTCATATTCTTTTAATTATATATGTATATTTATTTATTTATATATTCATATTCTTTTAATTATATATGTTTAATTAAATTATTTAAAACACTAGTTCTTTTAATATTTATTGACCTATATAATTAACCTATTTTATATATATTTATTTATATATTTAGATTTTTCTCTTAATTTTTTTTTCATATTTTCTAAATATAAAAAATTATTTGAGTTATATGTATGCCTAAACCCTAAAACCCTAATCTTAAAGATCTAGACCGAAAATATGTATATTCTATATGCATGTGTATATAAATGTATATATGTATTACATGTGCATGTGTATGTGTGTATATATGTTATGCAGGTGTTAAAATCCTCAAACCTTAATAAGAAAAACCTAGACCTAAAACATGTATATATGTGTATGCATATGTATATATATGTGTATGTGTATATATATGTGTATGTGTATATATATGTGTACATAGATATGTGTATAAGTATATGTGTGTATGTGTATATATATTCACTCTGATTAAAACCCTTAAAATTAAACCTATTTTTATAAATTTAATTATATATAATAAACTAATTTATTTAAAACACTAGATCTCCTCATATTTATCTATCTATATAATTATCCAATTTTATATATAAATTAAGCTATATATTCAGATTTTTTTCTTAATTAATCCTATTTTTAATATTTATTTATATATATTTAATTAATTTATTTAAAACACAAGTTCTTTTTATATTTATATTTAATCCTATTTTATATATATAATTATTTATATATTCAGATTTTTTTTTAATTTTTTTCTATATTTTCTCTTTATATAAAAATTTAATTGAGTTATATGTATGCCTAAACCCTAAAACCCTAATCTTAAAGATCTAGACCTAAAATATGTATATTTCTGTATGCATGTGTATATACATGTATATATGTATTATACATGTATGTGTATGTGTGTATATATGTTATGTAGGTGTTAAAATCCTAAAACCCTAATAAAAAAAACCTAGACCTAAAACATGTATATATGTGTATGCATGTGTATATATATGTGTATGTGTATATATATGTGCATATAGATATGTGTATAAGTATATGTGTGTATGTGTATGTGTATATATAATTAAAATCCTTAAAATTAAACCTATTTTTATATATTTAATTATATATATTTAATTTATTTATTTAAAACACTAGTTGTTTTCATATTTATTTATCTAGATAATTATCCTATTTTATATATATTTATTTATACATTCAGATTCTTTTTCTTTATTTTTTCTATATTTTCTCTTAATATAAATGAAATTGGATTATATTTATGCCTAAACCCTAAAACCCTAATATTAAAGATCTAGACCTAAAATATGTATACTTCTGTATGCATGTGTATATACATGTATATATGTATTATATGTGTATGTGTATGTGTGTATATATGTTATGCATGTGTAAAAACCCTAAAACCCTAATTGGAAAAACCTAGACCTAAAACATGTGTGTATGTGTATGCATGTGTATATATATGTGTGTGTATGTATATGTGTATAAGTCTATGTGTATGTATGTGTAAATAGCCTAAAAACCCTAATCCTATTTTTATATATTTGATGTAAAAAAACTTTAAAATCAAAATTTTCTATATCTAATTATATATATTTAATTAAAACACTAGCTTATGTGTGTGTATATGTGTGCATGTGTGTATGTATGTGTGTGTGTGTGTGTGAATGTATGCATGTGTGTATATGTGTATGTGTGTCTATGTATGCATGTCTGAGTATGAGTATGTGTGTGTACGTATGCATGTGTGTGTATGCATTCATGTGTGTGTGTATGCATACATGTGTGTATGTATGTGTGTGAGTGTGTATGCATGCATGTGTGTATATGTGTGTGTATGTATGCATGCATGTGTGTATATGTGTGTATGTATGCATGTGTGTACATATGTGTGTGTATGTATGCATGTGTGTACATGTGTGTGTATGTATGCATGTGTGTATATGTTTATCTATGTGTATGTATGCATGCATGTGTGTATATGTGTATGTGTGTGTATGTATGCATGCATGTGTGTATATGTGTGTATGTATGTGTGTATGCATGTGTATATGTGTGTGTATGTATGTATATATGTGTATGTATGCATATGTGTGTATGTATGCATGTGTGTATATGTGTATATGTGTGTATGCATGTGTAATAGGCCTCTTTTCTAGTGAAATAATTCATTTTGAACTTTGTGAATTTCATTGTGGGGATAATGCTTAGAACGAATAATTAGGTCATTTTATAGATGTAGGAAAAATTTTGGGTTGACAAGTTTCATATTCTCTCTCTAGACCTTAATTGCATCATGTTTTCTAGTGGGATTTTAAAGGTGAAGATGAAAGAATTAAGGAAAACTCTGTATGAGTGAAAGGTAGAGCAAGTAGAAGAGAATAAAAGTGCCTGTGTGAGATTTTTGTGAATCATGTTCTAAGTACCTCCTTCAGGGTCCTACATTTAGTTCATTGTAAGAAAATGCCTTGATTTTACTCTCTCTCTAGAATTTTAAACCTTGCAGGGCTCAAAAGTGGCATTTGGAGGTGGATTTGGACCTCGGACGTCTCTAACACTATTGTGCAGATCGAAAAATTGAATAATAAGTGTCAACAGGTGAAATCTGAGTAAATGAATATGTAAATGAATGTTTGAAGTGCCAACAGGTGAAATCTGAGTTTAAGAGGATGCCAGGAATGCTTCAACCTTTGGATGTTCCAAATATGTAAACATGTAGACATATGGATATTAGAAAATATGTAAATGAATGTTTGAAGTGCCAACAGGTGAAATCAGAGTTTAAGAGGATGCCAGGAATGCTTCAACCTTTGGATGTTCCAAATCAAAAGTGGGAGTCTATTTCTATGGAATTTATCACTAAGCTACCTATGACTAGAAGTAAGCATGATACCATATTTGTTGTAGTCGATCGGCTTACCAAGATGGCACACTTCTTTCCTATGAAAAAGACTGATACTGCTTTGAATGTTGCAAGAATCTTTGTAAAAGAAATATTTCGATTGCATGGAATGCCTAAAAGCATAATTTCTGATAGAGATTCTAGATTTACGTCAAACTTCTGGAAAGCGACATTTGAATCCATTGGAACTCAACTTCGTATGAGTACACCTTTCCATCCACAAACTGATGGGGAAACCGAGAGGGTTAACAGGGTAGTTGAGGATATGTTGCGTATGTATGTGAATGAAAAGCAGGATAATTGGAGTGAATATTTACCCTTGGTTGAGTTTGCATACAATGGTGCATGGCATGCATCTATAAAAATGACTCCGTTTGAAGCTATGTATGGTTATAATTGTTTGACTCCACCTTCGTTTTTGGGTTTTCCAAATAAAGTAGAAGTATCCAAAGAAATGCTTGATAAGATTGATGAAGAACTTGGAAAAATTAAGAAACATATAAGAGAAGCTTAGAAAAGACACAAGAAGTTCTATGATTTAAAGAGAAGACCACTTGAATTCCAAGTTGATGATATGGTATTTCTTAAAGTTAATCCTCACCGATCTAACTTGTTGCTAGGGAAGGATCATAGACTTTCTCCTCGATATGCAGGCCCTTTTAAAGTTTTGAAAAAGATCGGATCTCTTGCTTATTTGCTGGAATTACCTAAATATCTAAATGTGCATCCTGTATTTCATGTCAACTTACTTAAAAGATATGTGTCTAATGTTGCTCATGTTTTGCAGGACAATTATAAGCTGAAAGACGATGGCTCTTTTGAGCTTCAACCGGAAATAATATTAGATAGGAAGGAAAGATTTCTTAGAAATAGATCTATAGTAGAAATTTTGGTGAAATGGCATTCACACCCAGTAGAAGATTCGAGTTGGGTGAATTTAGATGACTTTCTAACACATTATCCTTCTCTCCAACTCTGAGGACAGAGTTCTTAAAGGGGGGAAGAATTGTAATAGGCCTCTTTTCTAGTGAAATAATTCATTTTGAACTTTCTGAATTTCATTGTGGGGATAATGCTTAGAACGAATAATTAGGTCATTTTATGCATGTAGGAAAAATTTTGGGTTGACAAGTTTCATATTCTCTCTCTAGACCTTAATTGCATCATGTTTTCCAGTGGGATTTTGAAGGTGAAGATGAAAGAATTAAGAAAAACTCTGTATGAGGGAAAGGTAGAGCAAGTAGAAGAGAATAAAAGTGCCTGTGTGAGATTTTTGTGAATCATGTTCTAAGTACCTCGTTCAGGGTCCTACGTTTAGTTCATTGTAAGAAAATGCCTTGATCTTACTCTCTCTCTAGAATTTTAAACCTTGCATGGCTCAAAAGTGGCATTTGGAGGTGGATTTGGACCTCGGACATCTCTAACACTATTGTGCAGATTGAAAAATTGAATAAAAGTGTCTCTCACAAGCTTAACCTAATTCCTCATTGTTTTTGAGTTACAAGGCTTTGAAAAGTGCCGTTTTTTCCAACACTTCAAAAAAAAAAAACGAGGGCTTGTCTAATTCTATTCGAATCCGTGATTCTCATTCTCACATGTCACCATGTCTAATTATGTATGTTTTCGGATATGTCTTCTTGGTGTTTTTCTCCTATTTTTGAAAGGTATGCTAAAGAAAGGAAGTATAGTACGATCGCATGACTTTTTGCGAAAGTTTTGGAGAAACTCGACTTTTTCTAAATTTGGTGGATCGCACACTTCTTTGGGGGAGCACGACTGCGATCAAACGGAAAAAAGATAAGAAGGCCTGCACATCAACACGGAGGACACACAGAAATCTAAGAATTACCTTGTGATTGAGAGTGTGATTGAGAGTGAGAGTGAGAGTGAGAGTGTGATTGAGAGTGCGAGTGAGAATGCGATTGTGATAGCTCGGGGGTGGTCGGGAGGTAGAGGTTTCGTCAAGAAGCTATTGTCCAAAGCTACTGTAACCATTGATTCACATCTATAATATCAGAATTCTTCCTTCTCTGCGTCATCTTTGTTCTACTCTTCCGCATCAGATTTTCTTTTACCTTGTGCAATCTCTGCGTTCTTCTCTCCACTGTTATTTCTGAGTAATCGAAAGATTGTGATTGGGGATAGATTGTGATTGAGGAAACGCTACAAGTGGTATCAGAGCAGAATCAATCCGCGGGAACGATGGAAGGTCCAACACAAAAGGTTCGTGAACAAGAGGAGCTTATTCAGAAGCTTCTTGGTGAATTGCGCAAAGAACGAGGGGGAAATCAACCAGAAGGAGCAACAAATTTGTTTGTGGAGCTGAACGATGAAATAGATGAAGGTGCGGGAACATCTAGTGTACCTCGCGAAAAACAAAAACGCAATTCTGAAGATATGAAACCAGGTGAGTTTGCCCTTAACCAAGTCTTCAAGAAGGCAAAGTTAAATGATTTTAATGGCGAGAAGAAGAGTGGCGAAGATCTTGAGGCATGGATTGAAGAACTAGAGGTTTTCTTTGACCTTCGACAATTTAGTGAAGAGTCCAAGGCAAAAGTTGGGATCCTGCATCTGCGTGGGATCGCGAACCTATGGTGGAAGTCATATATGCAGACTCGAACGCGTTCTGGTCCTGTTCTATGGAAGGAATTTAGAGAACAAGCTGAAAAACGCTATTGTTCTCCACACTACCATATGGAGAAGAAGATGGAGTTCTACAATTTCCGACAACACAAAAGTGACAAGCATAGCTTATCTGTTGATGAGTACAAAGAGAAGTTCCTACGTCTTCATAAATATGCATTAGAGGTTAGTGGTAATGCTCTAAAGAGTAAATTTATTGAAGGGTTTCATGAGGAACTTCGCTATCAAGTCAAGGGATCTCGATGCATTGATTTTCTTGATGCTCTTGTGATGGCTGAGAACTTTGAGAAGATGGAGAAGTTCAATTTGCAGAAGGCAGATAGAAGCAGATTCATTGCAACGGGACATAGGCCACAAAGATCTGTTGCAATGAACATGAACAATTCAAAGAAAACTCCATCTTCTAACGACCAAGGTAACAACCCTGCTCGGCCGGTGGAAAATCAAAGGACGCGTCAAAAAATTGAGTGGCAACAAGACCCTAAGTTTATTGAGAGGGCAAAAAGACTTGGTCTGTGTTTTCGTTGCGGGGAGCAAGGGCATCGGACATATGAGTGCCCAAACAAGGCAGTCTTTCGACCCGCACAATCAAAAGTGATAAACATCATCGAGGAGGGTACAATTTTTGAGGAAGCAGATGATGGCGGTAAGTGCGTTGACTCTACTTTACGTTGCATGGTGGTTAGTTCTTTCCCAAAGGTTTCTGTAATCACCATTCCGGGTATGATTTCTGCGCATAAAACCAGATTTTTTATCGATTCACGTAGTACCCATTGTTTTCTATCTTTCAAATTGGTACAGAATCTAGGGATAGCCCTAAATATGCAGATAACCAGACCTGTAGAGATGGCCAATGGAAGATTACACTACACAAAAGGATATGTTGAAAACCTTGAGTTTACTCTTTCTAATAGACGCTTTTTTGGAAGCTTCCATGTAATTGAGATGAAACAGAGTGATGTAATCATAGGCATGGATTGGTTAGTTAAAAATTCTGCGACAATTAATTGTGAACAAAGAACGATCACTGTGAAGCTAAATGATGAATCTATTCATATTCTAGGTGATGTCTTTAATCCTAAGCCTACTCTTATTTCTGTTATGAAGATAATTAGAGGTATACGTGATGGCTGCAAAACATTTGTACTGTATGTGAACAATCTGCATCAGGAAGGTAATGACGAAGATATTCCAGATTACGAAGGAAATCTCTTGAAAGAATATGCCGATGTATTTCCAGAAGACTTGCCTGGTATACCCCCACCTAGGAAGATTGAGCACACCATTGACCTATATCCAGGGAGTGAACCATATTCTAGAGCACCCTATAGATTTAACATTGATGAACTAAAGGATCTTAAGATTCAATTAGATGATCTTTTGATGAAAGGCTTAATAAAACCGAGTGTCTCACCTTGGGGTGCGCCTGTTTTATTTCAGAAGAAGAAAGACGGCTCTTACAAATTATGCATTGACTATACGGGGTTGAATAAAAGAACAATTAAGAATAAGTATCCACTCCCTCACATAGATGACTTATTAGGTCAATTAAGTGGAGCAACCGTCTTCACAAAGATTGACTTAAGATCTGGATATCACCAAATTAGGATCAAAACAGAGGATATTCCTAAGACGGCTTTTCGAACATGATATGGTCACTATGAGTTTACGGTTCTACCTTTTGGTTTAACAAACGCTCCTGCCACATTTATGTACTTGATGAATAATATTTTTCATGATTACCTAGATGAATTCATCTTAGTCTTCCTTGATGATATATTTGTGTACTCTAAAGATGATTCAGAGCATGCGGTACATCTCAAGAAGACTTTGCAAACTCTTAGAGAACACAAATTGTATGGGAAAAAGAGTAAGTGTTTCTTTGCTAAGGATAAACTTGTGTATCTAGGAAGAGTAATATCAAAAGAAGGAATCCTTATAGATGAAGATAAAGTAAAAACAATAGTTGATTGGCAGATTCCTAAGACTATAAGGGATGTTAGAAGTTTTTTTGGGTTGGCACAATATGAAAGAGCACATATTAAGGATTTCTCTAAGATAGCTACTCCCCTCACTGAATTAACTAAAAAGAATGTAGGATTTGCATGGAGTGATGCCTGTCAAAAATCATTTGAAACATTGAAACAAAAAGTCATTGAGAATTGTGTTTTGAAAATACCAGAAATGGGAAGCCTTTTGTGGTTGCATGTGATGCAAGTGGTAGTCAGATAGGATGTGTTATTTCACAGGATGGTAGGGTGGTCGCATATGAGTCCAGAAAACTAAGAAAGCATGAACTTAACTATCCTACTCATGATTTAGAAATGCTTGTTGTTGTGCATGCACTTAAGCATTGGAGACATCTATTGTTAGGGGTTCAGTTTGAATTGAAAACAGATCATCAAAGTCTAAAATACATCTTCACTCAACCATTGCTTAACAACAGGCAGAAGCGTTGGATTGAATTATTAAGCGAGTATGATTTTGACATTAAGTATCTTGCTGGTAAGGAAAATAAGGTTGCTGATGCATTGAGTCGGAGACCTTTGTGTAATCTTGTTTCTGTAATAAATTCTGATTTTCTCAATCGAATTCAAGAAGAGATAAAACAGGATCCTTTTTATGCACCTATTTTGAATGATTTGAATGCAAACAGGGGATCGACGTATGAGGAAAAACTTCATTTGTAGGATGGAACATTGTATTGTAACAATCGGCTATGCTTATCTTCTGAATCTCCACTAAAAGTTAAAATACTGCATGATTGTCATGATGCACCTTTTTTTGCACATCCAAGTTATTCAAGGACATATGTTAAAACAAAGTATTCTTACTTTTGGCCATGTATGAAGCAGGATATTAGAAAATATGTAAATGAATGTTTGAAGTGCCAACAGGTGAAATCTGAGTTTAAGAGGATGCCAAAAATGCTTCAACCTTTGGATGTTCCAAATTAGAAGTGAGAGTCTATTTCTATGGACTTTATCACTAAGCTACCTATGACCAGAAGTAAGCATGATACCGTATTTGTTGTAGTCGATCGGCTTACCAAGATGGCACACTTCTTTCCTATGAAAAAGACTGATACTTAAAGTTCTATGCTTGTCTAATTCTATTCGAATCCGTGATTCTCATGCTCACGTGTCACCATGTCTAATTATGTATGTTTTCGGATATGTCTTCTTGGTGTTTTTCTGCTATTTTTGACAGGTATGCTAAAGAAAGGAAGTGCACTACGATTGCATGGCTTTTTGCGAAAGTTTTGGAGAAACTCGACTTTTTCTAAATTTGGTGGATCTCACACTTCTTTGGGGAGCACGGCTGCAATCAAACGGAAAACGATAAGAAGGCCTGCGCATCAACAGGGAGGACACACAGAAATCTAAGAATTACCTTGTGATTGAGAGTGTGATTAAGAGTGAGAGTGAGAGTGAGAGTGTGATTGAGAGTGCGAGTGAGAATGCGATTGTGATAGCTCGGGGGTGGTCGGGAGGTAGAGGCTTCGTCAAGAAGCTATTGTCCAAAGCTACTGTAACCATTGATTCACATCTATAATATCATAATTCCTTCTCTGTGTCATATTTGTTCTACTCTTCCGCATCAGATTTTCTTTTACCTTGTGCAATCTCTGCGTTCTTCTCTCCACTGTCATTTCTGAGTAATCGAAAGATTGTGATTGGGGATAGATTGTGATTGAGGAAACGCTACATCATGCATGTGTGTATATGTGTATATGTATGTGTGTGTATGTATGTGTGTATATATGTGTGTGTATGTATACGTGTATGCATGTGTGTGTATGTGTATGTATGCATATGTGTATATATGTGTGTGTATGTATGTGTGTATGCATGTGTGTTTATGTATGCATGTGTGTATATTTGTATGTGTGTGTATGCATGCATGTGTGTATATGTGTGTGTATGTAAGCATGCATGTGTGTATATGTGTGGATGTATGTTGGTGTGTGTATGTGTGTCTGTGTATGTATGCTCTATCTTCCTATCTCTACCTTCCTCTCTTTCATATCTCTTTATATCTCTCTCTCTCTCTCTCTCTTTATCTCTCTATCTCTCTATCCCTCTTTCTCTGTCATCTCTCTCTCCTCTCTCTTCTCTCTCTCTTTCTCTCTCTATCTCTCTCTATATCTCTCTCTCTCATCTCTCTCTCATCTCTCTCTCTCTTTCTCTCTCTCTTTCTCTCTCTCTTTCTCTCTCTATCAATAGAGAATAAAACAATCACTTAGAAGTATGTCCCTCTTTTGGATCGTTGTCGTCAAAGTGTAATGTATGTTGTCTATCGTTGGATTCCAAAGAATCGATGCCAGAGAACTTTTGCAAAATCAGAGAAAAGAGAAATTATAAGACCTAAAGCATAGAGAAAGACAAAGGCTAAGAGTACGCACACCACTTACCAAGATGTGAGATCTAAATTGAGAGAGAGTGTTTGTGTGTAGAGAGAGAGAGATCTGTGTGTGTGTGCACAAGACAATGTAGGTCACAATTCGGTTCACACACACAAGTTCAACAAAAGACAACCACTACTAAAACACGCGCAAAATGTTCAGTTTTGCTCTCGGGTTCCCGCTATGTTTAAAACATGATCTCGATATATGTGTCGGTATGGGCGTTGGTATGAGCGTCAAAAATCTCCAGTAAATTACCCATGCCCATACCGATTCATATATCGACGCTCATACCTACTGTTGAGAGACATCCCAATGATCCGTTTTAAACGATCAAACTGACGGTTACTTGACCGTCGGTATCGTTAAGTGGACTTTTCCAATGTTTATACTGACATCGGGAGTTACGGTCGATATAGGCAGCGTCAGTATGCCCCTCATATGTTGTAGTGTTTGAAAGAGTTATTTTAGAGAAGCCAACACTTGCTGATGAAGACTTTGATCAGCATTAGAAGGATCTTCGTATATACTCATTTGGGTGCGGCTATTCATTTTTGAACGTTGTTGAGGACAAAGGAACCATATGTAATGACTCAAAAGAGCTCATTGAGGAGGAAGATGAGGTAAAGATATGTAAAACAAAGGTGTGTTAGAGGTGACCGATTCAAGGGATTAGGGTCATCAGAGAACATCTGATGAGTGTGATCGCTTGAATCGATCGTGTCTATGATTTGCATGCAACATTGATAATAAAAATACTATTTTCAACATTAATTATATGTTTGTATAAAGTTAAGGATGAATAATTGAACACGATCAATGCAAGAAATTTGGCCCATTCGATATTCTCTAATGACCCTAATCGCTTGAATCGGTTGTGTCTATGACCTGCATGCAGCATTGATAATAAACATCTGATTCTGTGTGAAAATACTATTTTCAACATTAATTATATGCTTATATAAAGTTTAGGGTGAATAACTGAACATGACCAATGCAAGCGATTTGGCCCATCTGATATTCTCTGATGACCCTAATCTCTTAAATCGGTGTGTCTCATGCTTTGCTTCTGCTTGTGTTTCCACTTATTTCTATGACTTTTAAAGTTTCCTTAGACTTCTTCTGAACTAGGTTATTGATCTTTTCCACAGTTATCCATATTGGATGAAGACAAAGATCCTGGCAGGGGGAAGGGAACAAGGAAAACCATAGAGGAGAAAGGAAAGAAAAAGGTGGATATTCATTCAGTGATCCACTATCTTCCAAAATTGTACTATTCTCCTTGAGAACTCTTTCAAGATACATGGGTTTTACTTCAATACCCTTTAATGCATACAAAGTTTTGCTACTTGAAAGAACAGCTGCATTTAGAATTTTTGGATAAGCCCCAGGATTCAATGCTTCAAGAGCACGTTACTTCCTTTGTTACTCAAGCTATGCAATGGTTGTAGGGGTGTCAAATGTTAAAAGTATTGCTAGCTATAGAAGAAAAGAGTACCTTAGATACAGAGGAGATTTGCCAGAGCCATGCTCATTTAAAGACACAAGGAGGATTAAATATATTTCTTTTTAAAGCTTTACTCATGAAATGTACATAGATACACATATTTATTGTCCAAAGTGATACAAGATATTGCAAATATGAAGCATGTATTTGTGTAATTTATCCATGTCTTAATACTAGTCCTTATTGATCAATGATCTGTTTTTCTTTGGTGACCCCTATTTATGTGATGATATTTTCCATGAGCTCTTTTTTAATTTTCTGCTCAAGAATCAATGAAAAAGCTCTTTGAAGGTAGATTTGCCAAATTCAAGCTCATTTAGAAGACTCAAAGAAGATGTACGTACATAGACATATTTCTTTTCAAAGCTTGTTACATCATGAAATGTACATACATAGACATGTTTATTTCTCAAAGAAATAAAAGACATTGCAATTATTAAGGCTTCCTTTGGAATGTAATCTTTTTCATTTTGTGATATTGATCCATGATGTTTTTGTCTGGTGATAGTCCTAATCTTTTGATTCCAATATTTGCCATGCGCTCTTTTGTAATTTTCTTCTAAAGAACCAATTAAAAAGCTCTTTGAGGGCATTACTTTTTGTTACTCCTCGTCCTTTCCTTGTGCACCTTAACAATGTTTTCCTTTCTTGATAATGAGATTTTTCCATGCTTTGGGTGTTCCATATGGCAAGTTCATCCTCTTCTGTAAAGAATGCACCATGCACAAGAAGAATATGCTAGAAGAACAAAAGAGTTTCATCAGATGTTTATTTTAATTAAAGAAAAATAAATTGAGTAAATTATCTTTGAAACTCACCAAGCAGTATATTACGTCTTTGGCAATCCATGCCTCTATGATGGTTTCTATAAGCTATGTGGTCACCTTTCTCAAATCTATCACATATCTATTTGATGTTACCTGTTGCCTCATGATCTTTAAAAAATTATCTAGTTTGACCTCCATTCTCTTTTTTGCTATTTCTGGTTTGATTTTTTCATTAGTCATGAGCTCACAAAGTTTTCTCCAGCAATTCCACATGGCATTTAGTTGTTTGTCATCATGGTTGATGAAGAATCTCCTTGCTTTTGCACCTCCCATTGAGACATCCTATAGTAAAATTGTTGGTGTAAAGTACAAGCCTACACATTTGGCTCAAATGATGCATTGAAGTCTATACATACATGAAGAAGCATAGGAACATATGCTAGTGGTTAATTACCACTTTACCTCATTGTAAAAGTCACATTGACTTGGAATCTCTTGTAACCACCTACCAAAAGCAGTCATCGAAAATTAGTTGTTTGATTGAAGGAATATCTCCAAACATTTAGGAGCTTGATCATAGGGAGCCAAAGTTTGAATTTGAATTCAAATTTTTACTCTTCTTTTATAAAAATGGACATGAAAAGTCGCGGGTAAGACAGAACACTCCCGAGTCTAGCATTACTGTTTTTGAGTGTGTGTGAGGTCTATACTCTAGCCCACACCTCTCTACACCATTTGGCAATGATATTCATGCCAATGGAGTTGTATACAAATGTTCATTAATACATACATTCACATTGTCCATCTCTGTGTTCTCTGTTAGTCTACTCAAAAGTCTGTCAACTTGTCAAGGGCATATCTTGGTCAATGCTTCACCAAATTCAGTGATTCAAAGCTTGGTAGATTTCACTTGAAGTAATCTACATGCTATCAAATTTTGAAAACATTCTATTCAGCCATTGTGGAGAAATCTGCATCGAGGTGATCTCTAGTCATTTTTTGCTATAGTCCTAAAAAGTCAGGGGTATAGTTTAACTTGCTAAATTGATTTCTCTTAGCATAGTTTATTATTTTACATCATTGCACTTGGAATAGGTAGCTTACTAAGCTAATTAGATACCCCTAAAAGGAATTTTTCCAATTCCTACTGTGATGGTCATACAGAGCAAAATACCCAGCATGTGTCAAGACATAAATAGAAAGTTTTCTTGAGTTTGTGGCTTCCAAAGTTATTTGTTTTGATTCAATCATTACACACATCACTTCCAAAGTACATATGACATTTTATAGTGTCATTGGAAAGCTAAGGAGGTCTTGTTATCAACTCTGAAGAAAAAGAGGGCTGGTACAAAGCAGGTTTAGCAGTACCTACTCAGTCTCTTGGAGCATCCATCCATCTTTCCCAACAGTGATATCAAAGCAAACTAAGGTAAAATGGGAGATGGTTTTCCTTCATTCATTGATAAATTGTACAGGAACAACTATCAAGCATGGTCTCTAAGGATGAAGACCTACCTACAAGGAAGGAGTCTCTATGGATACATCTCAGGAGATGAGGAATTGCCCTCATTCAAAACAAGAGGATTACCAACCAAGGAAGAACATGAAAGGCTCAACACATGGTGTGCTAAGGATGCATTGGCAAGGTCCTATTTACTCAACTCTATATCTGATTTTCTTTTGCCACATATTAGAAATTGTAAGACATCCCAAGAAACTTGGGACACCTTTTCATCATACTTTTCCCCCAACACAAGGGCTAGGAAAAATCAGTTGTGGATTGAATTCACAACATTAAGGAAGCAACCTAAGCAAGCTGTTTCAGAATTTGTGACCAAGATTAAAGATGTAGCAGATCAGTTAGCAAGCATAGGAGAAGAGATTGAAGAAGAACAGATTGTAAGGCAATTGATCAATGGGATCAAGGCTGATGAAAAATGGGAAATCTTCACTGATGGGGAAAGTATCTCAACCCCTAAGCAACGACGAAGCGTGAATGACCTCCACAGGTATCCTTCTTTGACTTCTGCACAATAAAAATGCTCTTACTCAGAGCATATGCAGAGAACTCCCGTGAGCTTTTGTAGACCTGTAGTAGACACAAAGAGCTTTCCAAAAAAACAAATTTCACTTCAAATGGATGCTTACACAAGGAGAAACATTGTCTACAACATGAGCTAGTTGAATGCTCACAACTGCGAGTCAAGCAGATACCTCACTTCACTCCAGCAAACGTTTCTCAGAGATTATGCAGAGAATGAATCTCAAACTTGACTCAACTTTAGAAGACTCTAATAGCTACCCAATTAAACCAAAATCATAGCAAATGGATACATAGAGAAGGAGAACCAGCCCTTACAACAGAGAGCAAAATATTTCAAACAGAGCCTACACACCAAGAGAGATATCAATCACACAACTTCAGTAAAAGGAATGTTGCTCCCAGATTACTCAAAGAATGATCGAGAGACTTTGTGAGCATAAAATAGACTCTAATAGCTATCCAATGAGACAAGAATTACATCAAATGGATACAATATGAGGGAGAACCAATGCTAACAACTCAGGGGTAGAGAGTTGCAACACTGCCTGCGCACACACATAGATATGCCTACTAAAAGAAAACAAACAAGCAAGCAAGGGGCTTGCTTATAAAAACTCCAGCACTTAGTGCTCACCTTACATGAGCTAAAACTCCAATAAGATGGGCCAAAAGAAGTCGGGATACATGCTCCTTTTATAGTGAGAAGTGTGCCCCTAAAATCTAGGAACTACCTTTCCAAATCAGCCTCCTAACTTGGAGGAATTAGTTGAGATGACTTGGGGAGTGGTTGAGTGAATTTTCTTGATGGAATCTCGTGGCTTTTGGCTTCCTTTGATTGCTCCACATGTCCATAAAAGATTCCCCACCAATTTGTAACTTGAAGCTTGACTTTTAACACTCCCCCTCAAGCTTCAATTCTTCGTCCTCATCCAAGCTCCTTCATGTTGATGCATTGCTTGAATTTGAAATCTTCATCCCATCCAAAGCCTTTGTAAACATGTCGGCAACTTGGTCCTTGGTACCAATATGATGTACTGAAACTTCCTTGGATATCACCTTTTCCCTTATGAAGTGATAGTGCACTTCAATATGCTTGGTTCTAGCATGATAGACAGGATTCGATGCTAGATGAATGCTACTCATGTTGTCATAAAAAATTGGATATGTGTAAACCTGCAAATTAAGCTCCATAAATAACTTCTTAATCCACATTAGCTCACATGTGGCTTGAGTCAAATCTCTATACTCAGCTTCGGTGGAAGATAATGCCATCGTGGGTTGCTTCTTTGAAATCCATGAGATGATCTTGCTACCTAGCATGACTAGGTAACCACTTGTACTTATTCTATCCTCCTTGGAACCGGCCCAATCGGCATCAGAATAAGCTTTGACCTGCATATCATCATCAAATGAATAGAACAATCCTTCATTTATAGTGGCCTTGAGATATCGTAACATTCTTCTTGCAGCTTGCAAGTGTGTAGTCCTTGGACTATGCATAAATTGTGATAACACTCCAACTTCATATGCTATGTCGGGCCTAGTTATTGTGGCATAATTGAAAGATCCTACAATAGATCGATACAAGGTTACATCCTCTAATGGCTCTCCATCAATGGAGCTTAGCTTTACATTAACTTCCATGGGATTTGAAATAGGCTTGCAATGTAGCATCCCAAACCTCTCAAGTAGGTCTAGAATATACTTCCTTTGTATGAGCATAATACCTTCTTCTTTGTATACAACTTCAATGCCAAGAAAATACCTAAGATCTCCAAGATCAGAGATCCTAAACTCCTTTCCAAGCTTTGCCTTGATCTCCTCAATGCCCTTTGTATCATTACCTGTAATGATAAGATCATCTACATACACGCACATGTAGACTACAAGTTCTCCTCTTTGTTTGATGAAGAGAGATGGATCCGCCTTGCATTGATTGTAACCACATTTGATCAAATAGTCCACCAATCTTTGGTTCCAAGCCCTTGGAGCTTGTTTTAGGCCATAAAGTGCCTTCTTCAACCTACAAACATGATGTGGAAACTCTTTATGAACAAAACCTAGTGGTTGCTCCATGTATACCTCTTCTTCCAAGTCTCCATTGAGAAAGGCATTCTTGATATCCAATTGGAAAAGCTTCCATCCTTTGCTAGCAGCCATTGCAATGAGTGTCCTAATGGTGCTCATCTTTGCCACGGGGCTGAATGTCTCTTCAAAGTCCACTCCACAGGTTTGTGCAAAACCCTTGGCCACCAATCTTGCTTTGAACCTAGAAATAGATCCATCTGAATTCCTCTTTACTTTATACACCCACTTATAACCTATTACCTTCATGTTATCCTTCTTGGGCACTAGAGTCCATGTTTGATTCTCCTCAAGTGCGTCGATCTCTTCTTGCATTGCCTCTTTCCATTCGGTGTACCTACTTGCATCTTCATAGCAATCGGGCTCATGATCTTCTACTACTTTGTTCATATATGCATAATGAGTTGCCATGTATGAATCATAAGTAAACCTTTGAGTTGGATACTTAACTCTAGAAGACTTCCTTTCTTCACCTTTTGGAGGAACAAATCTCCTTTGCCTTGGGAACTTGATCTCTTTCTTTCACATGGCTTCTTTCTCCATCATGTGTCTTTCATCATCTTCAACTTCATTACCTTCTTCATCCAACTCCACCAATGTTGCTTTGCCTTTGTTGATTGATTGTGCTTCATAGCTTGATGAAGATCTCCCCCTCCATGGTGAGTTCATGCTTGACCTATCTTCATTGATGGAACACCTTGGGCCGCTTAGCTCTAGGTCGATTTGTTCTTCATCATGTCCATGCTTTTCTTCTTCATAGTCCTGCATACAATCATACTTCTTATACCAAGGGAGTAGCTCATCAAATGCTACATCCCTTAATATCATCAAGTCCTTTGTGTTTGGGTTGAAGCATCTGTAACCTTTATGATCATTTGAATATCCTAAAAACACACACTTTTCTGCCTTTGGTTGTAGCTTGTGCCTCAATTCACTTGGCACATGTACATAACAAGTACATCCAAATATCTTCAAGTGGGAAAGATCAGGTTTCTTACCAAAATAGGCTTGATATGGTGTCAAGCCATGGATCCCTGAGGTAGGATCCCTATTCATAAGATACACGGCAGTATTTGCTGCATCACTCCAAAACATGTTAGGTACATTCATCTCATTAAGCATTGCTCTAGCGATCTCGGCAATGTATCTATTCTTTCTCTCTGCTACTCCATTTTGTTGGGGTGTGTACCTGCATGTTACTTGCCTCCATTAAAAAATCAGAAAACTCATTGGAGAAATATTCTCCCCCTCCATCGGACCTTAGCTTCTTGATATATGTACCTGTTTCCTTTTCTACCATTGCCTTGAATGCTTTGAAACATGTAAACACATCTGATTTGTTTTTTATGAAATAAACCCAAACCATCCTTGTGCAATCATCTATAAAAGTGACAAAGTACTTGTTACCTCCAATGGATTGCTCTTTGGTTGGCCCCCACACATCTATATGTATCAACTCCAATGGATGTTGGCTTATGTAGCCACTCTTCTTGAATGGGAGTCTCGCTTGCTTCCCTAGTTGACAAGATTCACATAAATGCTTCATACCTTGTCCTTGGAAGTTGGGAAGACCTTCAACCAGCCTCTTGAATTGCATTTCCTTCATTCTTTGTATGTTGATGTGACCTATCCTCTTGTGCCACAAGTCCAACTCCGAAATCCTCTTGTTTCCATATGTGAAGTAGACATGTTGAGTGGAATGAGAATTTACCTCCAAAGTGAAGAGTCTCCCTTGCTTCTTTCCTCTTGCTATGACCTTGTAACCTTGCTTAGGGTTCTCCACAAAGCATCCACCTTTGTTGAACCTTACTTGATAGCCTCTTTCAACCATTTGCCCAACGGACACCAAGTTCTTTGTGATAGTAGGTACATCCTTCCTCCTTTTCATCCAAAGCTACATCTCCAACATGGGAGATCTCATGGGCTGTATCATCACCTGTTTCTACATGTGCTTTACCTTTGTTTATCTACTTTGCTTGAATTCCCATTCATGTGCATCATCAAGAGATTGTCATTTTCTGAACTTGTAGAAGCATAATTACCTTGGTCTTTGTATGAAGAACCTTGATTATAGCTCCTTTGGTTTCCTCCTTTGTAGCAATCTCTAGCATAGTGGCCAAACTTGCCACATATGTAACATCCTTCACCATCTTGATTCCTGTTTTGTTGATGTCGTCCTCCTCTTCCTCTTGTTCTTCCTCTCCCTCTTTGTGATGAGGTGCCTTGGTCATGTCCATGATTGCTTGAGTGGCCTTGCGTTCCTCCAAACCTTCCTTTGCCCCTTCCTTGTCCTCGTCTTCCTTTGCCCCTTTGATTACCTGCATAGAAAACTTGTGCATCCTTGCTTTTAGTTGAACTTCCACCTATGTTCATTTCTTCGGTGACCATGAGAGCAACCAATTGCTCAAAATCGGGAAGATTATCCCTTACATATAGTGAAGTGGTAAAGGGTTTCCACTTCTCATCATCTCTCAAACCATTGAGAGTATAAGCCACAAGATCGTCATCGTCTATGTGGCTTCCAATGGATCCCAATGCATCTGATAACTCCTTGACCTTAAGTATGTAGTCATTTATGCTACTGCCTGAGCTCTTCCTAAGGTTGTTGAGCTCATTCTTGAGTTGGATCTTCCTTGCTTTGGTGCTTATTGAATAAAGCCTTTCAAGTGTCTCCCATACCTTCATGCTTGAATCCAAGTCTTGGATATGGTCGATCATGCTATTGCTAATGTGTTGGGAAAGGATAAAGATAACCCTCTTGTCTCTTTCATTCCATTCCCTAAAGGCCCTTCTCTGGTCATTGGTTGGATTCTCATCCAACCTAGGTCTTGGTTCACTTCCACTAATCAACCCCCAAAGGCCCTTGCCCATAAGATAGTTGGAGACCCTAAATCTCCATGGTTGATAGTTCCCTTTGTCTAGCTTTTCAATTTGAGTGTTGAAGTCTCCCATATCTACTCTTTGATACTTGACCTAGCCCTTGGCTAATGCTCCAATGTGTGTAAAATGAAAATGAGGCTTTGAGGTTACCTCAATCCAAAGATTTCCTTAGATGGACACCTTGTGCTCTTGAAACTTTGAGTAGAACAGCTCCCCCTTGATGTGAGCTACCTCCAAGAAGCTTTTGTTGATGCAAATCTTCAACCACCAACTCCAAGAGGTCTTCTTTCTTGTATTTGATGCCTCCAAGATGCCCAAATGCTCTGATACCACTGATGGGGGAAGTATCTCAACCCCTAAGCAATGACGAAGCGTGAATGACCTCCACAGGTATCCTTCTTTGACCTTTGCACACCAAAAATTCTCTTACTCAGAGCATATGCAGAGAACTCCAGTGAACTTTTGTAGACCTGTAGTAGACACCACGAGCTTTCCAACAAAATAAATTTCACTTCAAACGGATGCTTACACAAGGAGAAACAATGTCTACAACATGAGCTAGTTGAATGCTCACAATTGCCAGTCAAGCAGATACCTCACTTCACTCCAGCAAGCTTTTCTCAGAGGTTATACAGAGAATGAATCTCAAACTTGAGTCAACTTTAGAGGACTCTAATAGCTACCCAATGACACCAAAATCATAGCAAATGGATACATAGAGAAGGAGAACCAGCCCTTACAACAGAGAGCAAAATATTTCCAACAGAGCCTACACACCAAGAGAGATATCAATCACACAACTTCACTAAAATGAATGTTGCTCCCTGATTACTCAGAGAATGATCCAGAGACTTTGTGAGCATAAAATAGACTCTAATAGATATCCAATGAGACAAGAATTACATCAAATAGATACAATATGAGGGAGAACCAATGCTAACAACTCAGGGGTAGAGAGTTGCAACACTGCCCGCGCACACACATAGATATGCCTACTAAAAGAAAACAAACAAGCAAGCAAGGGGCTAGCTTAAGCAAGGGGCTTGCTTATCAAAACTCCAGCACTTAGTGCTCACTTTACATGAGCTAAAACTCCAATAAGATGGGCCAAAAGAAGTCCGGATACATGCTTCTTTTATAGTGATTAGTGTGCGCCTAAAATCTAAGAACTACCTTTCCAAATCAGCCTCCTAACTTGGAGGAATTAGTTGAGATGACTTGGGGAGTGGTTGAGTGACTTTTCTTGATGGAATCTCGTGGCTTTTGGCTTCCTTTGATTGCTCCACATGTCCATAAAAGATTCCCCACGAATTTGTAGCTTGAAGCTTGACTTTTAACATTCACCACAGCTATGGATCTCTACATGGACATGAACACTCCAGATCTTACAACTCTCATGGGATAATTATTTACTCATGAAGCAAAGCTTAACAAAAATGGAGACACATCCAAAGGTAATAACTCTTCTGCCCTATACACTAATAAGAAGTCTAAAGATAAAGGCAAAAGCAAGAAGGTGGAAGATGAAGGCTCTACTTCTCAAGCCAACTATGCAGGGAGAGGTAGACCTTCAAGAGGAAGGGGCAGAGGAGGTAAGCAAGGTAGGGGAAGAGCTTATAACTCCTCACCATGCAACATTTGTGGTCTATCAAATCATACTACAGATGAGTGTTTCAGGAATTACAAGAACCAGAGAGGAAGAGGATATCAAAGAGGTGGCTACTCACAGTCAAGAGGTAGATTCAACCATCACCAAGGCTACAACAATAACTACAACAACAACTACAACAATAATTACAATGGCAACTACCAAGGAGGATTCAAATCTAGGAAGGATTACAACAATTACACAGAGGAGCAGGATGAGTCTCTTCTAATCATGAACATGACTTCAAAATCAGGTACAAATGATGATCACCTATTCTACATTGACTCAGGATGTTCAAATCATGTGGCTGGCAATGTAGCATTACTCTCTGATCTTGAGGAACCAGAAGTTAAGCATCAAGTCCAAACAGGTGATGACACAAAGCATTCTGTAGTTAAAGTTAGAAATGTTAAGACTTGTGATGGAAATCAGAATTTGTTGAGCAGGGTACTCTATGTACCAACTATTACCAAAAATTTGATGAGTGTTGGTTAGATTGTGGAGAAAGGTTTGCAGGTCAGATTCAGCCAATGTGGAGCATATGTGGAGGATCCAAGTCATGTTTCAAGAGGATTGCTAAAGAAGAAAAATCAGGTAGACTTTTCACTTTTGAGTTAGAAGATACAAAGAACATTGCACTATACAATTATAAAGATCAAACACTTTCAGAGCTTGCGATTTGGCACAAAAGGCTAGGGCACATAGGAGAAAGAACCTTGAAACAAATGTGCAGGGACCAATGTATGCTTGGGATACCTAATGTATCCAAGCAACATATGATTTATAAGTGTGGTGCTTTTCAATTTGGGAAGTCTCACAGGTTACCCTTCTCCAAGAAAGGATACATGCATGAAGACTACCTAGAGCTTGTACACATAGATGTATGGGGACCAAGCAAAGACCCTTCTGTCTCAGGATCAAGGTACTATGTGTCTTTCATTGATGATTATAGCAGATGGGCTGTATTGTACTTCATGAAGCACAAGGATGAGGTATTTAGTTGCTTTAAAAAATATCTTGCATTAGTTGAAAATCAGATAGGAAGGAATTTGAAGAGGCTAAGGTCAGATGGAGGAGGTGAGTACTTCTCCAATGAATTTGAAGACTTCTTGCAGGACGGAGGCATTAAAAGAGAAATAACAATAAGGTAATATCTTGAACAAAATGGGGTAGCTGAGAGAAGAAATAGATTAATTGTTGAGACAGCTAGATCTATGCTTAATGAGAAAAGGTTACCTAACTATCTATGGGCAGAGAGTGTTTCCACTGCCACTTACCTCATAAACACGTTACCATCTAAGTCTCTTGATGACATGACACCCTATGAAGCATGGCATGGTAAGAGACCCTCACTTAACAATTGCAAAATATTTGGATGTGTAGCATATGTACACATTCCTTCACAGATAAGAGGTAAGCTAGACCCAAAGGCTGAAAAATGCATCTTTATTGGGTATGATTTAGATAAAAAACGTTACAGGTTTTATAATCCCATCAATGTTGGTGTAATTTGCAAGCCCACACACTTGGCTTGGAACCTTGGAAACTTGGTTTTGAAACCTTGGAAGCTTAATTCACTTGAAGAAAGGACCATGTGAACTTATGCTTATAAGTTCCTACTTCTTTACCCCTTGTAAAAGTCTAAATGACTTGGCATGTAAATGATCACACCTACTTGATTGGATTCATGGAAATTAGAATGTATAAGTGGAGAGAATATCTCCCCACTTTTAGATGAGTGATTATAGGGAGCCTTAGATTTGAATTTGAAATTCAAACTTACTTCCTACACATATAAAACTCAAGACAAAACTCGTGGGTTGTGTGTCATCTCCCGAGTTCATTTCTTTTGTATCTGAGTGTGTGAGTGTACTACATCTTAGACCTCACCTCTCCAACTCATTAGGCTATGCTTATAATGCCAATGAGATTGTACATTCATGTGAATTAAGAGAAAGAGTTACATTCATTATCTCTGTGATTCTCTGAGTATACACTCCAAGTTTGTCAACTTCTACAAGCCATATCTTGGTGATTTCTCAACCAAATCAAGTGATTCAAAGCTTGTTGGAACAAGCTCAAAGCATTCTACAAGACTACAAAGTTTGAAGAAGTTTGGTTCAGCCATTTTCGAGAAATCATCTTCGAAGCAGTCTTTGGTATTTGTTTGCACATCTCCTAAAAAGTCGGGAGTGACCATAAACTTGCTAAAGATATTTCTCTGTGCATAGTTTATCAATTTGAATGATTCCACTTGCAAATGGTAGCTTGTTAAGCTAGTTTAATATGTCTAGAAGGAATTTGATCAATTGTAAGTGTGCTGGTCATACTGAGTGAAAGACTGAGCAAGTGTCATTACCAAAATAGCAAGTTTTCTTGGATTTTTGAAGTCTCAAGTAGTCTGTTTTGATTTGATCATTACACATATCATTTGCAAAGTACATATATGCTTTCTTGGTATCATTTGAAAGCTAAGCAAGTGTACTAAGCATTCCTGGAGTCAAAGAGGGCTGGTGTGAAGCAGGTTTAGCAGCACCTACTCAATCTCTGAGTGCATCCAACCATCCTCTCCCAACAGTGGTATCAGAGCAAATAAGGTAACATGGGAGATGGTTTTCCTTCATTCATTGACAAATTAGACAGGAACAATTACCAAGCTTGGTCTCTAAGGATGAAGACCTATCTACAAGGAAGAAGCCTATTTGGATTCATCTCAGGAGATGAGGAATTGCCCTCATTCAAAGCAAGAGGACTACCCACCAAGGATGAACAAGAAAGGCTCAACACATGGTGTGCAAAAGATGCATTGGCAACGTCTTACCTTCTTAACTCTATATCTGATTTCCTTTTACCTCACATAAGGAATTGCAAGACTTCCCAAGAAACTTGGGAAACCTTGTCAACATATTTTTCATCAAGTACAAGGGCCAGAAAGAATCAACTATGGATTGAATTCACTACTCTTAGGAAGCAATCAAAGCAATCAGTTTCGACTTTTGTCACTAGGGTCAAAGACATTGCAGACCAGCTTGAAAGTATTGGAGAGGAGATTGAAGAGGAACAAATAGTAAGGCAGGTAATCAATGGAATAAAAGCTGATGACAAATGGGAGAGCTTTACCACAGCAATGGACCTATACATGGACATACATGCTCCTGATCTAACAACTCTGATTGGTCAACTCTTCACACATGAAGCAAAGCTTACAAGGAATGGAGAGCAATCAAAAGGTTACAACCCCTCTGCTTTATACACTGATAAGAAGGTTAAAGATAAAGGTAAAAGTAAGAAGGTTGATGAAGAAGGCTCTACCTCCCAAGCAAACTATGCAGGGAGAGGTAGATCTTCAAGAGGAAGAGGCAGAGGAGGTAAGCCAGGTAGGGGGAGATCCTACAATTCATCACCATGCAATATATGTGGTCTATCTAATCATACTACAGATGAGTGCTACAGAAACTATAAAAATCAGAGAGGAAGAGGCCATCAAAGAGGTGGATACTCTCAAGGTAGAGGCAGATTCAACCAACACCAAGGCTACAATGGATACAACAATCAATACAACAACAATTACAACCACAACCACAATACTAACTACCAAGGTGGATTCAGAAATAGAAGGGATTACAACAACTACACAGACGAGCAAGATGACTCCCTATTGATCATGAATATGACTTCAAAATCAGGTATCAATGATGATCACTTATTCTATATTGATTCAGGGTGTTCTAACCATGTAGCTGGCAATGTGGCACTACTCTCTGATCTTGAGGAACCCAAGGGCAAACATCAGGTATAAACAGGTGATGATACTAAGCATTCTGTTGTAAAGATTGGTAATGTAAAGACTAGTGATGGTAATCAGAACTTATTGAGTAGAGTACTTTATGTCCCAACTATCACCAAGAACTTAATGAGTGTAGGTCAGATTGTGGAAAAAGGTTTACAGGTTAGGTTCACTCAACATGGAGCATATGTGGAGGACCCAAGACATGGATTCAGAAGGATAGCCAAGGGAGAAAAATCAGGTAGATTGTTTACTTTTGAGCTAAAGGACACAAAGAATATTTCTTTATACAATTACAAGGATCAAACACTTTCAGAATTAGAAATATGGCACAAGAGGTTAGGTCATATAGGTGAAATGACCTTATAACAAATGTGCAGGGATCAATGTGTGCTTGGGATACCTAATGTATCCAAGCAACACATGATATACAAGTGTGGAGCTTCTCAATTTGGTAAGTCACACAGATTACCATATTCAAAGAAAGGTTTTATGCATGAAGACTATATGGAATTGGTGCATACAGATGTTTGGGGACCTAGCAAGGAACCATCCATTTCAGGATCAAGGTACTATGTGTCCTTCATTGATGATTATAGCAGATGGACTGTGTTATACTTTATGAAGCATAAAGATGAAGTGTTTACTTGTTTCAAAAGATATCTTGCACTAGTTGAAAATCAAACAGGTAGAAACTTGAAAAGACTAAGGTCAGATGGGGGAGGTGAATACTTCTCCAATGAATTTGAAGGCTTCTTGCAGGAAAGAGGCATCAAGAGGGAGATAACTACAAGGTACTCACCTGAACAAAATGGGGTAGCTGAAAGAAGGAATAGACTCATTGTAGAAACAGCTAGGTCTATGCTTAATGAAAAGAAGTTGCCAAATTATCTTTGGGCAGAGAGTGTATCTACTGCCACCTATCTCATTAACAGGTTGCCATCAAAGACACTTGATGGAATGACACCATATGAAGCTTGGCATGGTAAGAGACCATCATTGGATCATTGCAAAATCTTTGGCTGTATTGCATATGTACATATTCCCTCACAGGTAAGGGGAAAGCTAGACCCTAAAGCTGAAAAATGTATCTTCATTGGTTATGACTTGAACCAGAAAGGGTACAGATTCTACAACCCCTCAAACAAAGGTTTCAAGGTAAGCAGAGATGTCATCTTTGATGAGAATGACTCATGGTATGAAAATGAATGCAGGAAGGTTAGTCTACCTTATGACATGGAAGAAGACTTCCAAAAGCTCACCAAGGAGGAACCAATCTAGAAAGAAGACTCAAGTTCAGATGATGATGACACAATTAACCTTGAGGAATTCAAGGCATGGAAGTCCAAAGGAAAGATGAAAATGAAGAAGCTAGAGGATATACCAGAATCCTCAACTCAAGCAATGAGGAGATCTCAAAGAGAAAGTAAGAAGCCTATCAGATATGGGTATGACGCTTCTCTTGTAACTAAGCATTCTGTATATCTTGCAAAGGATTTGTTGAATGAAGAACCAGGTTCATATGAGGAGGCAATCACAAAAACAGAATGGAAAGAAGCTATGGATGAAGAAATAGAGGCTCTCAAGGAGAGTGACACATGGGACTTGGTACCTAAGAAGGATTCTATGAAGGTGATAGGATCCAGATGGATCTACAAACTAAAGAGGAACTCTGATGGTACAATCAACAGGTACAAAGCTAGGTTGGTAGCCAAGGTTTTTGCACAAACCCAAGGCATTGATTATGAGGAGACATTCTCTCCTGTGGCTAAGATGCCAACAATCAGAATTTTGGTGAGTGTAGCTGCATCCAAGAATTGGAACATGTACCAATTAGATGTCAAGAATGCTTTCTTGAATGGATGGATATCTGAAGAAGTCTACATGTCACAACCACCTGGCTATGAAGATCCCAAGAAGGTAAATTATGTTTGTAAATTGAAGAAGGCTCTGTATGGTTTGAAGCAGGCACCTAGAGCATGGAATTACAGGTTGACAACCTATCTCCAAGACCAAGGATTTATAATGAGCAAGGCAGATACATCATTGTTTATCAAAAGGAACAATTCAGAGGTAATCTATCTCTGTGTTTATGTTGATGACATCATCATTACAGGTAATGATGTCAGTGGGACTAGACACATCAAAGGACAGATGATGAAGGAATTCAAGATCAATGATCTTGGATTATTAATATACTTCTTAGGTCTTGAATTGATTTATACAAATTCAGGTATCTTCATCACTCAGAAGAAGTATATTCAAGACATGTTGAAGAAGTTTAATTTGCAGGAAGCTAAAGTCTCAAGTACTCCTATGGAAGTCAACCTAAAGCTTAGTGCTCATGAAGGTGATGAAGTCCAAGACATTACAGGATACCAAAGTATGGTTGGTAGTTTGAATTATGCTACCTTAACCAGAATTGACATAGCATATGGAGTTAGTGTGCTAAGCCAATTCATGCACAAACCAAGGGTACCTCACCTAGAGGCAGCAAAGAAGATCTTGAAGTATCGAAAGGGAACTCAGAACCATGGTTTGTACTTTCCTTATACATCGGATATTGATATTAAAATATATTCAGATGCAGATTGGGCAGGATGCAAGGATGATAGGAGGAGCACATCAGGATACATATGTTTTGCAGGTGATAAACCTATTTCTTGGTCAGCCAAGAAACAACCAACAGTGGCATTGTCATCCACTGAAGCAGAGTATAGAGGGCTAGCTAATGCCACTCAAGAAGCTATCTGGTTGAAGCTTTTGTATACAGAGTTAGGCCTATATACACGGCCACCAATTATCTTTGGAGATAACACAAGTTCACTTCACCTTGCAGCTAATCCAATATATCCTGCTAGGACAAAACACATAGAGGTTCATTACCACTATGTGAGAGAAAAGTTGCTTAGCAAAGACATTCAATTGACTTATGTGTCTACTAACATCCAATGTGCAGATCTACTCACTAAAGCTTTGGATGGAAACAAATTATGCAGATTCAAATCCATGATTGGATTGCAGGATGTGATTGAAGATTGAAGATAAAGACTTAAGCCAAAGTGTTTGGCTTGAGGGGGAGCTGTTGGTGTAATTTGCAAGCCCACACACTTGGCTTGGAACCTTGGAAACTTGGTTTTGAAACCTTGGAAGCTTAATTCACTTGAAGAAAGGACCATGTGAACTTATGCTTATAAGTTCCTACTTCTTTACCCCTTGTAAAAGTCTAAATGACTTGGCATGTAAATGATCACACCTACTTGATTGGATTCGTGGAAATTAGAATTTATAAGTGGAGAGAATATCTCCCCACTTTTAGATGAGTGATTATAGGGAGCCTTAGATTTGAATTTGAAATTCAAACTTACTTCCTACACATATAAAACTCAAGACAAAACTCGCGGGTTGTGTGTCATCTCCCAAGTTCATTTCTTTTGTATCTGAGTGTGTGAGTGTACTACATCTTAGACCTCACCTCTCCAACTCATTAGGCTATGCTTATAATGCCAATGAGATTGTACATTCATGTGAATTAAGAGAAAGAGTTACATGCATTATCTCAGTGATTCTCTGAGTATACACTCCAAGTCTGTCAACTTCTACAAGCCATATCTTGGTGATTTCTCAACCAAATCAAGTGATTCAAATCTTGTTGGAACCAGCTCAAAGCATTCTACAAGACAACAAAGTTTGAAGAAGTTTGGTTCAGCCATTTTCGAGAAATCGTCTTCGAAGCAGTCTCTGGTATTTGTCTGCACATCTCCTAAAAAGTCGGGAGTGACCATAAACTTGCTAAAGATATTTCTCTGTGCATAGTTTATCAATTTGAATGATTCTACTTGCAAATGGTAGCTTGTTAAGCTAATTTAATATGTCGAGAAGGAATTTGATCAATTGTAAGTGTGCTGGTCATACTGAGTGAAAGACTGAGCAGGTGTCATTACCAAAATAGCAAGTTTTCTTGGATTTTTGAAGTCTCAAGTAGTCTGTTTTGATTTTATCATTACACATATCATTTGCAAAGTACATATATGCTTTCTTGGTATCATTTGGAAGCTAATCAAGTGTACTAAGCATTCCTGGAGTCAAAGAGGGCTGGTGTGAAGCAGGTTTAGCAGCACCTACTCAATCTCTGAGTGCATCCAACCATCCTCTCCCAACAATCAATAAGGGATTCATGGTAAGCAGAGATGTTGTCTTTGATGAAAATGATTCTTGGTATGAGAATGAATGTAGGAAGGTCAAATTACCCTATGATTTGGAAGAGGAATTTCCAAGTCTTACAAAGGAGGAACCTACTCAGAATGAAGCCTCAAGTTCAGATGATGAAGATACTATCAACCTTGAAGAATTCAAAGCATGGAAGTCCAAAGGCAAAATGAAGATGAAGAAGCTTGAAGACATACCTGAATCTTCAATTCAACCATTTAGAAGATCACAAAGAGAAAGCAAGAAACCTATCAGATATGGGTATGATACATCTCTTGTTACTAAACATTCAGTTTATCTTGCCAAAGATTTGTCAAATGAAGAACCAGGGTCATATGAAGAAGCAATAACCAAATCAGAATGGAAAGAAGCTATGGATGAGGAGATTGAAGCACTCAAGGAGAGTGACACATGGGAGTTAGTACCTAAGAAGGACTCAATGAAGGTAATAGGATCCAGATGGATCTATAAGCTTAAAAGAAATTCTGATGGCACAATCAATAGGTACAAAGCCAGATTGGTAGCCAAGGGTTTTGCACAAACCCTAGGCATTGACTATGAGGAGACATTCTCACCTGTGGCCAAGATGCCAACAATCAGAGTGTTGGTAAGTGTGGCTGCATCAAAAAATTGGAATATGTACCAATTGGATGTCAAAAATGCTTTATTGAATGGATGGATTTCAGAGGAGGTATACATGTCACAACCTCCTAGCTATGAGGACCCTAAGAAGGTAACATATGTTTGCAAATTGAAAAATGCTTTATATGGATTGAAGCAGGCACCTAGGGCATGGAATTACATGTTAACTACAGACCTCCAAGACCAAGGATTTGTCATGAGCAAGGCAGATACTTCTCTGTTCATGAAGAGAAGTAATTTAGAGGTAATATATCTTTGTGTTTATGTTGATGACATCATCATTACAGGTAATGATGTCAATGGAATCAGATATATCAAAATAAAAATGATGAAGGAGTTCAAGATCAATGATCTTGGTCTATTGAAGTATTTTTTGGGACTTGAATTAGTCTACACTAATTCAGGGATATACATCACTCATAAAAAATACATACAGGATATGTTGAAGAAGTTTCACTTGCACGATGCCAAAATAGCAAGCACTCCAATGGAGGTAAACCTAAAACAAAGTGCCCATGAAGGTGATGAAGTCAATGGCATTACAGGTTATCAAAGTATGGTGGGTAGTTTTAACTATGCTACCTTAACAAGGATAGATATTGCATATGGAGTTAGTGTGCTAAGTCAATTTATGCACAAGCCAAGGATACCTCACTTAGAGGCTACCAAGAGAATCTTGAAGTATCTCAAGGGTACACAGAACCATGGTTTATTTCCCTTACACTTCAGATATTGATATAAAAATTTATTGAGACGCAGATTGGGCAGGATGCAAGGATGATAGGAGGAGCACTTCTCGATATATTTCTTTTGCAGGTGACAAACCAATTTCATGGTATTCGAAGAAGCAACCTACTGTTGCTTTGTCTTCCACAGAGGCAGAGTATAGAGGACTGGCTAATGCCACACAAGAAGCAATATGGATTAAGCTTTTGTATACAGAATTGGGATTATATACTAGGTCACCAATTATCTTTGCAGATAATACAAGTTCTCTTCACCTTGCAGCTAATCCTATTTATCATGCTAGGACCAAACACATAGAAGTCCATTACCATTATGTGAGAGAGAAGTTGATAAGCAAGGACATTCAACTTACCTATGTATCAACCAACATGCAATGTGCAGATTTGTTGACTAAAGCTTTGGATGGAACCAAACTTTGCAGGTTCAAATCCATGATTGGATTGTAGGATATACTTGAAGATTGAAGATGAAGACTTAAGCCAAAATGTTTGGCTTGAGGGGGAGCTGTTGGTGTAAAGTACAAGCCTACACATTTGGCTCAAATGATGCATTGAAGTCTATACATACATGAAGAAGCATAGGAACATATGCTAGTGGTTAATTACCACTTTACCTCATTGTAAAAGTCAGATTGACTTGGAATCTCCTGTAACCACCTACCAAAAGGAGTCGTGGAAAAATTAGTTGTTTGATTGAAAGAATATCTCCAATCATTTAGGAGCTTGATCATAGGGAGCCAAAAGTTTGAGTTTGAATTCAAATTTTTACTCTTCTTTTATAAAAATGGACATGAAAAGTTGCGGGTAAGACAGAACACTCCCGAGCCTAGCATTACTGTTTTTGAGTGTGTGTGAGGTCTATACTCTAGCCCACACCTCTCTACACCATTTGGCAATGATATTCATTGTTGGTGCAGAGCAATCAACAATTGAAGTTTTGGAAGTCAAAGAATGAAGACAAGATCAAGTTTTGAAGCATAGAAGAAGTTTACATTCACGAGTTGAAAGAAATGTACACATATGTACATTAGTTGAGATATAGGTCACTTATACTTTTGATTAGTCATAAGTTTGTAAATATTTGCCTATAAATACTATGGAAAATGTCCGGGCAAGTATGAGAGAGCATGAGAATAGAGTAATCAGAAGTTTTATGAGTTTTTTAGCCATCCTTGAAGTGAGTTAAGTCTCTCTCATCACTAGATGTAAAATTCTCAGAAATGAAGAAAATGTTGCGCCCGATGTTTCTGAGTTTTCTCCTTCTGTGTTAGATCTTTTGTACAAGTCAAAGTCTATAGGTGATTGAACTCTCTTCAAAATTTTAGCTTCCAATTGTGATCAGGCTGAGAGAATTATGTGTAGGAACATTTATACGTGAAGAAGTGTTTATTGATTCCTGAAACAGGCGCAAAATTTGAAGTCAATGTTTTGATCAATTCTCCTTCCACAGTTTAAAGTTTTGAGCAAGTAAGCACTTAATATTTAAGTTGGAAGGTAAGCTACTTGTGGCTAAAAGCATTTTCTTAAACGGGTTCTATTATTGGAGAACCATGTCTTCGAAGTTATAGGTGTCTAAATGGACTTCTCAGAAGTATAGTTTTAGACATAGGTGACTTGTCAAGTTGATTTCTCAAAATCTACTGAATCTTTTGGAGTGATTCCACTTGGAGGAGGTGCGCAATCTTTAGAAGACACCTTGTGAAAAGTTTTATAAAAAACTCTACACATTTGATAAGTCAATGAGAAAGATATGTGCAACAGACTTTCTGTAGAATCATCATTTTCACCGATTTTCTAGAATCCTTATAATTGAATCTTGATCCTCCAAATTGGTAAAAGTTTTGACTTACTCTTGATATAGAGGTGCTCTAATTTCAAGAGTAGTTTTTTCTTTTGGAGATTAACACTCTCCATCAGTGGTATCAGAGCAGGAAGCATCAGAATTGAAGGAAGGAGGATCCCGACTGCTGCAGGTGCAAAGAATTCAACATCTGAAGGTTCAAAAGGTGAAAGCTTGAGAGCAAAGCTTGAGAAGGAGGTCATATGACACCAAGGAAGCCAGAAGGAGTATTATTCGAGGTAAAGGTACATCTGTTACTCATAAAGTTTAAAGAATTCAATACACAGGACAATAAAGGATGGGAGATTCTCTTCAGATTGAGAAATTGGATAGAGAGAACCATCCTGCATGGTCAATGAGGATGGAAGCTCATCTAATGAGCAAAGATTTGATAGGTTATATTACAGGTGAAGAAGAAAAGCCTCAATTTAGAGATCCTAGTGTTCCAACTAGGGAGGAATTGTCAGATTTGAAGAATTAGATGAAGAGAGATGCTCAAGCTAGGAGCATTATCTATATGGCAGTCAATGACTACTTGCTACCTCACATTAGAGGTCTTGAAAGTGCAAGTGATATATGGAATGCTTTGGAGGAGCATTTCCAAAATACCACAAAGTCAAGGAAGGCATCTTTGTGGGAAGAATTTACTACATTCAAGAAGAAGGCCTCTCAATCCATCTCAGATTATGTAACCAGAATGAAGGACATTGCAGATGCATTAGGAGCTGTTGATGAAGACATTGAGGAGGATAAATTGGTAAGGCAAATCCTTACAGGTTTGAGAGGTGATGACAAATGGAAGCCATTCATTTTGTCTACTGAATTATCACTTGATCATTTTACTCTTAACTTAAATCAGTTGCTAGGACATATGTTAACCTTTGAGCAGGATGTCAAAGGTGAAGGTGACAAGAGTACAGGTCATGCAATGCACTCAAAGGATAAGAAGAAAATTAGCAAAGGAAAGCAACAAGCAAATGAAGATGAAGGCACAACTAGTCAAGCCAACTTCCTAAGAGGAAGAGGAGGTGGCAAAGGTAGAGGAAGAGGCAGGAATAACAAAGATGGAGTCAAAGCTTGCTGGATTTGTGGTAAGACAAATCACTTAGCTAATGATTGTTGGCATAATACTAAGAGTAATGGTGGATATAATCAGAACTTTAATTCAAGAGGAAGAGGTGGCAGAAATCAAAGAGGTAACTTCAGAGGTAGAGGTAGTAGGGGTTACTTTGGAAGAAATGCAGGTAGAGGATTCCAAAGTCAACGATACAACAATACCTACTACAATTATGCTTCAGATCAGAAGGAGGATTCAACATTGATAATGAATGCAACTTGTGAAAGGCAAAGTGAAGACCAAAGAGTCTTCTACATTGACTCAGGGTGTAGCAATCACCTGAGTGGTAACAGAGCATTGATGACTAATTTAGAAAATAAGGTATCTAATCATGTTGTTCAAATAGGTGACAATACAAAGCACAATGTGAAGTCCATTGGATCAGTGAAGGCTAAGGATGGTAGCACCTTATTGAGTAAGGTCTTGTATGTTCCTACAATTCCTAAGAATCTGATAAGTGTAGGACAAATTGTTGAAAAAGGTTATGAAGTGAGATTCACTAATGAAGGAGTATTTGTGGAAGACCCTAGCAATGGGTATAAACAAATTGTTTCAGGGAAGAAAGAAGGAAGATTGTTCACATTTACGATTCAAGGTAATGTTGGTCATGCCTTGTTCACTTATGGAGGACATAAGATCTCTGAGTTAGATCTTTGGCACAAGAGGCTTGGACATTTCAATGAAAGAGGTATCAAAGATATGATTAACAATGGTTCAATGCTTGGGTTGCCTAATGTTGCAGGTCAACATATGACATACAGATGTGAAGCATGTCAATTAGGTAAGGCTCATAAGCAATCTTACTCCAAGCATGGTTTTATGTATACAGAGAAGCTTGAGTTGGTACACACAGATGTGTGGGGACCATCAAAGGATTTCAGTATCAATGGTTCAAGGTACTATGTGATTTATGTTGATCATGCTACCAGATGGATTACTATCTATGTGATCAAAGATAAGTCAGAAGTATTTAGTACATTCAAACATTATCATGTGTATGCAGAGAGAATTACAGGTCATAAGTTGAAGAGATTAAGGTCAGATGGAGGGGGAGAGTATTTCTCTAATGAGTTCAGTGATTACTTGTGGAATGCAGGCATAAAAAGGGAAATCACTTGCAGGTACTCCCCTCAACAAAATTGTGTAGCAGAGAGGAGGAATAGAACTCTTGTTGAGTTTGCAAGATCCATGATGAAGGAGAAAAATTGCCCAAATTATTTGTAGGCTGCTGTAAATACAACTACTTATTTGGTCAATAGGTTGCCATGTAAAGCCTTGCAGGGTATGACACCATATGAGGCATGGTGGGGTAAGAGACCTACATTAGACCATTGCAAAGTATTTGGATGTTTGGCATATGCATAAGTGCCATCAAAATTAAGACACAAATTAGAACCTAAAGCTAAAAAGTATGTGCTCATTGGTTATGATGACAAGCAGATGGGTTATAGATTGTGGAGTCCATCCACAAAGCAATTTATTGTATCTAAGGATGTTGCATTTGATGAGCAAGGTACTTGGTATGCAGGTACTATCAATATTAATACAGATGATGAAGAAATTGTGAGTCAAAAGAAAGGAAAATCAAAAGTTCAGATATTTGATGAACAAGAGAATAATGAAGTGCAGGTTGAAGTTGAAGAAATGCCAAGATTTGATCCTGAGTGTGAAGAACCAGAAACCTCAAGGAGTGGAGAACTCAGAAGGTCATCAAGACACAAGTGGCAACCTACAAGGTATAGCTATGATACTTCTTTTTTGGCTACCAAAGACTATACTTACATGATAAAGGCAGATGAAGACCCTTCTACATATGAAGAGGCAAAAGGTAAGGAAAATTGGGAGAAAGCTATGCATGAAGAATATGATGCATTATTGGAGAATCAAACATGGGATTTGGTTCCTAAACCAAATAGCCAGAAGATCATTGGATGCAAGTGGGTTTACAAAACAAAGAGATTCGTAGATGGAAGTGTGTCTAGGTACAAAGCTAGACTTGTTGTGAAAGGGTTTGCTCAAACATATGGTATTGATTATGATGAGACCTATAGTCCTGTGGCAAAGATAACAACCATCAGGACACTCATAGCCATTGCTGCATGTAAAGGTTGGAAATTATGTCAATTAGATGTGAAAAATGCTTTTTTAAAATACATATGTGTACATTTGTCAATGCTATTGGAAGTATGGGATCCCAAATCATGGCACAAGATGAGTAGTTATGAAGAATAACATTTTGTCTGGAAGGAACCTCCTCAGCCTCAACTCTAATAATCCATCCTCTTGTGCCTAGACTTTGCATGTAGTACAAGCAAGGGTACTTAGAATTTGCTCCCCAACTTATACAAAAAATGCATTCGAGTGTCTTTAGGTCTCCACTCAAATGCCACTCAACTTTAAAGTCTCCATAGTCTTTTACATTCAACAACTCTCCTGCATGATGCCTTTGAACAACATTTGGAATGTTTATCTGTCAGAATAACCATTTAAGTGTTTTATGGCTCATAGATGGAACTTGAGCACAACCAACCCACCATAACTCTATTTCTGATTGTATTTTGAGAGGTGGAGTATCCAATTTCCCAAGGCTATAGTCCAAAGCTCTCTTCGTCAATGCAATGCTTATTCTCTCCATCTTTTGATGTTTTTTAAGTTCAGCTTCATCAAGTTTGATCACAAATTTCAATAGACTAGAACATTCATGTTCTTTTATCTTATAGAACTGTACCATGTATATTTGAAGTTTTATTATATCTATCCATATATTATTAAATGCATTGTAAGTGAAATGTAACTTTTGTTTTCCTACCTCATAAGGCATGATACCGTGAATATGTTAATATTCACCAAATATTGATGTGATCTTCTTATTCAAAAAGAGCCAAAATTTCCTACATGATGGGATCTAGGCAATCCAAAGCTTTTAACTTTGTTAAATTTTACAAATTCACACCAAAATTTTGAAATTGCTCTATAACATTTCCTATCACTCCAACGCCATCACAAATCTCCTGAATTCTAGATCGTTCTAGCAGAAAATTCATGTCTGTCATGAGTTTTTGGAAAACAAAGCATTTCAAGCATGTATTTTCTTTCAGTTTCAGTAGTCTTAAAACATCATTTTGACTAATAATTTCATTACAGAAATGTATGCACTCAAAACTATTCAACATATTGAAACCTAACACATTTCTCACATGATCCCTTACAATTTTCATTCTTTTCTTCTTTTGGCTAGATTTTTCAATCAAATCTAGAAAATGTGTTACTTGTTTTGACCGCATTCTCAAACCTATGGGAGTTTCTTTCATTTTTTTGAAAGATTCTAACTGAGAAGATTAAGTGGATAATTTGTTTTTTAACTCCCTCATATGTAAATCCCTCTAATGTAGTGTCTTTTCTAAATGTTTATGTATTCTACATAATTCTTTGAAATCTCCGAGCGCCTTGAACAATAGCCTCGTAAACCATCCTCACCATCTCCTACAAATCTAATCAGATCATGAAGATTATGAAAAGGGGGATACCTTCCATTTTGTGGATCAATTGGATAAATAGATCCATCTTCCCATATGTCGATATGTTTTTTGCCTTCTTTCCGTAGTCCATCCACTTCAAAAGGTTGAAGAGCCCTTCAGAATACCTTTCTCTCATGACTAACTACAATGTTGATATGGAACTTATCAGAAGGATTTCGGTTGGTTGAAAGCTCAATGAAAGTGTTTGGGTTGAGATTCTCCATGGTTTGCTATGAAGAGTGACGTGAAAGTTTCTAAAATGGCGTGAAAGAGAGAAACAGACTTGCTATGGAAAGTAGAGTAAAAACGTGTGAAACGTCCTAAGCACACATTATATAGGTCCGTGAACAAGAGTACAATTCAAATTTTGATGCACATTTGATGAGCACAAACTTTGAGGCATAAGATATCACACAAAATTTTCATGATTATCACAAGAGTTTCCCTCTCTTCAAAATTTTCATAAGATATGTTTAAAATAAGCTTACATGGAATTTTGGTACACACAAAAACACACACACACACACATATACATAGCAACATTTATGGAAGCATTTATGTATATATAGAGTATTTATAAAGCATGGAAATCCGCATAATGAAGACAAGACCAAGAGATAAGTCCTCTAACTCTTTGGTATCAACCACATAAAGGGTTGCATGTCTGCAGGTCTTTGCGTCGAGATTGTTGACTTGCTGCTAGTAGCTTAATTAATTTTGAGCAAGTACCAACTTTGTGCACCTTCGTACGATTGAACTTCAGATCATCTCGATAGAATGTGCATGTACATGAACCTCGAAAAAGATCCCTCAATTTCACAAGAATTTTTATTTTATTGATAACCCCATTTGGAAACCACAGCTTGTGCAAAAGGATGAATAGCTAGAAATTCCATCACGTGTGCAAATACTACTAGTGGGCTACTTTGACGAGTTCCCAATTGTGCATGGAAGTTGCTTGAAGTGAACCATCTTGGCGAGCTAATACACTACACATTTGTCTATGGATAGCCACCTTCGGCTTGCCAAATGAGGTCCTCAATTCAAGGTTACATCCATTCCCATTTCATTATTTTCACTTTTTGTCAATAGGGAATTTTTTCAAAGGAAGTTCAATGAGCATATTATTCTTAAGACTGGAGTTTGAGCTTGTATTCAATTTGGAATCAAACTTAAATTTGAGCCTCTATTCCACTTTGAGTAGGATAAGTTCAAACTTTTAGTGGAACCTCTATTCAATTTGAAGTCAATGAGGCTAGAACTTAAGTTCAGGTGTCTATTCAAGTTGGAGTTTAAGTTTGAGTCTCTATTGAACTTGGAGTTGGAGAGGATTGAACTTAAGTTTGAGCCTCTATTCAATGTGAAATTGGATACAATCGAATGTAAGTTTTAGCCTCTATTGAAGTTGAATTGAGAGATATGAAACTTAAGTTTGAGTCTCAAATATGCTCAAACTTAATTTTGAGCCTTTATTCAACTTGGGGTCTATAATAGACCTCTTTTCTGGTGACATAATTCATTTTGAACTTTTTGAATTTTATTGTGGGGGTAATAATTAGAATAAATAATTAGGTCATTTTATGCATGTAGAAAAAAATTTTCGATGATAAGTTTCATATTCTCTCTCTAGATCTTATTCTCATCATGTTTTGTAGTTGAAATTTGAAAAGAAAGAATTAAGAAAAACTCTATACGAGAGAAAGGTAGAGAAAGTATAGGAGAATAAAAGTGTTTGAGTGGAATTTTTAGGAATCATGTTTTAATCACCTTGTTTAGGGCTCTACATTTAGTTCCTTGTAAGAAAATGTCTTGAGTTTACTATCTTTCTAGAATTTGGAAAGTTGGAGGGCTCAAAAGTGGCATTTGGAGGTGGATTTGGACCTCGGTCATCTTTAACACTATTTTGCAGATCAAAAAATTGAATAAAAGTGTCTCTCACAAACTTAACACTAGTGTTGTACTTGGACACTTTAGTGTCCTAAAAAAGAGATGTTATTTATTTTTTAGATCACTAGAAGGAACCATTTATAAATGTAACTATGCAACATGTTAGCATAAGGGTTGAATATTTTTAGAAAAATATATTTTTAATCAAAGGATATAAAAAATAATATTTATTCACTAATTTTATGATGCTCATTTTAGTATTGGCGCAAAAATTACAGTGATGTAACTTAGTGGTTATTTTTTATTAAAATCATGATCTCCCAATTTCATTGGTGTAAATGCAATAAAATCTCTTATTTTATATATGTCAACATGTTTCTATCCATAATTAGAGATATGTAATGATTTTTACTAGGTTTATGGCATAAAATTAATCTCATATGTGATATGATAGTGTTATCATCTATGAATTATTTTCCAAAGTGATGGTATGAATATGAATCATTTTTTATTATCAAAACACTATTTGATATTATTAGAACTAAAAATATTTTTTTGACAACATTAGGAGTCAAATTTCTATGTTTTTTCTTCAAGTTAAACAATACCACTGTTTTTATATGCTAAAAAGAGGTCATTTTATGAGGAAATATTGCATATGCTACATGATAAAAGTTAATATGCTAGTTTTTTCTATATAAAGTAGTTTATGATGTTTATAGAATTATTTTGATTGATAATATATAACTTATATAATTGAAGAAACCTAATTTTTTAGGATGAATTTTTATTCTCGATAGAGTGAAATATGGCATTCAAAAAAATATTGAGATTTCTAGTGGTATGTGAGATACATAGAAAGACTATTGGTTGAAAGACATGTAGCATATCTTTTTGATACTATATGATGGTTTTTGAAATAAAATACCAACAATTTTTGTGTTTTTTATGAATGAATATCATATAAAAGGCTCCTAAAGTGTATAAATATATAGCAAACACCCTATATTGTAGTAAATTTCTCATGATAAATGATTTTTCTACTTCCCAATACTTGTCTTAAATGATTATATGACAATAAATTAACATTAGAAAATGATTCCAATAGGATGAAAATTCTTTTTATGTAGATATTTCTTTCTTCTCATGTATAAGTCTATAGAAAAACAGTTGTTCTAAACTATATTTAATCATTTCTATATTTTGAGTTATCAAAAAATGTTATTTTTTAAAACATATATTTTTTTATAAAACATACAGGTGTAGATCTTTATGGGGCTTTAAGGTTTTTTCAAAATCTTAATTGATTAGTATGTGTGATTTTTTTTATTTGTTAGAAAAAAGGACACTATAGTGTCTTGCTTTAGTACAACACTAGTGTTACGCTAATTCCTCACTATTTTTGAGTTAAGGCTTTGAAAAGTGTCGTTTCCAAAACTTAAAAAAAAATGAGGGATTCTCTAATTCTATTTAAATCCATGATCCTAATGCTTACATATCACCATTTCTAATTATGAATATTTTAAGATATGTCTTTTTGGTGTTTTTCTCCTATTTTTGGACAGGTATGCAAAAAGAAAGCACACTACAATCGCATGGCTTTTCACAAAAATTTTGGAGAAATGCAATTTTTTTCTAAACTTGGTGGATCCCACACTTCTTTGGCGGGGTGGCGATCAAACTCAGCTATAGGGAGACCTACACATCAACAAAGGGGACACACACAAATCAAAGAATTACCTTCTGATTGAGAGTGAGCGTGTGATTGAGAGTGCGAGTGTGAATGAGATTGTGATAGCTCGAGGGTGTTCAGGAGGTAGATGCTTCATCAAGAATCGATTTTCCAAAGCTATTGTAACCATTGATTCTCATCTATAATATCGGAATTCTTTTGTCTCTGTTATATTCTTCCGCATCATATTTCCTCTTATCTTGTGCAATCTATGCATTTGTCTCTCCTCTGTTATTCTTGAATGATCGAAATATTTTGATTGGGGAAACACTACAAGTGGTATCAGAGCAAAATCGATTCTCAAGAACGATGGAAGGTTTGATGCAGAAGGTGCATGAGCAAGAGAAGCTTGTTGAGAAGCTTCATGGAGAATAACACAAAGAACAAGCTGGAAAACAACCAAAAGGTGCGACAAATTTACTTGTCCAAATCAATGATGAAGTGGGTGAAGGTGCGGGAACATCTAGTGTGCCTCGAGGAAAACAAAAATGCAATTATGAAGATATGGAATCAGGTGAGTTTGCTCTTAATCCAATCTTCAAGAAGGCAAAGTTGAATGATTTTGATGGCGAGAAGAATAGTGGTGAAGATCTTGAGGCATGGATTGAAGAGCTCGAGGATTTCTTTGATCTTCGATAATTTAGTGAGGAGTCCAAGCAAGAAGTTGGGATCCTGCACCTGCATGGTATGGTCAAGCTATGGTGGAAGTCCTATATGCAGACTCGGACACGTTCTGGTCCAGTTTTATGGAGGGAGTTTAGAGAACAAGCTGAAAAACGCTATTGTTCTCCACACTACCACATGGAGAAGAAGATGGAGTTCTATAATTTTTGTTAACATGAAAGTGACGAGCATAGCTTACATGTTGATGAGTACAAAGAGAAGTTCCTATGTCTTCACAAATATGCATTGGAGGTTAGTGGTGATGCTCTGAAGAGAAAATTTATTGAAGGGCTTCGTGAGGAGCTCCATTATCAAGTCAAGGGATCTAGATGCATCGATTTTCTGGATGTTGTTGCGATGGCGGAGAACTTTGAGAAGATGGAGAAGTTCAATTCTTAGAAGGCAAACTGAATCAGGTTCATTGCGATAGGACATATGCCATAGAGACCTACTACAATGAACATAAACAATTCAAGGAAGACTCCATCTTCTAATAACCAAGGTAAGAATCTTGCTCGGGTGGAAAATCAAAGGAGGCATCAACCAATCCATTGGCAACAAGACCCTCACTTTATTGAGAGGGCAAAAAGACTTGTTCTATGTTTTTGTTGCAGGGAGCAAGGACATCAAACATATGAGTGCCCGAATAAGGCAATCTTTCAGCATGCACAATCGAATGCAATTGATGGAGGTAAGTGCCCTAATTCTACTTAACGTTGCATGGTGGCTAATTCTTTAACAAAAGCTTCTGTAATCATGATTTCAAGTATGCTTTCTACACACAAAATCAGATTTTCGATTGATTCAGGTAGGACAAATTATTTTCTACCTTTCAAATTGGTACAAAATTTGGGGATACTTCTAAATATGCAGATAACTAAGCGTGTAGAGATGGCCAATGGACGGCTGTATTATATGAAAGGATACATTGAAAACCTTGCATTTCCTTTTTCTGATAGGTCTTTTTCAAGAAATTTTGATGTGATTGAGATGAAATAGAGTGATGCAATCATAGGCATGGACATGTTAGTTTAGAATTCTACAATAATTGATTGTAAGCAAAGAACAATCACTTTAAGGCTAGATGGTGAATCTATCCACATTCTACGTGATGCATATAATCCTAAACCCCTTCTTCTTTCTGCTATGCAGATAATTAGAGGCATACGTGATGGCTGTAAAACATTTGTAGTGTATGTGAACAATCTGCATGAGAAAGATAATGATGAAAGTATTCCAAATTATTCTGAAAGAATATGCAGATGTATTTCCAGAAGACTTACTTGGGATACCTCCATCTAGGGAGACTGACCATGCCATTGACCTATATCTAAGGAGTGAACCATATTCAAGAGCACCCTATAGATTTAACATCGATGAATTGAAGGAGCTTAAGATTCAATTAGATGATCTTTTGAAGAAAGGCTTGATAAGATGGAGTGAGAGTGAGAGTGTGATTGAGAGTGAGAGTGAGAGTGTGATTGAGAGTGCGAGTGTGAATGAGATTATGATAGCTCGGGGGTGGTCGAGACGTAGATGCTTCATCAAGAAGCTATTTTCCAAAGCTATTATAACCATTGATTTTCATCTATAATATCATAATTCTTCTATCTCTCAGTTATATTCTTTCGCATCAGATTTTCTCTTATCTTGTGCAATCTCTACGTTTGTCACTCCTCTGTTACTCTTGAATGATCGAAAGATTGTGATTGGGGATAGATTGAGATTTGGGGAACGCTACGGAGTCAAAGAGACTTGAACTTAAAGGAGAACCTCTATTCAACTTTAAGTTTGAGCTTGTGTTCAACTTGGAGTCAAAGATGCTTTAACATAAGTGTGAGCCTCTATTCAATTCAGATTTAAAGAGTATTCAACTTAAGCTCTCTATTCAACTTAGAGTGAGACAGGCTGAAACTTAAGTTCCAATCTCTATTCAGATTGGAATCAAAGAGGCTAGAAATTATGTTTGAGCTTGCATTTACCTTCAAATCTTATAGGCTAAAACTTATGTTTGAGAGGTAGACAAGATTGAATTTAAGTTTTGGATTCAGAGAGGTTTCAACTTAATATTGAGTTTCCATTTAAGTTAGATTTAGAATAGCTTAAAATTAAGTTTGGGAATTAGAGAGGTTTGGAATAAGTTTGAGCTTCAATTCAACTTGGAGTGAAACATGCTCAAAGTTAAGTTTGAGTGTCTATTCAACTTGTAGAGGCTAGAAATAAAAGTGGAACCTCTATTCAACTTTGGAGTCAGAGAAGCTTGAACTCAAGTTTGAACTTCTAGTCAACTTAGAGTCAGATAGACTCAAACTTAATTTTAAGAATTGCAGTCAAAGAGGCTTGAGCTTAAGTTTCAGCCCTTATTCAATTTATAGTCAAAGAGGCTTGACCTTAAGTTTGAGATTCTAATCAACTTACAGTGAGAGAGGCTCAAACTTAAATTTGAGCCTCTAGTCAAGTTGGAATCGAAGGAGCTCTAAATTAAGTTTGAGTCTCTATTCAACTTCAAATTTGACAAGCCCAAACTTAAGTTTGAGAGTTAGAGAGGCTTGAACTTAAGTTTGAGCTTCCATTCAACTCTTAAGTTTGAGCTTTCATTCAACTTGGAGCCAGAGAGAATTTGAGCCACTTGTCAACTTGTAGTTTGAGCCTATATTGAATTGGAGTTGAACTTAAGATTGAGCCGCTACTCAACTTTGACCAAGATCATTTCAAATTTAAAGTAGAACCTCTATTCAACTTGAAGTGAGTGAAGCTAGAACTTAAGTTTGAGTGTCTATTCAAATTAGAGTTAGAAAAAATTAAACATAAATTTAAGCCACTATTCAACTTTGGAGTCAGATAATCTTGAGCTCAAGTTTGAACTTCTAATCAACTTAGAGTCATAGAGACTCAAAATCAGGTTTAAGCCTGTATTAAATTTGCATCAAAGTTGCTTGAAATGAAGTTTGAGCCTCTATTCAATTTGGTGTTCAAAGAGCCCTGAGCTTGTTTCAGTTTCTATTCAACTTGAAGCCCGAGAGGCTCAAGCTTAAGTTTGAGTGTCTATTCAATTTGTAATCAAAGAAGCTCTAACTTAAGTTTGAGCCTCTATTCAACTTCAAATTTGAGAAGCCCAAACTTAAGTTTGAGAGTCAAAGAGGCTTGAACTCAAGTTTGAACTTCCATTGAACTAGGAGTTAGAGAGAGTTTGAGCCTCTATTCAACCTATAGTTTGAGCCCGTATTTGAATTCGAGCAAAATCTAAGTTTGAGCTTCTATTCAACTTTGAGTAAGATAAGTTCAAACTTAAAGGGGAACCCGTATTCAACTTGAAGTAAATGATGTTGGAACTTAAGTTTGAGTTTCTATTCAAATTGGAGTTAGAAAGAAAATAAACTTAAATTTAAGATTCTATTCAACTTTGAATCAAAGATGCTCAAACTTAAGTTTGAGCGTATTTTCATTTATGGATTCAGATAGGCTTGAGCTTATGTTTGAGCATCTATTCGAGTTGGATTCATAGAAGCCTCGAACTTAAGTTCAAGCCTCTATTCAAGTTGGAGTCAAAGAAGCTTGAGCTTAAGTTTGAGTATTTATTCAACTTGGAGTTAGCAAATTTCAAAATTAGGTATGAGTCTTTATTCACCTTGGAGTTAGATACACTTGAACTTAAGGTGGAAGTTCTAAGTTAAGTTTGAGTTTGTCCATCTACCAAAAAAGAGCTTGAAGGAGACTCAAATTTAAGTTCCAAATTATTAGTATATGAGAAAAAAAATTACTTAAGTTGAATGAGAGAATCAAACTAAAGTTTGAGTTTCCAATCTTTTGAGTTCAAGATACTCCAATTTAAGTTCAATCCTCCTTGAGTCCAAATTGAATGGAGCTTTAAACTTAAGTTCAAGTGTTGTAAGAAGCCTTTTATCAAATTATCATTTCTTAGCATAGTGGTTAGAGAGGTTCAAACTAAAGATTGAGCATTTATTCAACTTGGAGTTATACAATCTCAAACTTAAGTTGGAGCCTCTGTTGAACTTGGAGTAAGAGAGGATTGAACTTAAGTTTGAACCTTTATTCAACTTAGAGCTAGAGAGGAACAAACTAAATTCTAGACATCTATTCAGGTTGGAGCAAAAGTTTAGACTTAAGTTTGAGCCCTCATTCAATTTGGAGTCATACAGATTGAAATTTAATTTTGAGCATCTATTAAACTTAGAATTAGAGAAGCTCAAATTTACATTTCAGCCTCTATGCAACTTGGAATCGAACTTAAATTTGGGGCTCTATTCAATTTAGAATCAGACAAGTTCAAACAAGTTTGAATCTTTATGCAACTTAGAGTTAGAGAACCTCAAACTTAAGTTTGAGCCTCTATTCAAGTTATCCTAAGATATTCTTGAACTTAAGGTGGAACCTTGAAGTCAATAAGTCTCAAACATAAGTTTGAGAGCCTATTTGAATTGGACTCAAAAAGGGTTGAGCTTAAGTTTGAGCCTTTACTCAATTTTGAATCAGAGAATTGGATTCACACTTATGTTTGAGAGTCTATTTAAATTGGAGTAAAAAGAAGTTGAACTTAAGTTTGAGCCTCTATTCAGTTTGGAGTCCAAGAGGGTTGAACTTAAGTTTGAGCCTCTATTAAATTTGGATTCAAATAGGATTGGACTTAAGTTTGAGATTATAATCAAGTTGAAGTCACAGACGCTCAAACTTAATTTGGAGCTTCTATTCAATTGGGGGTTTGAGCCTCTATTTTAGTTGGAATCAAAGAAGCTCTAACTTAGATTTGAGCCTCTATTAAACTTCAAATTTGACAAGCCAAAACTTAAGTTTGAGATTCAGAGAGGCTTGAAATTAAGTTTGAGCTTTCATTCAAGTGGAAGTTAGAGAGGCTCAAATTTTAGTTTGAGCCTCTATTTAACTTGGAGTTTGAGCTAGAATTCAATTTGTGGTCAAACTTAAGTTTGAGAATCTTTTCAGCTTTGAGTAAGGTAAGTTCAAACTTATAGTGGGACCTCCATTCAACTTTAAGTCAATGAAGTAGGAACTTAGGTTTGGGCGTTGATTCCAGTTGGAGTTTAAGTTTGAGTCTCTATTAAACTTGGAATAAGAGAGGCTTGAATTTAAATTTCTCTATTCAATGTGCAGTTTGAAAGGGTCAAATTAAATTTTGAGCCTCTATTCAAGTTGGAGTGAGAGATATTTGACCTTAAGTTTGAGGTTCCATTCAATTTGGACTTAGAAAACCTAAGTTTCAACCTCTATTGAATTTGAAGTCTCAGAGGTGCAAACTTAACTTTAAGTCTTTACGCAAGTTTGAGTAATATAGACTTGAACTTAAGATGGAACCTCTATGAAGCTTGGAGTTAGACAGTCTCAAATTTAAGTTTTGGCCTCTATTCAATTCAAGCCTTAAGGTTGGGTCTCTAATCAATTTGGAATCATACAAGGTGAAACTTAACTTTCAGCTTTTATTCAATGTGGGGCCATACAGTGTCGAACTCATGTTGAGCCATTATTCAAGTTGGAGAGCTCAAACATACGTTTGAGCCTCCATTCACCTTGGAGTTAGACATGCTTAAACTTATGTTTGGGAGTCAAACAAGCTCGAACTTGACTTACAGTCTCAAACTTAAGTTCAAGCCTCTATTCAACTTGGATTCAAGGAGACTTGAACTTAAACTGGAACCTCTATTCAACTTTAAGTTGAAGCCTCTATTCAACTTGGATTCAAAGAGGCTTTAGCTTAAGTGTGAGCCTCTATTCAATTTGGATTTAGAGAGGCTTGAGCTTAAGTTTTAGTCTCTATTCAACTTAGAGTGAGAGAGGCTCAAACTTGATTTTGGGTCTCTATTCAAATTAGAATCAAAGCGGCCAGAACTTAAGCTCAAGCTCGCATTACCTTCAAACCTTACAAGGTAAAACTTACATTTGAGATTCAGACAAGCTTGAATTTAAGTTTGGGAGTCAGAAAGGTTCGAACTTAAGTAATACATGGGATGCTATAAATTGCAAAGAGTTGTGAGAAAGTTGCCTTAGTGTTATTATGGATGAAACTTTGGATCCATCAACATTGGATTCTAAAAGCTTTTCAACTTTAAATTGGTGAGTTGGCGTATAATCCAAATCATTGCAGAAGATGGTGAGCCTATGATTCAAAAATTAGGCTTTAACACATTGTATGGAATTGAAGATGATCATTCCAATGGTATTGAGGATATGGATTTGAGGTTGGAGAGAATTCAAATTTACGCTTTAACTCATTTTATAACATTGATGATGATAATTGCAATGGTATTGAGGATGTACATGTTGAAGATAGAGAGAATAATTATTTTCATGCTAGTGATATCCAACATTGTTTTGACAAGTTGTTTCTCCTCTTCGAATGGAATTCAATCAACAAGAGGATTTTCATATGCAAAATAGTGAGTGTAGATATTTTGAAGTGAACAAGAAAAATGAAGTTACATCCACAAGGTGAGAGTACATAATATAAAAAGTATTGCATTGAATCCTAATAAAAGATGCGCATTTGAAAGCATTCAGATGGTTTCAATGCATGATTGTTGTCAACAAAAATGCTGTCAAGTAGCAAGCAGAGCTAAAATAATGGATGCAAGGTTAAACTTTTGGGGACAATGCTATTCGCAAAGATGCAAATATGTATTAGATTGAATGAATATGGTCTACAAAGGAAATAGTGTGAGCTCAAGTCATTTCTTGAGTTTTAATTTCATGTTTGATGCAAAAGAAGTATGTACAAAGACATGGAATTTAATTCATGGTATTGGAAAAAGCTCATTTTATAGGGTACAAGAAAAGTTCTTACTTGTTCAAAAGGTATCCATACATGGGAATAATGGAATAGTTAGAAAAAGTACCAAATATGTAGAAATAGCAGAAGCTTTGATACATGATTTCATTGATAATAACACAGATCAAATGCCACACAAGTTGAGAACATGTATGGATGGTTCGTGTGAAACACAAAGAGTGCTTCCATCACATTAAAAACAAATGGAATTATTTGAGAGGTGAATATGACATTATAAAGTTTGGGATATAATACATTATCTCAAGCAATATTTTTTAGAATATGGAATACATAATTTAGAACAGATTCTTTATCAAAGTCAAGTACGTTTTCCACATGTGACTTTTGTACAAGAATAAAAGCAAAATTACAATCTATAAAAAACCATGAAGAACATGCAAGATATTTAGCACAAAGAAGATCTCATATGCTATGGAAAATGAGATTTTGAAATTTATACTATGATTGGAGAGTTTCCTCAAAATTGTTACAAATAAATATTTATGCATTATTCATGATAAAATGGATCAAAGTAAAACAACTATACCACAAATTAAACCAATTCCAAAATCTCTTAGTGGTAGTGAGAGATTACCAATATCTTTAACAAGAATGCTTAATCATGGACATGGACAATGTGCTTATGGTCATTTGGCTTTAGGATTATGGCTCCAGATCTCACAATTGCATCTATTTCAATGAATTTGGGAAACTTAGAAAAAAAATAGTTAGTTGTATGGAGATTTGGGATTGAAGAGTTCTAGTGTGAGTTACACAAAGATTCTATTTGATTTTGTGTTGTCACTTGATGCACTTTATAACCATATGAATTTTTTAAAGGAGGAAAGTTTATACAACAAGGCAACAAAATGTAATATCACATGTAAAAACCAAAGTAATTCATTTTTGCAACTTGTCAATTGTGGTTCAGAAAATAAGAATCGCTATGTCTTTGCATACTCATCTTTGTTAGTTGCTACTGGAATATTTGATATGCTGCAAATTGGTCTCCTTATGGTTGAAGATACATGAGGATATTGATGCTTTATTTAGTTAATTTTTTAGAGCAGCTCAAAAAACAATCCATTTTTAGTTTTGCACATCTTATGAGAACTCTCAATGAATGTTGTAGCATGCATCTGACACCTTTCCTTACACAAAGGGTATCAGATTTCAAAAATTTTGTCGAAGGTTTACTTAAATGATGGAGCTCATACTCTTGTTTGGCATTCGAAACCATTGCAATTGAAATTCTACATGAGTCAAGGGATGCCCTTCATTGAATGTAAATTGCATGCAAAAAATATTGATTGGTTACCTACAAATGATCCAGAGTTATGGAAGAAAAATCAAGATGGCATATCGAAGCTTCCTGACGGAGTTCCAAAATAAGTTCCACTTAATGAGTATGTGAAGGATAATGAGAGGGTCATGGAAAGACTCCTTAGGTATGTCAATTGTTGGAAAATGCACCTAAAAGAGAAGGCAGATAACTCCAATTATGGCAAGTGGATTAATCTAGTACTAGAAAAACCTTATGAAGGTTTTGAAATCTCAAATAATATGTAAGGATACTTTTTTATCATGATTTTTGGCCAAAAAGTGCGTGCAAAGCATTTGGATCTTCAAATCTAGTGCAAGATAATAAATTTGATAATGAAGATAAGGATAAAGATGATGTACACTTTTGTGGTCCATTACATAACAAACAAGCAAAAGAATTCGATCCATGCCTTTATGTGAGAAAAGGTGACATTGTCATCATAGAACCATGTGATATCATGTACCCTATGTGGCTTAGCATGGTAGAAACTCAAGTTAATGAAACTAGAGAATAAAAACATATATTAAGGTTGAGATACAATATTGGATACCTATTTCAAAAAGGAAAAACATCAGTGATGAAGAACTATATAGGGATTGTTGGACAAAATATTGGAGAGAAAAATATTGTCGATCCTCAATGTTGGGACAATATGTATTCCATTCTTTGGGCTTGGACACCAAAAGGTGGATGCAAACTAAATCAAACCAAAATTCCAAAAGAAATGGTATCAAAGGTAAAACAAAGCCAAGGGAAATGAAATGAAGTATTTGAACGTTTGAGCTACATCTTATATGAATATGATTGCAATTTGTAATTGAATTATATATCCTATATGATAGTGATCATATTATTGTTTTTAATGTATCCATGATACTATTTTGCATAACTATGTTATAGTTTGAAAATCATTTCTAAGTTATTATTGTTATACTTCAGTGTGAACTTTTTATTCTTTACAACACCCTTACCTCATTTCAATTGATCAGATATTAGTAGTTCTCTTGTGTGTAATATATGGAATGTTCAAAGGGGGTAAATCCTCCTAAGCTTGATTTTTCTTTGGCTTGCTAACATTTTATGTTGCAAGAATTAATATAAACAAGATGCCTTTGCTTACTTTTTATGCAAGAATTAATGTCAACTAGATGGTTCTCCATTAGCATCAATGTTGTTGACTACAAAGAGAGAGTATTGACTACATTCAAGCATATGGATTGTTAACAGGTATAAAATTTATTTAGGTATTTCTAAACACCATAAAATTTTTAGATCACTCAATTAAATGGATAGTTAACCATACATTAAATTCATGTTTCAAAACACCATATGTTTTTGAGATAATGTGCTTTGAATGGATAGTTATAGATTCAATTATATTTTCTCATTATTAAACTTCCATGTTATTTGTAGATTTTTAGTTTTCTTGAAGTTGTTATGCTTTTATATATATATATATATATATATATATATATATATATATATATATATATATATATATATATATATATATATATATATATATATATATATATATACATATATATATATATATATATATATATATATATATATATATATATATATATATATATATATATATATATATATATACACACACACACACACACACATATATATATATATATATATATATATATATATATATATATATATATATATATATAAGCTTGAAATTTCTTTATGTATAATATGAATATTTAATATTTCTAAATCGTTTGAGTTCTCTTGAAATAGGTATATCTTTATAATTTGAAGATATTTAATTAAATGATTGGTATGGTTATATACATATATACACGTGCACAGACACACACATATATATGTTTAATATCAATAATTAATATAATTTTTAAAGTAACTTAAAGTAACTTATAACTTGTAAGAGATTTCACTTATTATATCTTTTATCTAATTTTGAATATGTTTAAAAAATTAAGATAATCAATTTGCATTTTCATAATAAGGTCAATCTTCAATTTATAATATTATACTTAGTGTTGAGTTTTGTCAACTAGCTTATTTAATATGCTCAATCTGGGGCCTTAACCTTGAATCTTATTCTGACTTATGTGGTTTATAATTAATATGAGAGTTGAAAGAGGCTGTTACATATATTCCAACATTTAGTTTTATAATATTAAGGACTAGAACAATGAGACTACACGAGGTTGAAACTCTATTGATCCCTTAAAATTTTATAACTTGTAATATGTATGACAATTATAAATTCTAATATGTATAACAATAAAAGAGAGTTAAACATTATGGATTGTTTACACGAGTTTGAAGAGAAGTTTGTAGAGTTACTTGAGAGAGATCAAGGATGCATTGAACCAAATAATGTCTTGAATTTTCTAAATACCCTTGAGGAATCCATTACAAAACAAGTTAAACCTCTCACAGAAGATAACACGTATGACGGCCTAACCAATGAGTGGAGTGTTGTGAGAAGTCAAGTAAAAAGACTTTCTCTTAAATATAAATGTATCCAAATGAAGAACTTTCGTTGAATACAAGATAATGTTTTGATAAGTGACCATTAAAATATGATTGAGAAAAACATCTCAAATAACATCAAACAAGAAAACCAAATTAAAAAGGAAGAGAGTGATATGGAAAATCAGTTACATGATTCAATTGAAATTCACCCAAATTTTGAAGTAAAAAAAAAAGATCACTCAAAGTTCCGATGAGAGTGCACTGGTCACAAGAGCTTCTCACAATACAAACATTCTCACCATTTCTGCATATGAAAAAGGGGAAGGTGATAAAAATAGAGAAAATTCTTATGACAATAATGATCAAGTAAATCTATTCACATCCATTCACAGTTCTTCCCAACATTATTGTTATGATCATAAATCAAACTAATGATGTGTTACATACTACATGTGTGAATAATGAGGATGCGTATTCAATTCAAGATAACATCTTGATTGTTGAAGCACTACAATGTGAGCTTCATCAAGAGATTTCTCAAAGAAGGACTTCGATTGACATTCATAAAAATCATGTTCACGATGATAAGACCATCTACAAAAATGCATATTTCCGTTATCATAATGATTTATTTGCACAAATTCAAGTCCCATCTTTTGGAAAGGCATACAAATGAGGTTTTCTTAAATGTATGTGCACCCGTTTTCTCTTATATTTATCTATGTTGATAATAACGTTCATTCTGCTAAACATATCAATGCATTTGTGGATACTGGTCGAGGATGATTAGACATTCAGATGGATTGTTAAGGAAGCAAAAATGTTTGATCTTATCACTCTTTTCGATGGACACATGGACTATCGTATTGGAAACTTCACAATAGCTTAAGATTGATCTTTCTTTTGCATTGCTTTTGATAGTAGTTTTTATCATAATGGTACTCATGATTTTTGTAATTTGAATGGAATTTAAGGAATGCGATGGAGGTTAAGTGCATCAATAAACCAAGGAAAACTCTTTGTGAGTAGGAAATCATGAGTTATAGTTCATTCTTTTTTACACAATGAAGTATTTTTCATCTAAAGAGTGGATATTTATTTTGTATTGCACATTCTTTTACCCATAAAAGCATGCTACTTTGCACAAGTGATAGTCTGCACATATGCATAAACAAAAGTTGGAACATGATTTGTTTTGATTAAACACGCTTTGACACGAGAAATCGAACACATTTACCGAGTAACAATAATAGGGCTACAATGATTGATTAAAACTTGCACGCTGATTTGCACATGAGAGAAATGAGAGGATGATTTTATTGCTAAATGCAATTATGTGAGATTCGTGATTATCCGTCAACATTGAAAACCTATTTAGCTATCTTTGCACTACTTTAGTGATTATTGCACTTAAAATATGTATTCACATAGGGCTTTGAAATTCGGCCTTGCACAAGCACTATGTACTTTTTACCAATGGACTTGATATGTGAAACTACACTTGAGAATCATATCCATTTTTGCATAATTACCATCTTCTTGGAGTCTCATTGCTTGGAGCTTGGGGTAGCTAAAGTTTGGAGGGGCAGAAAGCTTGGAGGCAGAAAGCTTTGCACTTAGAGTTCAGATATTTATTTTCTAGGTTGATTTCTCTATGAGTTCTTCCATGGAAATGAAACGAAGAAGCAAGCATATCAACATTGGATCGTGATGACTGGAGTATCTTCATACCCATGCATTATTAGGGATTGTCCTTGGAGGTTTTGACATCGCTAATTTTTTTGAATCTCTTTATCATTGCAAAGAGAGATGAACTTTTAGCATGGGTGCTTATGATTCACATATGGATTCTCTTTATTGATTAAATCCATAGTGGTTCCAAAGAAAAGCCTTGAATTGTTACCATAGAAGTCTTCATATGTCTACACTAACAAGTTGGTCAAAAATTTCAATAAACAAATGAATGCAAGAACGTAACTGTATGGTCAAAACGGGAACAAAAGTTTTGTGTTGCTCTTTGGAGAGTTTATGTGTGTGGCTTAGTTAGGAAAGCAAGGAAAAAACAAAGGAATGGTGGAGAAGGATGGGGATGACGGCAGTAAGCAAAGGATGGTACTTTCTTGGTGCTTGAAGATTTGTGTGCGCACGTCGATTGAGGACAACCCCAATAGGATAGGAAGTGGTCATAAGCAGAGATGATGTAAACAATTGAGCATGAGAGATGAGGAATAGGTAGCATTCAAGATGGGACTTCATGGGTGACAGAGAAAGACTTTGGGAAAAAATGAATGATGTACAGGCAATCAGAGATCAAGCAAGGCCATATCTTTATTAGAAGAGAAAATGTGATCCAAGAAAAAGAGGAAGATGTCACATATTGGAGGGAAATAAGCAGCTATGTCATGAAATAATGAAGGGATGATAGGAATTCACATGGCTACTGATTTGCTCAAATAGAAAGAGGTAGTCGACAATTGATACCTACATTGCTTGGGATGTGATCCAACAAAGAGGAAAGAATGAGCTCCTACTCATGTTCTCTAAGGGAAAAATATTCAATAGTGTCGAATATATATATATATATATATATATGGAGAGAGAGAGAAGATCTTACATTCATTTTTCATCTCATCCATAGAAAGCTAATATACCAGATGCGAGAGAAGAAGGCACAAAAGGTTTTTGCAAGCGCTTACGCTAACATACACTTCTTCATGAAAGTCACCATTCAGAAATGCTGTTTTAATGTCCAATTGATGTACATTTCAACCTTGATGAGCTACAAGTGCACAGATGCTACGAACTGTAGTCATTCGGCAAGTAGGTACAAAGGTCTCATCAAAATCAATGCCTCTTTCCTGTGCATAACCCTTTGCAACAAGTATAGCTTTATACCTGTCAACTATACCATCAGGCTTACACTTCAGCTTGTATACCCACTTAGTCCCAATGGCCTTCTTGCCAGGAGACAAGTCACATAAAGATCAAGTACCATTCTTCATTATAGCATCATATTCAGATTGCATAGCAGGCATCTAATTTTTTGAATTTTGTGCTTCATCAAATGAAACAGGCTCATTCTCATCACAAAGACTAGATGCAGCCATAGCATAGCAATATTGATGCGAAAGAGGCACTATTTGAGCCTGAACGAGTACGATATGACAGAGGTGCATCTAATTTACTGTCATGCAAGGTCTGCACCAGCCATTTTGGCATAGTTCTTGCCTGCTCAATATCAGCTCTCTCATCAATAAGTGCATCCTATAAATCTACATCAGAAATGGAATGATCTGCATCATCACATGAAACCTACAAAGGCTGAGAAGTTGCCTCATTAGGACCAGCACTAGAATGTCCACCTGTAAAAAGAGGCAGCAAAGTATCATACACGTCTTTGGAGCTAACAGATATCTCCTTAGTACATGAAAGAAATGGCTGAATAGCGTCTTCCACAAAAACAACATCACGGCTAACCAGAATGCGTTTAGTCTGTGGATGATACAAATGATAGCCTTTACTTTCAGAACTATACCCAACAAAAATACATTTTACTACTTTATCATCTAATTTGCTATGATGTTCTTCAGGCACTAATGCATATGCCAAACAACCAAAGACATGCAGATGAGCAACAGATGGCTTGAGGTCATGCCAAGCCTCATATGGAGTGATAGACTATAGCGCTTTAGTGGGACACGTGTTAAGTACATATGCTGCACACATGACAGCCTCAAGCTAGAAACTATGTGGTAAAGCCTGACTCTTGACCATACACCTTGCCATCTCCATGAGTGACCTGTTCTTTCATTCAACAACTCCATTCTATTGAGGTGTATACGACACTGTACACTGGTGTTTTATCCAACGCTCATCCAGAAATGCATTAAAATTAGAGGACATATATTCCTCCCCTCGATGAGAATGGAGTTTGCCCATTTTACATGCTGACAGATTTTCAGCCAAAACCAAATAAATTTTGAAGCACATGAACACTTTGGACTTTGCGCTCAATCGATATACCCATGCATGCCTGGAAAAATAATCAATGAAAGTCACGAAGTAAAGATAATTTCCAAAAGAAGGTGTCTGCATAGGACCGCAGACATCACTATGTATAAGCTGCAATTTTTGAGTAGCCTGAAGTGAACCATCTTTTGGAAATGAGGAACGATACATTTTGCCCAAAATACAGCCTTCACATACATGTTTTCCAGGTGCCTCAAGTTTGGGCAAAGAGGACACCATTTCAGATTTCTGTAGGCGTAGCAAACTAGCAAAATTCACTTGACCAAAGCGTGCATGCCAAAGCTTTGCATCTGACATAGCCTGAGAATCATGTACTGCACATGCCAAATCATTCAGAGATCTTTTATAGTCTATGAGCTTATACAACCCACGACATAAAATGGCAGAAGCAATAATCACATCGCCATTTGACAGATCATGAACTATACACCTGTCATCAACAAATTTCACAACCAGGCCAATCTTGGCTAATGCAAAAACTGATAATAGGTTCTTCTTGATCCCAGGCAAAAATAAAGCATCTGAAAAAGGGAAAGAACTACCATCAACAATAGTCAAAATGATCTTACCAACTCCCATAACAGGATAAGAGGAGTTGTTGGCGCATGTAACGGTATTCCCTATAGGGGTAGGCTCGAGTGAAGAGAAGAAACTGTGCTATGAGCTAATATGTTTGGTCGCCCCACTGTCAAAATATTGAGTCTACTGTAGACATGCATAGCTCATGAGAAGATGGGTCAAAACTGCAGACAATAGTAAACACCCATTCTTCTTCTTGCACAAGATTAGCAGACTCTCTTTTTGGTGTAGAGGCCTCTGCAACAACCATTCCAGCCTCTTTAGCAGCCATTTTTGGAGAGTTCTTTATGATATGATCATTCCCTTTATAGTACTTGCAAAACAATTTCTGCTTTTCTGATTTCTTCTCATATTTATCTTCCTTCTTCGAATGTGTAGCATTTGCATATTTCTGCTTACTAGTTGAAGAGCTCCATTTTCCTTTGCCCTTCTGACTAGCTAGGAAAGCTTGATCTACAACACGCATAATGGACCTATTCTGCCTCGACTGATCTTTGTGGAATAGAACAGAGACTAACTCCTCAAATGACAAGGCATTTGGATTGCCTTTCATCATTAACTGAAGAGTAGAAGCAAAACTCTGATATGAATCAGGAAGACCATTCAGAATAATTTGCACAAATGAGCTATCTGGTATAACCTCATGAGCAAAAATCAACTGTTCCTTGAAGTCTTTGATCTTTTCTAGAAAAATGTCCATAGAATCACCTTCATTCATGTGCTCACTCTCCAACTATTTTCAAAGGTAAGCAACACAAGCCTCATTCCTAGCTTGGTACAATGTGGTAAGTGTATCCCAAGCATCCTTAGCTATTCTGCAAGAGCGAATGTGAGGAATAATGGCACGTTTGACAGACAAAGCTATCAATGCATGTGCCTCGGCATCTTTGCCATCCCAACAAATTTTCTATGCAGTAGGTGCAGCAGAAACCAGAGCACAAACAAGAATATGCAGAATATCGTCATCTTCGACACCTTCTGCCTCAGCTTCTGTACCTGTAGTTGTAACAATTGTAGGTGTGATAGGATGTTTTTCAACACCTTGCACAATGTTCCACAGTCCTTTTGCAACCAATACATGTCGCAATATATAAGCCCATAACGGGTAGTTGGTACCATCCAACGTATCATCAACAGCCAACATACGGAATACATCAGTGCTTTTAACCATGGCCAGTGACTAAAATACCTTGATGCAGAAAATTGACTGTATCTCAAAAAGTTGAACAGAACTGCTGAGAGGAATTCCACTAGACCTGTAGCAGACTTTGAGACGCTTATATTGGCGAATTGAAACTGGTATATACCTTTGGCACAAAAAGATGAAATAGCCTGCACAAGCACTGTGATAGTGCATTCAGAGGCCGAAACGAGCTGAGATCACGATTTCAACACCACACAACAAAGCTGCTTTGATCTCGAAAACACACGGAGTATGCTGACCAAAATTTGTGCGATTCTGAGACTGCAATCGGAGGAGTGTCGACAGTGCCCTAAATGAAGCGATGACTTGCTCTGATACCAATTGTTGGAGATAGACGTCTGCAGAAGCACGCGAACAGCACAAGGAAGGAGAAGAAGCTTGGAGCACAACACACAATACTGAATGTATTACTAGAGAATGTACAAAGATAAGTAGCCCATTAGGGCAATAAGTGTATATACAATCCGAGGGAAAAAAACCTCTTAAAGAGGGAAAAAAGTGCCCTAGTGGTCCTAATGTGTTCACACACATCACTACCTAAATATATCAACATACCCATGGACCGCCACATTGATGAGTACATGACTATTACGATTTTTTATTTATCTCTGGTTTTTAGTCTCACGATCAGTAGTTCAACTTCTTTCATTTTTACGTATCTCTTGCCCAGATCCACTTCCGTTCCTACCATGTCGATCGATTTCATCTGCAACTTTGTGCTCCCTCTCCAAAAGTTTGTGTTTGTCTATGCTTGCAAGCTTGATATATAGTTTATAAGAAGAACCCAAATTCCTTTTCGACTCACAATAAACTATGCATTATTCAACAAATATTTATGAATTTCACACTGAGTGATTGCACACAACGTTGCGTGCATATGATGTGTAGGATTTAAAAAAAGTTGGGAATTCATCACAAATAGTAAATCAGATGAATTACGATTGGACAAAGGTGCACGGAAAAAAGAAGCTTCCTTAAAAACAAAAACAATTGTTAAGGATAACCTATGATGAATGCTAGTGACATTTTTTTTTCGAAAACAAGGCTCGGAAAGTTCTATAGAGATTTTTCCAGCTCTCGGAAGTGCTCAATTAATAGGTTATCGGTATGTTGTCCTTCCATTTCCATAGGTTAGATGTTCTGAATATCACATATGAGTTTCACATTTTGTGGTGGCTACGCCATAAAGTTTTTAAATGTTTATGGATGATCTTGTGAAGAAATTGAAGTCACACGATCTAAAAGTATATTATGTATGGTTAAATAATTTAAAATGAATAGCTCAAATCTAGTTCGCAATGATGGAAAATGTGTAAACCTTTAAATGAGCAGAGAATGTGTATAGATAATGAAGTTCTAAGTAACAAATGAAGAGGGCATTATATGAAAGGATCTATAATTAAGTGTTTAGTTGTGTGATATTCAGTGATGATGAAGATGATGAAAACGTCAAGATGAAAGGAAAATGAAGATAATCACTATCAGAAAAATATCCCAGTATGGTATTATTTGGAATATTGGAGAGAGATAAAGATTTGTCATCATTTTGATCCTATGCATATATTCATTAATATTACTTTTTCATTATGGAAATATCTTGTTGGATAAAAAGACACAACCACATCAAGACATGATTTGACGAGAATAATTAAAAGAAAAATTGATGGACAATGTATGATGAAGATCCACATAAAATGATATATGATCCTACTCCTTAAGTGCTTACAATAAAAGACATTGAAATATTCAACAATGGGATTCATACAATTTGCATAGTTATAGAATATGGAGCATCTTTTCATCATACATTTAGCATGGATGATAAGAGCTTATGCAGCTCAAAGACACATGATTGACATAAGTTCTTGAAGCATGTTCTAACTCTTTTTATCAATGGATGTACAATGCAAAGGGGAAAACATTTGATCTATCATCTTGGATTTATTTGGAAGGTAATTATTTCTCTTTTATTTTTAAATTATATATATATATATATATATATATATATATATATATATATATATATATATATATATATATATATATATATATATATATATATATATATATATATATATATATATATATATATATATATATATATATGTGTGTGTGTGTGTGTGTGTGTGTATGTATCTTGTTAATATAGATTAATTTATTTATAATATAATGTGTAATTTAATGAAAGGTATATCCCTTTAAAAGAGATTGATAGGAATCGAATGCCACAAAAGAAGCAGGAATGAAGAAAAAAGATATCTAGATGTAATGTTAATGATAACAAAAACAAAGGAATGTCTTATTTTAGATATAGGTTATATACTTGTATGCAACAAAGCATTAGAGATAATGAGATAATCTCAAATGAACAAAGAGATTTAATAATTGGGCGTGAAGGTAAGGAAACTTTTTTGAATTTGTAATTTTTTTATTGCATATACATTTGTTTTTGCTATTCTTCAAATAACCTGTTTCATGCTATAGATGTAAATGTACACAAATATGTGGACATATATCGTAATCAAAGTTATCAATTCTTTATGTGAAAGAGAAGATCCTTATGTCTTTTCTTGTTTCAACCAATCATATTATGTAATTTCATATGAAATAGACCTTATGGACATTCAACTTGGTTACATGGGAAACATTGTTTGTATCTATGAAATTATATATTGTATCTTCATATGTAGAAAATTTATATTTTCTATGATAGTCTCTATCATTTTCTAAGCATATGTAATAATAAACTTTAGTTTTTATTTTGGTCAATCCCTTTTAAGGCTCTTTGGTTTTGAATTGAGTACAAGGAAAATAATGCAATATTGAGAAGATAATCATCTAGCTTTTGAGGAATTGACTCCTCAAAGATGATGCAATCGAGAAAAGAGCCATATACTTTTCTTGTGCATATTGAAAATATTTATTTTTACAAAAAAACGTATGCTCTCCCTTGGTGGCAAGTCTTTCATGTTTAAGCTAGAGGTCAACTATTGTGCCATGCCCTTAGTCTTGGATCATTTGAAGGAAATCATGATGATACTTCATCATTTAATGTTAAAATATTCATGTAAGAGGGCACGATAATCATTATTCTTGTTCATGAGAATCTTGTAAATAATTACAATAACAATGATCTATGTGAAAGAGAGTTTGGACTAACTTCACATGAAATGATGTCACCTAGCTTTCGAACTTCTTTGCTATCCCATTCCCTACCTAAAACATCATAAATCTCTGAAATAGAGACTCCCCTATTCAACCACATTGATTTTGTTTTCTGTAATAACATGTTTTTAAAGCATGCTAAAAAAACATGAATATGAAAAGACCATTCAATCTTTATCCTTCTCGAAATCCGTCTTTCTGACCTTGTCTTTTGGATGTCAAATTTCATTTTGCATAGAAAACTTGAAACTCTTGAATGATCAGGATCATCCCAATGTAATGAAGAGATGGAAGGAGTAGGAAAATGTACAAGATTTCCATAACAGCTCCTCCTTGATGGCACCTGATAATATGCAAAATGGACAAATAACTCTATGCTATTGAAAAATTGAACACATCTCTCTACATACATAAGTTCTACATATTCTTTATGAAGAACTCTGAATGTTCCTATTAAACATTCAATAGGTTGACACTCCACAATATTGGAAGGAAAAATATGTGCAATACAAAAAAATATATGTTGTTATACAAAAACAACTCAAATGATAGAAGAGCATTGTAAGACTTCACTCATAGTATGAGGGGAATTGTAGATAATTTTCTAGAACAAGATCCTTAGCATTGTACACATGTTGTACTCTTGCGAACCAACCACATCTCTTCAATTTGAAACTGAGAATACGTCCCCTCCAATGGTTTCTTGTGTCGTCTCTTTTAGCACGCTTGACTTTGTGGGCACCTCTGTAGCTAGGAAGCATAGTTACCCATTCATTTACCTTCATAGAAATAGGTTTCCACAAAGAATCCTCTCTTCTATTCTAAACCTCACATGAGGTTACACGATTGGAAGGACGACGAGAAGAAGAAGCCATTCGATTTGAGAAGAAGAAGAATGCTCAAAAAAGCGAGAAACCGACATTCACAAACTTTGCCAGTATTTATAGATAAAAAGGCATTGTACACGTGGAGACTTTAGATTTGATGTAAACCCTATCACAGAATGACCATGGAATTTTGTGAACCCAAAAGTATTTTGTATCTTCAAAAACCATTTCCTTCTTGGAACTTTAAAAATATGCATTGTGTGGTGTGAAAAAATATTATTTTTTCCATCAGATTGAAAAATTGTACACTGAATACAATAATCTTTATCACTTTCGTAGTGCTTTTAGAACATATTGTCTTAAAAAAAGAATTTCTTCATACCGTTAAAGGAGACAACAATGTTATATTCTTGAACACGTGGAAAGACTCTATTTGTCAATTTCCTTAATCCCTCATTAGCAAAAAGCCCCTTTTCGGCCGTTTTCCACCCTAATGATATATAAAAGCTTCCATACATGCTGCTATGTATATTTGTGCGTGTGTGTGTGTATTTTTGTGTGTACCAATATATATACATATATATATATATATATATATATATATATATATATATATATATATATATATATATATATATATATATATATATATATATATATATATATATATATATATATATATATATATATATATATATATATATATATATATATATATATATATATATATATATATATATATATATATATGTATGCACACACACACACACATATATATATATATATATATATATATAGAGAGAGAGAGAGAGAGCACAAAAATACACACACACACACTATAAATATAAATATAAATACAAACACTATATATAAATATACATAAATGTTGCTATATAAATGCTACTATAAATAGCATTTGAAAATGCAACCAAAGTGACAAAACCCGAATTTCCAAGAACCCTAATTGTCAGGACTTAGTCAAATTCCAATCATAGAAGGTAAAAAATTATAGCACACAGTACATAGAGAAATCAATACACACACACATGCATACATAGACACAATATTATTTTTGATATCAAATCTTAGTAGATGTATTTAAATATTAAATATTCTTATATACAATACTTAATATTGTATGGTGGCATTTAAATTCATATGGCCCCATATATATATCACCTAAGTCCATAATGATAACTTCAAGGTCGGTCCTGACCAAAGACATATATCGATTGGGAGTGTGACTATGTATGCCATCGAAGAATAGGTCAAAACAATAGGCTAACAATATGCTCATTGAACTTCCTCTGAAAAAATTCACCGACGGCAAAAGGTGAAAATAAACTAGGGAAACATATGTAAATTTGAATTGAGGACTTCATTTGGTGAGTCGAAGGTGGCTACCCATAGACACATGTATGGTGTATTAGCTTGCAAAGATGGGTCACTTCAAGAAACTTCCATGCATGCATTGGAACTCCTCAAAGTAGCCCCACCGATAATATTTGCATAGTTGGTGGAATTTCTAGATATGTATTTTTTTGCGCAAGTCGTGACTTCCAAATAGGGTTGTTGACGGACTAAAAACTATTGTTTAGTTGAGGAACCTTTGAAAAGGTTCATGTATATGCAAACACTCTAACAAGATGAGCTCAAATGCAAGCGGATGAAGGTGCACAAAGTTGGTATTGGCTGAAATTTAACTTATTTGCTAAGTGATTTATATATACTTTATACATGTACATAAATGCTGCTATAAATGCTTCTATGTATATCTTTGTGTTTATGTCTATGCATTTCAGTGTATACAGTGTGCTATATATATATATATATATATATATATATATATATATATATATATATATATATATATATATATATATATATATATATATATATATATATATATATATATATATATATATATATATATATATATATGTATATATATATACACGCACACACACACACACACATATATATATATATATATATATATATATATATATATATATATATATATATATATATATATATATATATATAGTAGATGTCAATTCCTTGATTGTTGTCAAAAAAGTGCTCTTGATATAATACATTGGCTTTTATGATGTGTATGTGTGTATTATGTGTGTGTATATGTAGCTCAGTGATGCATAGCACCTCCTTTAATGTCAATCCAAGAATACATGAGGATGGTATGAAGACCTCAAACAAGTGATGGCACAAGTGTGTGAGTGAGAAGCACACAAACATGCACACACATACACACACGCGCACACAAGGCAAGAGAAAAGAGAGAAACAATGGGGTTCTTTAGATTACTCAAAAAGTCTTATGTACAAGCTCAAATCACTAACACACTACCCTAGCTCTAAACCTAGCGAATCAGAGATGTCTCTTGGTATGGAGAGACCCATAGGAAGTTCAAGTGTGGCCTACTTAGAAAAGGTCGAAGGTCCTTACAAGATGCAACTGGAATACCTTAGGACCAACCAATTAGGTGCTTGCATTTATGAGGACGGCCTAAGAAGATCCATGGTCTAGATTAAAAACCCTAATCCACCCATTGGACTAGAACATCCAGTAGTCAAGTTCAAAAATGGTGCATACCTGGACAAAGAAGGAACCATGTATGTAGTCACCAATCACCTAGATAGGACATACGAATTTGGACATGTGATCCCAGGAATGCATCTAGGTGACCTAGAGCAAGGGAACATAGGAGGAGAGCCTAGAACCCCTCGTGGTAAATCAGTCCTGACCAGAATCATCAATCCCAAGTGGGTTCCCCAGGACAATAAGAGCATAGATCTACTCTTAAACCGTGAGACTCACAAAGCCTTTTGGAGGTATAAGCATGATCAACCCAATGAGGTAGGAACACTCACCATGCATGAGTTCAAAGACCTCGATACTATAGGCAAAGTGACCTACCTAGACAATACTACAAAGAGGGTCTTCATGGTCACAGATCATGGAAGGCATGCCTACACTTGGAAGGGAGAGTTTGTTTTTCCCCATCCAAGATCTAATGTCTCCTATAGTCACCAAGGAGCCGGGACATCCCAAGCTCATGGAGCTCATAAGAACAGAAGTAGAGATCGGCCAGAAGTAAGTTTTGCCAACCCATTGGGAAGAGAAAGAACAAGAACGGGGATTGACAGAGTGGAAACGGAGAGACCTAGAGACCTAAGGAACCAAAGGAACACTCATGATTTTCCATTGCCTAGGCCTAGAGAACACACTAGGACCTTGAGACCAACCCAATTCGTGAAGTCCATGAAGAATTACTTCGATGGCACTAGAGATCCATACGATCATGTGGCCAAATTTAGGCAGGTCTTGAGAGCTGAACAAGTCAAGGACCTATTCACGCAGTACAATGCTTGTGTTCTAACCCTTAGGAACACAACCCTTACATGGGTTCAACCACTAAATGAGAGGCAGTTCAGGAACATAGACCAACTTCTACATGCCTTCATTATCGAATTATCTAAGAGTGGTATACGGCATAACACTTCCTCACTGATTCATAGTTTCAGGTAGACACCTCAAGAGATGGTGAGACTGGTAGGAAGAAGGTTTAGGCAATACCTAGAGAGATGTCATGTTTGTGAGTTACCCACTCTAGCCAAGCAGGTGCCTCTATTCTTAGACGGATTGCTAAGTACCAAGTTGAGATCCTATGTGTACCTGAAGGACCTTAGAACCATAGAAGAATGTGTACACATGTGCATAGACATAGAGGATAATCTAGGAGAGGAACTAGAGCTTTCAAAGATCTACAAAGATTCAGATAGCTCTATCAGCCTCTATTCCAGACAATCCACATCTATTGAGGAACTCGCAGAGAAGGTAGCTCAGAGATTAGGTGTCTCAAGCAAACAGATACCCCGATCTACCCTAGTGAGGTAGTGCTATACTTGTGGAGGTGATCATATGGTGAGTGTATGTCCCATTATGGATCAACCCCAAGTGAATCCTAGTAGCCAGTACTACACGATAGAGTGAAGATACACAAACCACACCGCACAAACAAACAAGTGGTCAAACAAAAATACACTCAGCCACATCCACAAGAGGGCAAGTACCAGAACCAGTATCCACCACAGCAGTACGATAGGCCCCAGCAACCCTATCAGCCACCCAATCAAGGACGGCAAAGACCTCAACCAGTTCTAGCACAACAACCCCCTCCTCCAGCTAGTATGATTCTAGTAAAGTACGCAGCTGTAGAAGAAAATCTAAATAGAGCTATGGTGCCAGTAACTCCATTACTTTCAGAAGGTGACCCCAGTGATCATAGTTTTGACTCTACACATATTGATAGCCCCTAGGCTTACTACATTTTGTCACTTGAGCATAGTGAGTCCTACTAGTGTCACGAATCGAGTGAGCCTAGTTGGGAGCCAGAGTATGCAAATGTCATGTACACAAATCCCAACCCTAGACCTCAACCTAGGCAGGTAAGACTCCCATTTTCGAGAGGACCATGCTACCGATGTCAGGGAGATCACTTCATTCATGATTTCCCTATGCCTGCACCAACACAACCCCAATCTGTGACAATTCAAGGCTTTTGTCAAGATTGTGGAAAAGAGCACCTCCTACAAGATTGCCCTAAGAACCCCAATAACATGCCAAAAATCACTCGTATCAAGGTTATTGGATCAGTAGTAGACTCTATAGGAAATGTAACTTCCATTGCACTAGTACAAGTGGTTATCAGAGCTCAGGCTTTGCAGCCGTCTAAGAGAGGAAGAAGCTCAAGCTACACCCCAATCAAAGAGGACACGCATTCTTCCAAAGATTACGATGGCCCAAATGCCTGTTACCAAGAGAGATCTCTCTGCCGCCCTAGAAGAGACACAGCAGTAAATGCAAGGGCAAGTAAACCTGAATGTCCAAGGTCATCATTATAGACAAGCAAGTCAAGAGAAACAACAACGGAGTAAAGATAAGACACCAAAACAACCTGGGAGATACAAAGAACTGGGCTTAGATGATTCTAGTTATGATGTAGAATCCAGTCCCAAAAAAGACACTCTAGACACTGATATAAGGACAGAAACTCACGAAGAAGAATGGACTGAGATAAATCAAGTCAAAGTGACGCCAGACAACCACGAAAAAAAGGAAAAGAACATAGAAGATTTCAATAAGCCTCAACATGTCATTCAATTGAATGATACTACAAAAATCAGCATCAAAAAAGCTCCAACATCTGCTACGTCTGCAAAACCACCTATCAAAGAGGAAATACAAACTCCAATGAACACTGATTCAGAGCAATTACAAAAAAACGAGCAGATTGTAATTGAGGTCCCAGATGATACAGCTCAAGGACATATTGAACACATGGTGGCTGAGCCAAGGATCCAACTTCAGATTAGGCAGCCCCATGACACTACGTTACATGTGGCACAGGGCAAAGATGTCACAACAGGCGAAGCACCTAGTATACCAACCACATGGCTCAATGTGGATGTCACTCAGGTGAAGCCTGTAGTCAAGCAAATTATTCAAACGGTTATGGAGACCCAACAACAGATGATGGAAATAGATGCAGATTATGATAAGGCCATGAGGGAAAAGATTCAATTCCAAATCATGAGTGAACAATTGTCATCACAAGTAATCCAGGCCCAAAAAGAGATAGCAGCCAAAAACACGGAGTTGCTCGAAGTAAAAACGCAATATGATACGTTAATGACTCAGCATCATCAACTTCAAGCACAGCTCGCTGATTTACAAAGATTACATGATGCAAGCGAGGTTGAAAAAGAAAGAATGAAGGCTAGAAGCACTCTACTTGAGACAGAGCTAAAGTTGTACATGGAAGAGAATGACACTTTACGAAGCAAGAATAAAGAATTGATGAAATCATTGTTATATGATCAACCTATTGAACAACAGGAGACATCCGAAACTAAAGAAAAAGAATTAAGAGATCAGGTGGCACAATACGCAGATTTGCTGAGATAAGAGCGAGAATTGAAAGAAGAATGGGAACGGAAGTACCGTTAGGAAATAAATGAGCTAACAAAACAATTGAATACAGCACACGGGAAACTTGCAGCAAGCTACAGTGAAAACATGGACCATGTCGCTGAAATTGGTAATGAATTGCTTGCAGCAAAAGAAGCACTCAGAGCAGCCATACAGGAAAGTAAGGCAAAAACTGAACGAATAGAGCAACTAGAAATCCAAATCAACCAGAATGCAAGGATCCGAACACCAGTAGTGCCAGCTAAGGAAAATCCTACTGATGAGGTAGCAGTACGTCCTCTATCTCCCCCGATCTATAATTCTCCAATACATGAGCAGATGGCGGATGTACATGATGATCATCCCATGCCATACACTGGAGAAATAAGTCAGAAGGAGCGGGCACTAGTGGTGTCCCGATTGACTGAAAATTTTGAAAATGAAGTTATCAAAGTAATGAAGGAAGCCAAGATCAAGGGTAAAGACTTGGAAAAGATCATGAAGCCTTTCAACATTCCGTACGGATTATTGAAAGAGAAAACAAGACAATATATAAAGAAGATTACAAAGAAAAGTCCAGATGAGCAGCTAAATTTTAAACATGATACATTCTCATACACTCAAGAAGAATTCGAAGCTGCACAACCTATTTGGAGAAGAAAGCTTTTGGGGAAACATCCCACACTACGAGTACATTGGCAAGCAGCACCTTATTCATTCCAGGTAAACCCTTCATTTTGTCCTATACCACGCCGAAGGGATACCAGAGAATTTTTGGAACTCCAAAGAAATGGCGCTATAAATAAACAGTGGCTGAATTACCCACTGCTTCCAAGCCCGCCACATAATTACTTGCCAACGGAAGATTATATGGTCAAAACCATCAAATTTTGGCTGCAGAATTATGCGACAGTACCCGACCTAACTGTCAAAATGACAAATAAAATACTCAGAATGATACTTACAGTATTGAAGGTCTTCAAGCATGCAGCCTATACATTTTTGAATTTCATTGGCATTAATCAGGGAACAGACATACTCATTTTTGACCTATGTGTTATGCCTAGCCGACCAACAACAATGGCTTATTATTCGAGATTGATGTTTTTGCCAAGTGTATATATGCAAACGTTTGAAGAAGTGTTCTTTACTGGATTTTTTGAAATCGATTCAGAAGTCTTTTTGAAGATGTCCTCTAATTTGAATGCCAGATTAGTGGCATACGAACTTAGCTTCTTCGCAGATCATAGACAGCCACCCAATGATGGTATGAAGGCAAAACAATGGAAACAATTAATGATACGTGAAGCCAATTTGCTTAATGACACAGAGCAGAAAGTATATAGAACATATGCCCGTTGATCGTCAAGGCCTGTCGGGGACAACAGAGTTCAGGAGGGGGGCAGTGTTGAGGGAGAATCAAGTAAAAGAAAGAAAAGAAGCTTCACTAGAAAGGTAATATCTGAAGACATATCTCTGCAAGAAGCCCTGCAGGGGCGCAACACCCATCTCTGCACAGAGCCCCGCAGGGGCGCACACACCAGGAAAGGACGCAACCACACAAGGGTGCTTCAACCTCTTGATCTTTGGCAGGTCCACATCAAAGACTGAAGCACCACATCCTCATACCTTCCACTGGTGGCGTGCGTGGCAACCCGACTTATCAAGCAAGACAAATGTATCAGGCCTAGAGGATGTAAACCAAGAATTAAGAAGAGGCCATCAAAACTGAACACCTGTTTTACAAACAGGCAAAACTGAGCAAGGGTTGCGTGCGAACAACAAACTGAAGACAAGAAGTCAAGCCTGTCAAGGGACGATAGAGACAAAGAGGGGGAGACTGTTGCAGAGCTAAAGAGAACACAAAGCAGAGAAAAAGACGGGCCCCAAAATTTTTCCGATTTGGACATCATATCTTTGTATCATAACCATTCTTGTAATATATTTTCCGTTGCAAATGCACTAGAGGAGTCCTCTAGATGCATCCCCTCAGAAGATTAGAAACTTACCCATGTAAAATAGTAGGAAATTAGTCTTTTAGTGAATAAAGTGCCGGTCTCTTGTGTGAAAGGACCATTTTTAGGGCACAAGTATATAAGTCAATTTGTGACTCTTTGTAAAGACTTTTTGCCATTGTGAGAATCAAGAGCACTGAAATTCGAAATTGTGTCTTCTTCACTCTGTATCTTCTTCTTTGTGAGCTTATGTGCATGTGTATTGCTTGGAAAGAGTGTTAGGAAGTGTTGTCTATCCATGAAAGTGTTTGTTTACTGTTGTTAAGGTGTGTGCAAAGTGTAGGAAGTGCTGAAGTGTAGGAAGGTTTTCCCACGACTCAGTATTTTGCTCATAACTTGAAGTAAGAGTGTCAGAATTGAGTGAAACTATCGGCATTGGATGCGTCTTCTTGAGAGCTTCGAAACGCATATGCTATTTGCTATATTTGGAGTTCGGAGCTGAGAGAAAAGCTCAAATTACTGTTGGCTGCTGCACCAAGTATCGTGACACCATGACTGTCAGTTGAAGCTTGTTTGGATTAGCCCATTGATCATCACTTGATTGCATGTCCTCATACACTCGGCTAGGTTTGTATACTCATCGGATTGATAATTAAAGCGTGAATCCCCACTATATGCACTTGAGGGGGATTGAGGTATAGTCTCTTTCTCCACAAGTCCCTAAGTTGGTACTTAGGTCAACAGCAACACTATTCAAGGCTAAGAACTCTACAGACACTAAGGAGACTCGGAGTGCACTCGCCAACTATGGAAGCAGATGTCCATAAGTTGTGTAAGGAATGCCCTGTCTGTCATATTAGACCACTTATGGAGCACGCTACATGTAATAGGCCTCTTTTCTAGTGAAATGATTCATTTTGAGCTTTCTAAATTTCATTGTGGGGATAATGCTTAGAATGAATAATTAGGTCATTTTATGCATGTAGGAGAAATTTTGGGTTGACAAGTTTGATATTCTCTCTCTAGATCTTATTCGCATCATGTTTTCTAGTGGAATGTTGAAGGTGAAGATGAAAGAATTAAGGAAAACTCTTTATGAGGGAAAGGTAGAGCAAGTATAAGAGAATAAAAGTGCCGGCGTGAAATTTTTGTGAATCATGTTTTAAGTACCTCGTTCAGGGTCCTACATTTAGTTCATTGTAAGAAAATGCCTTGATTTTACTCTCTCTCTAGAGTTTGGAAACTTGCAGGGCTCAAAAGTGGCATTTGGAGATGGATTTGGATCTCGGACGTCTCTAACACTATTGTGCAGATCGAAAAATTGAATAAAAGTGTCTCTCACAAACTTAAGCTAATTCCTCATTGTTTTTGAGTTACAGGGCTTTAAAAAGTGCTGTTTTTTCCAACACTTCTTATCTAATTCTATTCGAATCTATGATTCGGATGCTCACGTGTCACCATGTCTAATTATGGATGTTTTCGGATATGTCTTGGTGTTTTTCTACTATTTTTGATAGGTAAGCTAAAGAAAGAAAGCACACTACGATCGCATGGGTTTTTGCAAAAGTTTGGAGAAACTCGACTTTTTCTAAATTTGGGGGATCGCACACTTCTTTGGAAAAAGGCAGCGATCAAACTGGGATATAGAGAAACCTGCACATCAATGCAAAGGACACACAGAAATCAGAGAATTACCTTGTGATTGAGAGTGTGATTGAGAGTGAGAGTGAGAGTGAGAGTGTGATTGAGAGTGCGAGTGTGAATGCGATTGTGATAGCTCGGGGATGGTCGGGAGGTAGAGGCTTCGCCAAGAAGCTATTGTCCAAAGCTATTCTAACCATTGATTCGCATCTATAATATCAGAATTCTTCCTTCTCTATGTCATATTTGTTTTTACTCTTCCGCATCAGATTTTGTTTTACTAAATGCACTCTCTGTGTTCTTCTCTTCACTGTTATTTTTGAGTGATCGAAAGATTGTGATTGGGGATAGATTGTGACTAAGGAAACGCTACACTACATTGTACGAAGTGTCTCTAATACAAGAATGGAGTGAATTGTTAGTAGCTTTTTTGAGGATGAAAACATTCCCTCAAGAGATGACTTTGGCTAGGCAAAGAAGTTTGGAACAAGAAGCCCTAGACTATGCACTCATTGGTGATAATCTATACAAGCGTGGAAAAGATTGATATTTGAGACTATGTGTCTATGAGAGTGAATATCTTAAGATCTTGAAAACTGCTCACCAAGGTTAGCAGGAGGACACGTTGGACCAGACCATGTGATTAAGGCAATCCTATTTGCAGGTCTGTGGTGGTCAACCCTTCACATGGACGCACATACCTATGTAAAGCGGTGTGACATTTGTCAGTGACTGTTAGCAGCAGACAAGGGAGTCAACGAAGATCTGGCAAATAGGCCAGTAATTTTCCTCGTGAAGAAGCAAGTACGAGCACTCAACGCAGATCTAGCACTAAGGAAACCTTTAAATTTTCAAATCCTTTACACCCATTTAAAGTGATTTTCATCACTAAACACCATTGTAAATACCAATTCATCTTTTTGTAGCTCCATTTTGTGCAAGCCAAGGAGTCCTTGAGGAGCTTTAGAAGTATCTACCTGCCAATTTTCATATTTTTTAGATATCGTTTGAGCCCTCAAATAAGCCCTGGAACCTAATTTTTAACTAGGCCGGACACTAGGTCTGGACAGGGCCAAAACCTAGTCAAAAACTATAAAAAGAGCTAGAGAGCTCATTTTTGAGGTTAGATTGTAATAGAAACAAACTGGTAAGAGCTTTTTGAAGAGTAATTGAAGAACTCCATTGATTCTCACTCTTTGTCTTGCCGTGTGTGCGCGTGTGTGTGTATGTGTGTGCATGCTAGTGTGCTTCTCACTCACGCACTTGTGCCGCCACTTGCTCGAGGTCTTCATACCATCCTCACGTCTTCCCGGATTGACATTAAAGGAGGTGCTACTCATCATTGAGCTACACCAAATTTTGGCGCCGTTGCCGAGGATCGAGCTTTGAGGACGAGCGTGTGATGGTAAGACGTAGAGTTGACGCGTTGGAGTTGTAAGTATTTTCTTCACTCTCATCGATTTTCTTTTACTTTCTTCTCCATCTTCATTTCCATCATCATCATCACCACCTCCCACCTCCATCTCCATCATCGCGAAAATTTCTGTTTTTTGATCATATCACCTTCCCCACCTCATTTCCCTCATTTCACTTGTGAGAGAGAGCGAGAGAGCAATATTGTGTGTGCGTATTTTGCATGTTTCTTGAGTTTCATTGCAGGTTCTTGCTGTATCATCATCCCCAGCTTCCTGCGCAGGTACGAAATTCGAAGAAACTGTTTCGCGGTCGCAGGCTTCTGTCGATCGCGACTGACAGAAATTTTTGGCTTTTCACAAAAGTGAGTGCACCACTAGAACAAGCACAAGGAGCACATCCTAAAACATTAAAAACAGTAGAAAAATTCCGAGGTTTTCTGTCAATCGCGACCGACAGCCTCTGTCAATCGCGACCGACAGACCCTGTCAATCGCGACCGACAGACCCTGTCAATCGCGATCGACAGACCTCCACGATCGACTGACTGCCACGTAGGACCCTGTCAATCGCCATTGACACCGTCGATCACGATCGACAGCCACGACCGACACCTCTGTCAATCGCGATTGACACCGTCGATCGCGATCGACTGAAATTCCACGACTGATTGACTTTTACGCGTAGCCACGTCTCCATCGCGACTGATAGGCCCCCGATTGACTGAAATTTCGGCGAAAAAACCGAAAAACGTGTCGATCGCGATTGATACTGTCGATCGCGATTGACAGCCACGATCGACTCTGTCGATCGCGATTGACACCGTCGATCGCGATTGACAGCCCCGACGGACACCTCTGTCAATCGCGATTGACAGACCTGTCGATCGCGATTGACAGGCTTTTCGGCCAAAAATTAGGGTTTGATTTTTGGGATAATTTTGGGGCAAAATAGTCAATCAATTAGCATTTTTGTGAGGTTCCTACACTTGTGATTTGGAGAAAATCATAGGATCTGTCGGCCAGATTGGATCTTGTTTTAACCCCCTAAACCCTGAACAGTCATAACTTCTTCATACGAAGTCAATTTTTTGTGTTCTAGGGCTTGTTGGAAAGCTCGTGGCATATACTACAAGCCCTCAACTGTTTTTTGTAAAGATAATACGTTGATTTTCAGATAGAGTATTTTGAAGTTGACCATATCCAGGGGGATCAAAGTCAGGGGTCCTTAGGATTGTTTTCTTGAAAATCACTATGCAAGTTTGTGTTTGTGCTACAGGAATGAAAATCAGTGGTTCTGTCTTTAGAATTTAAATCTTCAAGCTAACTTTGGAACTCTTACAGATCTATTGAGAGCATCGAAAGGCGTTCTAAGCAAGTGTAAGTGTGAGCTTGGGAACACATTTCCTGGGCACTCAAGGGCAACCAAGCAGGAAACAAAAGGTTGGAAACTTTTAACCCCCTCTGTCTATTCATAGCTTAGGCTAAGAACGATTAGAGGTAGGAGTAAGTCAGGTTGACGATAGGCAGGTATAAAGTTGAAGACTACCTAAAGAATCAAGTGCAAGCTAAAAACCTGATCTCTGTACTGTCGATAACATAAAGGAAAAGGACCTAACGTGGAACGATCAACCTGAAAGTACGAGGAACATTCAAGTATTCCTGGCGACGTAATATCAGACAAGACCTTAAACACTAGGAATAACTAAAAAAGAATCAAGTGACTGATACCAATTGATCGGCAACGAGGTTGTACTCTGAGCAAAAATTGGGCTAATCAGTTAGGCATATGAACCTTAGATCAGGACGACATCTAGTAAGGGAGAGACAAAGCCTTAGATCTTCAGAGGCTAGTGTTAACCACACTGCTAGGTCTTGGGCCCAGCAGTTGAGCCACCACTCGCACTACCCTAGCTCTGAGACCAGTGAGTCAGAGATGTCTCAAGGCATGGACAGACCTACGGGGAGTTAAGGAGTGCCTTACCTGTACAGGGTAGAAGGCCCTTACAAAACGCAGCTGGAGTACCTTAGGACCAACCGATTAGGTGCTAGCATTTATGAGGACGGCCTAGGAAGATCCGTGGTCCAGATTAAAAATCCTGATCAATCCATTGGACTAGAGCACCCAGCTGTCAAACTTGAAAACGGTGCATACCTGGACAAAGAAGGAACCATATACGTAGTCACCGGTCACCCAGATAGGACGGATGAATTTGGAAATGTAATCTCAGAGGCGGACTTAGGGGACTTAGAACAAGGAAATATGGGCGTAGAACCTAGAACCCCCCGTGGCAAATCTGTTCTCACTAGGATTATCACACCTGAGTGGGTTCCCCAAGACAACAAGAGCATAGAGTTGCTCCTCAATCGGGAAACTGACAAAGCCTTTTGGAGGTATAGATCTAATCAGCCAACTGATATAGGAAATATCATGATCTATGAGTTTAAGGATCCAGATAGCCCAGGCAGAGTGACCTACTTAGATCACACTTCAGAACGGATCTTTGTGGTTACGGAAAATGATAGGCATGCTTACACTTGGAAGGGTGAATTCGTTTTCCCCCAACCAAGAGCGAATGTGTCCTATGGTCACCCTGGAGCTGGAACATCACAAGCTCATGGAATGCAAAGAGACAGAAGCAGAGATAGACCAGAAGTAAGCTTTGCTAACCCAGTGGGCAGAGAAAGAACGAGGACGGAAACGAATAGGGTAGAACCTGAGATGCTTAGAGCTCACAGGAACCAAAGAAACGTGGATGGATTTCCGTTGCCGAGACCTAGAGAGCACACAAGAACTCTGAGACCGACCCAGCTAGTTAAGTCCATGAAGAATTACTTTGATGGCACAGGAGATCCCTATGATCATGTGGCGGAGTTCAAGCAAGTCTTGAGAGCTGAACAAGTGGAGGATCTATTCACGCAGTACAATGCCTTCGGTCTAACCCTGAGGAACACGGCACTTACATGGTTTCAGCCATTGGATGAGCGGCAGTTCAGGAGCATAGACCAACTCCTAGAGGCTTTCATTGTAGAGTTCTCTAAGAGCGGCATAAGACACAATACCTCCTCATTGATTCACAGCTTCAAACAGACCCCCCAAGAGACTGTCAGATTGGCCGGAAGAAGATTTAGACAATATCTTGAAAGGTGCCCTGTTTCGGAGCTACCCACATCTGCTAAACAAGTAGCCTTATTCCTTGATGGATTGCTGAGTACGAAACTGAGATCCTATGTGTATCTGAAGGACCCTAGGACTATAGAAGAGTGTGTACGCATGTGCATTGACATTGAAGATAACCTAGGGGAGGAACTAGAGCTTTCCAAAATCTACAAAGATTCAGATAGTGCATCTAGTCACTCTTCCACGCAGTCCACATCAATTGAGGAACTTGCAGAGAAAGTGGCACAAAAACTAGGCGTCTCTAGCAAACAAATTCCAAGGTTTGCCCCTGTGAAAAGATGCTATACGTGTGGTGGCGACCACATGGCGAACGTCTGTCCCATTATGGCTCAACCTCAAGTTAATCCTAGTAGCCAGTACTGCACCATAGAACGGCGATACACCAATCACACCGCACAAGATTGCCCATACAACAAGCAGGCAGTTAGGCAACCCTACCCTCAGCCCTACCAACAAGGCAAATACCAGAACCAGTACCCTCCACAGCCATATGGCAGGCCACAGCAACCCTATCAGCAACCATATCAGGCCCAACAGAGACCCCAACCGGTGCTAGTTCAACAGCCTCCAAACCCAGCTAATGTGATTCCGGTAAAGTATGCTGTTGCAGAAGAAAACCTGAATAGGGCCATAGTACCAGTAACCCCATTGATCTGAGAAAGTGATCCAAGTGACCATAGCTTTGATTCTACACATGTCGATAGTCCCCAGGCTTACTACATGCAGTCTCCTGAACATGGTGAGTCCTACTATAGTGAAGAACCGAGTGAACCTAGTTGGGAGTCAGATTACACGAACGTCATGTATGCAAACCCCAACCCTAGGCCTCAACCTAGGCAGGTACGACCACCATTTCCTAGAGGACCATGCTATCGATGTCAAGGAGATCACTTCATTCGTGATTGTCCCTTACCTCCACCTACACAAACTCAGTCCGTGACGATCCAAGGCTTTTGCCAAGATTGTGGAAAAGAGCATCTTTTGCGAGATTGCCTAAAGAACCCCAATAATATGCCAAAAATCACTCCTATCAATGTGATTGGATTGGTTGTAAACTCCTCAGGAAGTGTCACTTCCACTGCACCGATACAGGTAGTCACTAGAGCTTAGGCATTGCACCAAAACCAAGAGGCAAGCCAGGAAAAGGGCCCAGAGGCTAGTGAAACCGAGAGCGTGACAAAGAAAAGGACTAGAGCATGGAAAGATAGTCGAGAAAGAATGAAAAGACAATGGGCTAAAAAGATGAGTGAACTCGAGGAAAGCGTAAGGGAAACAAGAGCCAGAATAACAGAATTCACAACTCAAACTCCCTCTCACATTACCCCGCCTCCACCACTCCCAACTCCATCCGTACCACCACCTTCCCTGCCGCCTCATCAAATCACACCATCCCCTAGAGTAGGATCAGTCCTAGCTGATCCCACTCCCGAAGACCTAAACATGATGCTTAAAGCATATCAGGCCAGAATCCAAGAAGGGCCAACCATAACCGATCATGAAAAACGCTACCCTAGAGCCGAGCTAGAGCTTGAACGAACAAAAATTTGTGCAAAGATGGTGGAATTGGCCCAAGCCATGTTCGAAGCTAGCCGCCTCTTTAATATCTCTAGCTCAGCTAAGACGCAGTTACACTTTGATGGACTGCTGGAAAGAATAGAGAGGCTAATTGCACAATCAGAAAAGGAACCTGTCCCTCAAAGAAAGGAAAAGGTAAGAGAACGGATAAGCCAGCCTCTTCAGGAAGCCCATGTGCCTCCTCAAGAAGCTTATCTTCCCCCCCAAAAGGCAGATGAGCCTCCCTCAAAAGCTTACATACCTCCACAGGTTGCCTACATTCCTTCTCAGGGAGCGTATGAGCCTGTTCGGAAAGGTAATAGAATAAGTAATCCCCCCCCAGGAAGCTTGTGCTCCAGCCATCTATGAGAACAAGAAGAGAGTCAACGATAGAATAAGCCCTCCTTCCCAGGTTGCTTATGTGCCTAATTCTACGGAGCCAGACACTTCTTCTTCTATGAATCGGTTTGCACCAGACTTCCTACGAGAGATTCAAGAAGACAAATGGGATAACGAAAGTGAAGTCGCCCCTCCCTTTGAACTTGTGGATGATGCACACGACCAATTCCCACAAGACATCCCATCTATTTACGGGGAACATGAGAGTATTCAGTCTCACGAGAGATTGGACTTTGAGTCTAATTCCATACAAGAGCTACCCCACTTCACAGGCCCATGGGAAGCTAAGTCCACCTGTATGAGAACACCTACAGTCATGGTAAGGAACGACGACTCAGTCATCCCTAGGAACACGGAGGTAGTAAAGAACGCCAGGGAGCAGCGAGATCTCACTTTGGAAGAACTGCCTAAGGATAGACCAAAAGCGCGAAAATATGTAGCTAGTCAAGTAACTGAAGTTGCAAAACCACGTTCCCGGGTAGGATCCCATAGGACAGTGCCAGAAATTCCCTTGGACAAGATAGGAGATATGTGTGAAGGTGAAGAAGGGAACACCTATCTTCCCATTACCTACCAGGACTACACCACTAAGGCAATTTTGGACTCAGGTGCAGGAGTTGCAATTGCCACCACTTCCCTATGGAAGCGTTGGGGCAAGCCAGCACTCAGGCCAACGAGAATGAAATTGCAAATGGCCGATGGTCACATAGAGAGACCCCTAGGATTGCTAGAAGGAATAACTCTCACCACTTGTGGTGTCGAGTTTGAGCATACATTTGCCATATGTGACCTCAGCAAAAATCATGCCTATGAGATGATTTTGGGAAGACCATTTATGCGACAGTTGCAAGTGGTACAGGATTGGGGAACCAACTCCTTGTAGTTGCAACACTTGGGTGTTACGACCAAAGTCAATCTCAAGGATTATTCTCATCGAGATGTCCCTCCTATCCAATGGAATCCCATCCATAGAGCCAAAGATGATACAGAATCGGTGCATTCCATAGGGTCTGGATCCTCATGGATGCATGAAGATACTCACTTATGGATGTGCAAGGTAGCAGTAGAAGAAGAGAAGAGAGAGAAAGCTAGAGAGGTAGGTGCGAACGAAACTCATAGACCCATTCAAGACCCAGCCTATGCACCTGTAGTCTTTCCAGATGAGGAATTTGAACCCTATGGCTGGGTAGAAATTTTAGCAACAATGGACGTAGCCATCAATGAAGAACAATGGACACCTCACTGTGAAGTGATAAAACTACTAATCTCATGGAGAGTTTGATCTACTATTTTAGTCATAGGGAGGAACAATCTCATGTCGCCACAAACGGAGACTAAAGCAGGTGTTGGATTTCAAGCTGGTGTCAAAGATTACCGATTGACTTATTGATGAGGATGGCTATGACATTTCCGTCTTCTCCATAGAGCCAATCATGGGAGAGGCAGTACTAGAAGAATGCGAACCTAGCCCTGATGCATTTGAGGATGCAAGTGACTCCGATCTAGAGTCAATCATTATGGACCCACCATTTGCATCAGATGAAGAATACTTCCATGAAATAGAATTTCAACCCCAGAGGCATGGAGAGGTTACAAATGATGTAAGATTAGCAACACATGTGACCCCGAAGGAAGAAGGAAAGAAACGAAAGAAGAGAGAAGCCTCACCAAAAGAGGAAGAATCTTTGTTTGAGGTCCCAGAAAATTTTAAGAAGTATGAGATAGATGACAGGAGAGTCATGATAAGAATGCCTAAACGAGAGGCACAATCACGAGAGGCCTATGATAACAAAGAAACTACCAAGAAAATCGTAGTGGCCCTAGAAGAAGGAGAGGAGAGATGTACGTACATAGGTCATGACCTAACAGAAGAAGAAGAGTACGAATTGATTGCCTTGCTAAGAGAATACAGAGATGTATTCGCTTGGAGTTACAAGGATTTGAAAGGTGTTGACCCTGACATATGCTCACACACCATTCCCATGACCTCAGATGCCAAACCCTCTAAGCAAAAGCCCTACACATATAATGATAATTACGCTGCTAAGATCAAGGAAGAGATAGATAGACTGGTCGAAGCTGGATTTATCTATGAAATTGAGCACACTGAGTGGGTATCACCCATCGTAGTGGTGCCCAAGAAGAATGGCAAACTGCGCGTGTGCATTAACTTGAAGAAGGTTAATGCAGCCACTATTCGAGATAACTATCCGCTTCCCATCACAGAACATCTCTTAGAAAGAGTGGCAGGCAAGGAAGTGTACAGCTTCCTTGATGGATTTTCGGGCTACAATCAAGTAGCCATAGCCCCAGAGGATCAGCATAAGACAGCCTTTGCCACAGAATGGGGCATTTTTGCTTTTAGAGTAATGCCATTTGGGCTTACCAATGCACCAGCTACCTTCCAGAGGCTGATGTGCCATGTGTTTAAGGAGTTCCTGAGGAAGAGTTTAGAAGTCTACGTTGATGATCCTTGTGCTCATTCCAACATTAGACAAACCCATATTCCTGAACTCAGACAAATCCTTGACAAATGTAGAGAATATCAAGTCTGCCTGAACCCAGAAAAGTGCGTTTTTATGGTCAGGCAAGGCAACATTCTAGGACACATAGTGTCAAAGAATGGCATATCTACCGACGAAGAAAAAGTGAGAGCCATAGCAGAGCTACCTAGGCCAAAGAATGTCAAGGAAGTACAAGCTTTCATGGGGCACTGTGGTTATTACCGACGATTTATACACATGTATGCTGTCATTGCAAAGCCCATGTACGGACTTCTGACAAACTTTGAGTGGACGGATGAATGTGAGAATTCCTTCCAAGAGCTTAAACGAAGATTATGTTCAGCACCAATCTTGACCACACCAGATTGGAATAAGCCATTCCATGTTCACGTGGATGCATCCAATTATGCCATTGGATGTGTGCTTGCACAACCTACTGGTGAAGGTAATATGGATCTTCCAATTGCCTATGCCAGTAGACAATTGAATGCGGCTGAACGGAATTACACCACTACAGAGAGAGGAGGCTTAGGCATGGTATATGCTGTTAAGAAATTTAGACACTATTTGCTTGCAAATAAGTTTAAATTTTTTACTGATCATCAGGCATTGTTATATCTTGTAAACAAGCCATGCAATACAGGAAGATTAGTAAGATGGTTTCTCTTGCTCATGGAATATGACTTTGAAGTTGTGGTAAGGAAAGGTAGGACTCATTTGAGAGCTGATCATCTCTCTAGGCTCACATCGGGAGAAGCCCCACAAGGAGTGTTAGATGATCTTCCTGATGCTTACTTGTTTAAATTGGAAGTTATACCGCAGTGGGCTAAGCCATTGGTCCCAGTATTGACGTACAGGCCTAACCATCCAGTGGTAAACACACAGAATAGAGAGGTTGTAAAAGCCCAAAAGTACCACATCATGGCAGGAAGCATGTACAAGCACACAGATCAAGGGATCTTGGCTTGTTGCATAGAAGAGGACGAGTACGCTAAATGGTTGCAATTAGCACATGTAGGTGCGTTAGAGCAACACCATTCAAAGCAACGAACTTTACAGACTCTAAAGAGATTCGGAGTACATTGGCCAACTATGGAAGCTGATATCCAAAATTTGTGCAAGGAATGCCCAATCTGTTGCACTACGCCACCTGTGGAACACGCCACTCTTTATCAAGTAACCATTGTGCCAGATTGGAGTGAACCTTTAGTATCATTCTTGAGGACAAACACATTCCCTCCACACATGACTCTGGCTAGGAAAAGGAGTTTAGAACAAGAAGCCCAGGATTACTCACTCATCGGTAATAATCTATATAAGCGTGGTAAAGATGGTTACCTGAGATTGTGTGTCCATGAAAGTGAATATCTTAAGATCTTAGAAACTGCTCACCAAGGTGTAGCAGGAGGACACTTTGGACCGGATCGGGTGATCAAGGCAATACTATTTGCGGGCTTCTGGTGGCCTACCCTTCACATGGATGCACATACCTATGTGAAACGGTGTGATGTCTGTCAGAGGACTCAGTATCCTATACGCAAAGATGAGATGCCACTGAAACCTATGATGGGTGGACGTGCATTCTCTAAGTGGGGAATAGACTTCGTAGGTCCTATTAATCCCCCAGCTAAGGGTTCTCATGCGGAATACATCATTGTTGCGATAGATTATCTCACCAAGTGGGTAGAGGTAAAGGCTACGACAAAGAACGACGCTCAAACAACTGCTAAATTCTTGTTTGAGAATGTGTTCACAAGATATGGGCTACCTATAGAGCTTGTAAGTGATAGAGGCACTCATTTCTTGAATGAAGTGATTGAAAATCTACTCCAAGAATTCTTGGTAATACACAAGAAGTCTGCCCCTTATCACCCTCAAGCTAATGGACAAGCTGAGAGCACTAATAAGATCCTATGCAATGTACTGACGAAATTAGTGAACACTAAACGCTCTGATTGGGACAAACAGCTACACCATGCTGTTTGGGCATACCGAGTTGCCTACAAAACGGTACTCCAAGCCACTCCCTTTCAGATGGTATTTGGCCAAAACGCTGTGCTACCCTTGGACTTCTTGATTCCTACATTGAGAGTAGCACAAGAGCACGAATGGACAGGTCATGAGCTCTCCTCCAGGATCTTTGACCTTGAACGATTAGGGGAAACAAGACTGAGAGCAGCTGCAGGAATCTATGCAGCCAAGAAGAGACAGAAGGCATATTTTGATGCCCATGTGAAGGATAAAGGCTTGAAAGCAGGAGATCTAGTCTTAGTCTATACACTAAAACAACACGCGAGGAAGCTAGAAAAGAGAGGCTACGGACCAATGATCATCAATAGGATCTCCACGAGTGGAGCAGTACAATTGGCCACATTAGAGGATGATGTTCTCCCAAATTATATTAGCGGTTGCAGAGTCAAGTTGTATCAGGAACCCCTCACGGAGGAAATGCTCAGCCGACTCAACACTGCTAAGAAACGCAAAGAGGAAGAAAAGCGAGTTCGAGAAGAAGCTCAAGCAGAAGCTTTAGAACGCATCAGAAGGATGAAGTTATGAAGGCAAGGTAGAGATCAGCCTAGAACGAATGACTATACAGATCAAGGATATCCTATGGCCATGTGTGAAGTCGCAGGAACAAGCTTGTATAGGATAATTGATCGACGTCCTTTCATAACCCTAGATATAGGACAAGGAAAGAGTGCAAGGACTGTAAGAGCCTTGATTGACTCAGGTGCAGCCACTAGTGCTGTTAAATTGTCTTACTGTCAAGAGTTGCAGTTAACTGTCAATCCTGTGGAAGCGTATCTCATAGGATTGGGAGGCGTGGAAACCCCTTGCATGGGCGAGGTGGAACTTCCCCTCTATATTCATGATGAGGCTATAACAGTTAAAGTGCTAGTGTGTCAAGACGAGGATCTCACTGAACCTCTTGTCTTGGGTCAAGATTGGATCTACGACCAAGCAGTCAACTTAAACTTAAGAAGTGGACTTCTTCAGGTTTGGGTCAATCATAGTCGAATTACAGTAGAGTTAGATAATGGAGCACTCAAGGAACTAAGAAAGGCACAGACTCCTGGTCCTTCCAGGAATACACATGAAGATGACCATGTTGTTCTTGTCCAAAACTATGTGTTGCAGAGGAATGATATTCGCAAAAAAGGAGTCAGGGATGCAAAGGAACTCCCTTCTTTTCCAAAGGCCAGAAGGAGGCAACAACCAAAGGTGGATCCGAGACAGAAGAAGCAGGGTACTTCCTATGCCAGAAATCAAAAGTACCTGTGCAGCAGAATGTCCCAGAAAGTAAACCAAGTGTGGATGCGGAAAGGCGAACAACCGGTTGCACTCACGACAACCACACGGGCAAAACCTCTTACTAGCAACCAACAACACGAAACCAATAAGAAGTCTTTCAGAAATTCTTCTGCTAGAGTGACATCTATTTGGGTGCCCAAGAAGTCGATGAAGGCTAGCCCACAATCAAGACAAATTTAGGTGCCTAAGGCTTGCTTGAGGGCACAAGTAGCTAGGCCGAGGCCACAACCTAAACAGTATAACCCAGCTACACATACTGCCAGTATTCACTCGTTCTCATCACACAGGAACACACCAAGGCCCATGAGCATGCATGTAATCAATTGTAAGTGGGTCCCTAAAAGGCCTCATTTTCAAACCGCGACACCTAGGAAACTCTCTAGTGTCTCTACGAAACCGAAAGCAAAGCCCATCCACTGCATTTGGCAGACTAAGACCTGTAATAAACCCCCGACCCCAATTTGTAAATTCATCCCCACTTACTAACTTCATTAGTCGCCTAGGACTACCCAAGCATTAACTACACACACGTGCACCGAACACTTACTAACCCATTATTCGCTCCCGACCCTCATGTTAATATTGTGATGGGAACAACAACGGTCCTCCCTGGTCCTGTACAATATTAACACATGTTTGTATATTCTCACAGAGACAGACAACAAGAAGTAAAATGGCAGATACAGTAGGAACTAGCTCCCAGGCAGGCACCAGCCCACAAGTGGTGGACATCGAAAGCCTTTCAGTCGAGGAAGAATTAAAGGAAAGACCAGCGGCATTACGGGCATTGCACGCCATACCAATTCAGAATCCTCCGCAGGGTCACACAATGCCGGTGGGCAAAACCTCACATTGGTTCAGTGACGTTGCTGGACCTCTGGGTGAAGGCACATATATGTGGGAGTCCGAGGTCGAATTCAATGGACGATGGGGCAGATACCATTTCTTTACCAGGGAGTTTGAAAGGCTACAGAATAACGAAGGACTGAAGCCGATCTGGAAGAAGGCTGGGCTTTATGACTACTTCAAGTCCCAACTACCAAAGCCAGATTTCCTAAGATGCTCATATCTAATTAGTACCCTCACCCCCAGCAAAGACAAGAAAGGATATAGCTCCTTTGTGCTCCCATCACTCACAAGGGGCAACGAGCTGAAGCGTTTCCGCCTGACTATCAACGTGGTAAGAGAAGCACTCGACATGCCGGGTATGCACATTCCAACAGAGAAAGAGACAATGGTTCCAGACAACATGAAGAACAGGAATCTGACGAAGCTGAAGGACATGGTTGCAATGACACCCACGATCGCCATCCACTTACGTATGGTCATGCAACATTTAGCCTTCACCGCGCAGGAGAGGTTCACAATGCCTCCCAAAAAGATCTGGTTTAGCCTCTACCTGGCGGATGCTTTTGAGTTGACCATCAATATGCCCCACTGGATTATCGACCAGATTCATATGGCTCATCAGAGATGGTATAAGAAGCAAAAATCTGTGTTGTATGGTTGCTGTGCACTCACAAGAATTGTATACAGATGTCTCGCATATGATGTACCAGTGTAGAGGGCTCTGATCTGGTCCAGAGCACAGGAATTTCAACGCAGATTGTCAGCTGTAGGGCCTCCCTCAAAGAAGATGAGAGGCGCTGTCCAGATGCCTTGTGCACAAGCTCGCGGTGCAACCCTGACGCCTGAGGCAACCCCAAGGCTTCCCCGACGAGTGCAACCATTTACTATCAGGTTACCCAGGCACAGCACAGATGGCCCTAATCTTGTATTTCCACCAGTACCGACTGATCTGGAATTCCCGCATGGATTCACTCTGGAGGATCTAACGGACGAAGAAGTTGCAAGAATCATAGATGCTGTAAATGCAGAAGTTGAGGAAGAGCAAGCCGGTGGACAGCAAACTGCCCCAGACCAAGCACAGCCCAGCCAACCGGACGTAGTCAATGTCGACGATGAAGAAGACGCTCATGAGGAGGCACAGGGTGGACAATCAGAAGCCGAAGAACAAGAGTATGATCAAGAAGCCCTACAAGTACTGGAAGGTGCCCCCGCCTATACTAGCGCATTAAAGAAGCTTTACGATACAATGAACCGAGTTCAAGAACAACACAGGCTCTCATTAGCTGCAGGTAAAGCTCTCATGAACCAGATTCTGGAGGAGGAAGGTGTGGACGAGCAATACCGTGTCACCTTGGAAATGATATCAGATGCTTTGGGAGTACTGGAAACAGTGCATACCGCACTAGCGCAATCACGAAGGACAGAGAGAAGATATGGAAGACGCCCCCCACGAACAGGAAAACAAATGAATGTATTAGGTTCAGGACCACAAGGCACCCGCACAACCACTGGCACAGCACACACAGTTCACGACACCGAGGAAGCCCACACATCGAGTGCACCCCCATCACCTCCCTTGCCACCCTCTCCCCCACATCCACCTCACTCACCTCCCTCTACCACTGTAACCTCCACTGTCACCACCTCTGAAACCACTACACACACCAACACACAAACCATCAGCCAACCCCCACACTCTACTTCCACTGAAAACACGAGTCTAACTACAGCCACGGTACACCTCACTACCCCGAGCACACTTCCTAGAAGTTCACAATTACACACACCTCTATACACATTCACAACCCTCACCGCTACCACAATCCCCATGTTCACAGTCACTCCCACCAGGATCCCCACTTTCATGGAGGTGTCACCCACCTCTGCACCTCTCCCATCCCCCATGTACCCACAATCTCCCATTTCCCCATCTCCCCCCTCACCCGTCCCCAGTACTGCATCCACAATCCCCTTTCCCTTCCCCTACCCCTCTGCATTCAACACTATTCCTCTCAGTAACTTATTTAATAATATGCATCAATGCATGGCCCAACTTCAGCAACACTACCAACACTTGGACAACCAACATACAATGCTCTTCCGAAGCCACGAAGATCTCCAAGCACGATGTAGGGATCTTGAAGAGCAGAAGCAGCTACTCGGACAACAGCACGTGACATTACAGGAGCAATACGCACAATTAGAAGCCAACCCACCCCAAGCAGATGATGAAGAACGACGACATATGGACGAGCTGCTACATTCTCAGATCACGGAAAACCTGAAACTTCGACGAAACTTGGGCCTCCTCCGCAAGCATATGTCGACCGCGTTAGAGGAGAATAAAAGATTACAGAAACAGAACGAAGAAAACCTGGAGGCGGCCATGGAGGGCTCCCCACAGGAGATTGACCCAGAACGATTCAAGGCAATTCCCTCGGAGAATATGCAGGTGGTGTTAGAAACTCATGCCGATCTAATGGAGGCCCATGCCGCTTTAGAAAAAGAGAGAGATGAGTTACGAAGACAGTTGGCCACACGGCAGACAGAACCGAGTCAAAGCATAACCGTAGAAGAAACAGCCGAAGAAGTCACTAAACTCCGGGCCGAACTTGAGGAATTACGCAGCAAGGTCATGCAATATGAGCGTCAGCCCTCCCCTCTGGTAGAGCCCGAGCCTGACGATCTGGTGCCAATTGAAGTAGAAGAAACATTCGAGGATCCCTATGTACCAATGCCAACACCCGGCGGTAAGCGCACAGAACAGGGCATGGACACAATTGAGATCGAGGCACCGGAATGGATGCAAAAGTTAGAGAAAGTAGCCACGACGCATGATGACAGGGTGGCAGTCCAAATCGCATTGATGTCAAAATTGGAAGAGGTGGTAATAAAATCTGATTATTTTCAGAATCTTTCACACCATAGGTGGATCGGCCCATCGGATGATCTGTATGTACCTTTTTGCGTGCTAATGGCAGATTATAATGCGGAGATCAAGCGCCACACCTCAAGGGAACCCACCTCTGCCACCCAATTTGCACCCCATGACATCCCAGAAAGTGCCAAGCAAGGACATATTCGCCAACCAACGTGGAGAATTCGGCTGCTCGAAACCTACCCGGAAATGGTAAGAACATGGAACAACATGCCATTGTACATCAAATATAATCCATGTTATTGCCCTGTGTTTCGAAGGAGATCCTGGCCGGAGTACACACATACAGTGCTGACGATCAAAGGATGTGAGAAGTGGTTAAATTACGTGTACTTCGCACCCCCTAAGGGCGCACCTACAATTGGATATATGATTTCAACGATTCGGCATTGGGGGGTCCGTTTCAAGAATGTTCCTGATATCATGACTCAGATGTGCCTGAAAATTTTCGAACTTATGCTGGTCACCTTCAGGACCTTCAAAAATGTCAAGGAACCGCATCTCTCAGCACTAGGATTTAATGAAGGGAACCAGGACCTTGTATACGACATGAGCACAACTCCATCGATCAATGTTGTGTATGCATGGCACGCTCGCATCAAATATCTACCGGCCTGCTTCAAACAAACGTTCGAAGAGATGTTTGTGACGGGATTCTGGGAATATCACTCCGAGATATTCATTCCTAGACCATCCCATCTCTTGCAGTTGTTTGCAGTGGAACAAGCTCTCCACTCCAAAAAGCTACGCATGCCACATCCAGAGGTTCCTGGGCCGGTAGACTGGGATGCTCTTCTGACAGACTTGGCCAAAGGGTTGCGAATTGCTGAACATCATTTAGCGCAGGACGTCGTCGAGTACTACATCCAGAAACCCTCTCAACAAGGGTCTGTCAGGGACGACAGACGCGAGAGAGGGGGGGGTGTTAGCAGCAGACAAGGGAGTCAACGAAGATCTGGCAAATAGGCCAGTAATTTTCCTCATGAAGAAGCAAGTACGAGCACTCAACGCAGATCTAGCACTAAGGCAACCTTTAAATTTTCAAATCCTTTACACCCATTTAAAGTGATTTTCATCACTAAACACCATTGTAAATACCAATTCATCTTTTTGTAGCTCCATTTTGTGCAAGCCAAGGAGTCCTTGAGCTTGAGGAGCTTTAGAAGTATCTACCTGCCAATTTTCATATTTTTTAGATATCGTTTGAGCCCTCAAATAAGCCCTGGAACCTAATTTTTAACTAGGCCGGACACTAGGTCTGGACAGGGCCAAAACCTAGTCAAAAACTATAAAAAGAGCTAGAGAGCTCGTTTTTGAGGTTAGATTGTAATAGAAACAAACTGTTAAGAGCTTTTTGAAGAGTAATTGAAGAACTCCATTGATTCTCACTCTTTGTCTTGCCGTGTGTGCACGTGTGTGTGTATGTGTGTGCATGCTAGTGTGCTTCTCACTCACGCACTTGTGCCGCCACTTGCTCGAGGTCTTCATACCATCCTCACGTCTTCCCGGATTGACATTAAAGGAGGTGCTACTCATCATTGAGCTACAGTGACTCAATATCCCATACCTAAAGATGAGATGCCATTGAAACCTATGATAGGTGGACGTGCATTCACTAAGTGGGGAATAGACTTTGTAGGTCCTATTAATCCCCCAACTAAGAGTTCCCATGCAGAGTATATCATTGTTGCCACCGATTATTTGACTAGATGGGTAGAAGTGAAGGCCACAATGAGGAGTGATGCTGAAACAACAACTAAGTTATTATTTGAGAATTTGTTCACAAGGTATGGGCTCTTGACAGAGCTAGTAAGTGATAGAGGCACTCACTTCTTGAATGAAGTCATTGAGAACCTTCTCGAAGCGTTCTTGGTGATACACAAGAAGGTTGCCCCCTATCATCCACAAGCTAATGGGCAATCCGAAAGCATCAATACAATTCTATGCAATGTGCTGACCAAATTAGTGAATAATAAACGCTCTGATTGGAACAAACAACTACATCATGCTGTTTGGGCATACCGAGTTGCTTATAAAACGGTACTCCAAGCCACACTCTTTCAGATGGTATTTGGCCAAAAAGTAGTGCTACCATTGGACTTCCTGGTACGTACATTGAAAGTAGCACAAGAGCATGAGTGGACAGGGCATGAACTCTATTCAGGGATCTTCGATCTTGAACGGCTAGGTGAAAAGAGACTGAGAGCTGCCACAGGGATATATGCAGCTAAAAAAAGACAAAAGGCATACTTCGATGCTTTCAAATAGATTCTCATGTAAAGTCTCCTGCAGCCCACCAATGGTCACATTGCAAAACCAGTCATTACATTCTGTGACCAAAAACTTGTAATAAACCCCCCGACCCCAATTTGTAAATTCATCTCCACCCACTAACTACATCATTCCACTTAGCTCATAGAACTATTCATTTACTAACTACACACACAATCACCGAGCACCAGCTGACCCACTAACTTGTCATCGTGCCCCATGTTAATGTTGTAACGGGGACAAACTGTCATATCTTGTCCACTACAATGTTAACATGTGCTTCTATATTCTCACAAACTTGGCAAGCAAGAAGTAACATGGCACAAAACAATCAGAACTAGTTCTCATGCGGGATCAAGCCACGCCATGAACTAAAAAGGTTTAAACTTATCCTTTACTTAGTACGGGAGGCCATGGTCATGAAGGGTATGCACATTGCGACAAAAAAAGAAACATTGATTCTGAGATGAATGAAGCACAAAGACCTCAACAAACTGAAAGATATGGTAGCCATGACATCGACCATTGCCCTCCATTTATGCATAGTCATGCAACATTTCACCTTCTCGGATCAAGAACACTTGACCATGCCACCAAAGAGAATTTGGTTCAGCTTGTATTTGGTAGAGATAGAAAATCTCACCCTCAATATACCCCACTGGATCATTGATCAAATTCACTTGGCACATCAACACTGGAACAAGAAACATAAGAATGTTATTCATGGATGCTAGGCACTGACACGGGTCATTTATAGGTGCTTAGCTTATGATGTGCCCATTCAAAGAGCATTGATGTAGTCAAGAGCCCAAGAGTTCCAGAGATGGCCATCAACAACGGGGCCACCATCTAAGAAAATGAGAGGAGCAGTCCAAATACCTTGTGCACCGGCAAGGAGTGCCACCCTCAAACTAGATGTGACACCACCTCAAAGAAGACATGTTTGCCCCTTCATGATTCGCTTGCCCAGACTAAGTACAGAGGGACCAAATCTTGTTTTCCCTCCTAGTCCCTCAGACTTGGAGTTCCCACAGGGCTACACTTTGGATGACCTAACAGATGAAGAAATTTCAAAGATCATTAATGAGGCAAATCTTGAGACTGAGGAAGAACAGGCCCCAGGATCGCAACTGACTACAGGGACTCTAGCCCCTACCCAACCTGAAGTAGTGTAAGTGAATGAAGATGAAGAAGAGACCGATGAAGAGGAGACAGACCAAGAACATGACAAGAAGCAAGATGAAATTTTAGAGATCGCAGGCACCCGAGCCTATACAACACAGATTAAAAGATTGTATGACACCATGAAAAGAGTCCAGGAGCATCATAAGTTGTCATTAGAAACAGGGAAGCTACTAATAAGTCAAAGATTATGAGACGAAGGGGTAAACAAATAGTTTATTGAGTCTCTGAACCTTCACGCGAATGCGCTTGGCCTGGATGAAGCCATTCATTTGGCTCTCGCTTACATTCATCGCTTTCAACAATGAGTGCCTACTCATCCCCTCCAATCCGGGAAACAAATTCATATAGATGTATCGGCACAGGGTGACACTACACAGATGGAAGAATACCATGACGCACTGTTGTCACCACACTCCAGACCCTCACCCCCAAACCCACCCCCCTCACCTCTTACTACACAATTCACTTCTCCGCATGACACTACCATCCTAATCTCCACCACGACTACATATTTTATAGGAATTTCTCTTTCTTCAGGCACCCAACTTGGTAGGACTATCACACCTACATTCACAACATGATTCACCAACACCACATCCACTGCACCCTCCGTTCCCATTTACACGGTAACACACACTTTTGAGAGTATGGAAACATCACTAGCTATAGAACCACTTCTTCCCCCCACACTCCCACAATCTCCCATACCCCCTCCCCCCACATCACCTCTTGTTTCCACTTCATTCACGATCCCTTTCCCCTTCCCCATTTGCCCTGCATCCTCCACTTTCTCAGCATCCCTAAATGCAAGTAATATTTTTTCTACATTACATCAACATATATCTCAGCTGCAGAATGAATATCAGACCTTAGAAACTCGTCATTGCCATATAATTGCAGACCACCAGCAATTACAGAAGCAGCTTGAAGCCCTAGAAGAACACAACACTGACCTCAATCAACATTATATTATGCTAGAACACACCCACCAGACCCTATTTGAAGGTCCTTAGTGATCACAATCTTCCGAAGTTAAAAAAATAGGAGCTTTACTTGAACTTTATCAGTCCGAGAATTTCAAACTCCATCGTAATCTGACATTACTACGGAAGCACATGGCCACTGCTCTAGAAGAAAAAAAATGACTTCAAAAGCAAAACGAAGAGAACCTAGAGGCAGCAATGGAAGGCTCCCCGTGGTAGATCAACGTAGAAAGGTTTAAAGATGTCCCTTCGGAGACCATGAAAACCATTCTTGAAAGCTATGCTCATCTTCTCACAGTGCATGAAGATTCGGAAAAAGAATGGGATACTCTTCGCCAACAGCTAGGGGCGCAAGAAGAACAAACAAAGGTCACAGATTCTACAGCGACTATGGAGGAGGTGAATGCACTAAGGGAACATGTCGCCGAATTGCAAGGAAAATTACTTCAGTACAAAAGACAGCCCTCCCCGGTCATAGAACTAGAACCGGAAGAGTTGGTTCCCATAGAAGTAGACGAGTCATATGAGGAACCTTATGTTCCTATGCCGATGCCGGGTGGCCAACAAACATTCGAAGGATTGGACACACTTGAAGTAGAAGCCCTAGAATGGCTATATATGCTCAAAAAAATGACCAATAGACATGATGAAAGAGTAGTGGTGCAAATTCAATCAATGTCTAAAATTGAGGATACCATTATAGAATCACAATACTTCCAACTCATGTCCCATCACTGATGGATAGACACAAATGATGATCAATATGAGCCCTATTGCGTGCTCCTAGCAGATTATAATGCAGAAATTCAACGACAATGTGGCAAGGCCCCAACATTCGCCACCCAATTTGGTCCAGATGACATACGTGAAAGAGCTACACAAGGGTCTGTCTTCCAACCCACCTGGAGGGTTCGTCTTCTAGAAACTTATCCAGAAATGGTTCATACATGGAATAATGTGCCACTCTTCATCAAATACAATCCATGCTATGTCCCAGTACTCAGAAGACGCACATGGCCAGATTTTTCCATCATTGTAAAGAATGTTAAAGGCTGTGCGAAATGGCTAGATTACGTGTACCTAGCACCACCACGAGGACCGGCCACAATAGCATACATGATATCCACCATCTGACACTAGGTGTCAGACTACGAAATGTTCTTGATGTGATGGCACAAATGCGTATGAAAGTATTTGAATTAATGTTGGTCACCTTTTGAACCTTGAAGAACATTAAAGACCTGCATTTCTTCGGAATAGGTTCCACTACAGGCGATCTTGAGTTAGTATATGACATACGCACAACCCCCTCCATCAATGTGAGATATGCATGGCATGCAAGAATCAAATACCTTCCAGCATGCTACAAACAGAATTTTGAAGAGATGTTCATTATAAGGTTCTATGAGTATCATTCCGAAATATTCGTCCCCAAACCCTCATATTTCCTCCAACTTTTCGCTGTGGAGAGAACCTTACATTCCAAAAAGCCACCAAGAGAATTTGGTTCAGCTTGTATTTGGTAGAGATAGAAAATCTCACCCTCAATGTACCCCACTAGATCATTGATCAAATTCACTTTGCACATCAACACTGGAACAAGAAACATAAGAATGTTATTCATGGATGCTAGGCACTGACACGGGTCATTTATAGGTGCTTAGCTTGCCCATTCAAAGAGCATTGATGTGGTCAAGAGCCCAAGAGTTCAAGAGATGGCCATCAACAACGGGGCCACCATCTAAGAAAATGAGAGGAGCACTCCAAATACCTTGTGCACCGGTAAGGGGTGCCACCCTCAAACCAGATGTGACACCACCTCAAAGAAGATGTGTTCGCCCCTTCATGATTCGCTTGCCCAGACTAAGTACAGAGGGACCAAATCTTGTTTTCCCTCGTAGTCCCTCAGACTTGGAGTTCCCACAGGGCTACACTTTGGATGACCTAACAGATGAAGAAATTGCCAAGATCATTAATGAGGCAAATCTTGAGACTAGGGAAGAACAGGCCCCAGGATCGCAACTGACTACAGGGACTCTAGCCCCTACCCAACCTGAAGTAGTGTAAGTGAACGAAGATGAAGAAGAGACCGATGAAGAGGAGACAGACCAAGAACATGACAAGAAGCAAGATGAAATTTTAGAGATCGCAGGCACCCTAGCCTATACGACACAGATTAAAAGATTGTATGAGACCATGAAAAGAGTCCAGGAGCATCATAAGTTGTCATTAGAAACAGGGAAGGTACTAATAAGTCAAAGATTATGAGAAGAAGGGGTAAACAAATAGTTTATTGAGTCTCTGAACCTTCACGCGAATGCGCTTCGCCTGGATGAAGCCATTCATTTGGCTCTCGCTTACATTCATCGCTTTGAACAATGAGTGCCTACTCATCCCCTCTAATCCGGGAAACAAATTCATATAGATGTATCGGCACAGGGTGACACTACACAGATGGAAGAATACCATGACGCACTGTTGTCACCACACTCCAGACCCTCACCCCCAAACCCACCCCCCTCACCTCTTACTACACAATTCACTTCTCCGCATGACACTACCACCCTAATCTCCACCACCACTACATATTTTATAGGAATTTCTCTTTCTTCAAGCACCCAACTTGGCAGGACTACCACACCTACATTCACAACACGATTCACCAACACCACATACACCGCACCCTCCGTTCCCATTTACATGGTAACACACACTTTTGAGAGTATGGAAACATCACTAGCTATAGAACCACTTGTTCCCCCCACACTCCCACAATCTCCCATACCCCCTCCCCCCACATCACCTCTTGTTTCCACTTCATTCACGATCCCTTTCCCCTTCCCCATTTCCCCTACATCCTCCACTTTCTCAGCATCCCTTAATGCAAATAATATTTTTTCTACATTACATCAACGTATATCTCAGCTGCAGAATGAATATCAGACCTTAGAAGATCGACATTGCCATATAATTGCAGACCACCAGCAATTACAGAAGCAGCTTGAAGCCCTAGAAGAACACAACACTGACCTCAATCAACATTATACTATGCTAGAACACGCCCACCAGACCCTATTTGAAGGTCCTTAGCGATCACAATCTTCCGAAGTTAAAAAACTAGGAGCTTTACTTGAACTTTATCAGTCCGAGAATTTCAAACTCCATCGTAATCTGACATTACTATGGAAGCACATGGCCACTGCTCTAGAAGAAAACAAATGACTTCAAAAGCAAAACAAAGAGAACCTAGAGGCAGCAATGGAAGGCTCCCCTCGGGACATCAACGTAGAAAGCTTTAAAGATGTCCCTTCACAGACCATGAAAACCATTCTTGAAAGCTATGCTCATCTTCTCACAGTGCGTGAAGATTTGGAAAAAGAATGGGATACTCTTCGCCAATAGCTAGGGGTGCAAGAAGAACAAACAAAGGTCACAGATTCTACAGCGACTATGGAGGAGGTGAATGCACTAAGGGAACACGTCGCAGAATTGCAAGGAAAATTACTTCAGTACAAAAGACAGCCCTCCCCGGTCATAGAACCAGAACCCGAAGAGTTGGTGCCCATAGAAGTAGACGAGTCATATGAGGAACCTTATGTTCCTATGCCGATGCCGGGTGGCCAACAAACATTAGAAGGATTGGACACACTTGAAGTAGAAGCCCTAGAATGGCTATATATGCTCAAGAAAATGACCAATAGACATGATGCGAGAGTAGTGGTGCAAATTCAATCAATGCCTAAAATTGAGGATACCATTATAGAATCACAATACTTTCAACTCATGTCCCATCACCGATGGATAGACACAAATGATGATCAATATGAGCCCTATTGCATGCTCCTAGCAGATTATAATGCAAAAATTCAACGACGATGTGGCAAGGCCCCAACATTCGCCACCCAATTTGGTCCAGATGACATACGTGAAAGAGCTACACAAGGGTCAGTCTTCAACCCACCTGGAGGGTTCGTCTTCTAGAAACTTATCCAGAAATGGTTCATACATGGAATAATCTGCCACTCTTCATCAAATACAATCCATGCTACGTCCCAATACTCAGAAGACGCACATGGCCAGATTTTTCCATCATTGTAAGAATGTTAAAGGCTGTGCGAAATGGCTAGATTATCTGTACCTAGCACCACCAGGAGGACCGGCCACAATAGCATACATGATATCCACCATCTGACACTAGGGTGTCAGACTACGAAATGTTCTTGATGTGATGGCACAGATGCGTATGAAAGTATTTGAATGAATGTTGGTCACCTTTCGAACCTTCAAGAACATTAAAGACCTGCATTTCTTCGGAATAGGTTTCACTACAGGCGATCTTGAGTTAGTATATGACATACGCACAACCCCCTCCATCAATGTGATATATGCATGGCATGCAAGAATCAAATACCTTCCAGCATGCTACAAACAGACTTTTGAAGAGATGTTCATTATAAGGTGTTGTGAGTATCATTCCGAAATATTCGTCCCCAAACCCTCACATCTCCTCCAACTTTTTGTTGTGGAGAGAACCTTACATTCCAAAAAATTGTGTCTGCCTCATCCAGGCGTTCCACAGCTAGTCGATTGGGATGCCTTACTAACACATTTAGCCAAAGGAGTGAGACTCAAAGAGCAACACTTGGCTACGGACGTCGTCGAATACTATGTCAAACGTTCAGCCCAACAAGGGTCTGTTAGAGATGACAGACGCGAGAGAGGGGGGGTGTTGGTAGCTGTCAGGGCACTCAAGGATCTACAACACAAGGAAGCCAACGGAAGGAGTCAGAGCAGAGAGAAGGAACAAGTAGGCAAGGCAGTCAACGTAGATCCGGCAAGTAGGCCAATCAAATTTTTCCAACCTAATCTCTTTTAACCTGTGATTTTCATCAATACATGAACATTGAAAATATTTTTTTGGTAGAATCGACTCCATTTTGTTCAAGCTGAGGAGTCATCGAGCTTGAGAGGTATTACAAGTATTTATGTATCAATTTTCATAATTTTTAGAGCTTGTTTGAGCCTCCAAAATAGCCTAGGAACCTAATTTTTAACTAGGCCGAGACTAGGTCTGGATAGGACGAAAGCTAGTCAAAAACTATAAAAAGAGCTAGAGAGCTCATTTTTGAGGTTGTTGTTGGGCCCAAGATCTAGCGGTGTGAGTGACACTTGCCTCTGAGGACCTAATGTTTTTTCTATCTCTCCCTAGGTATCGTCCTGATCTAAGGTTCATATGCTTGAGTGAACAGTCCCAATTTTTACCCAAAGTACAACCTCCTTGCTGATTCGTTCTTATTAACCACTTGGATTCTTTTTATTTTGTTATCGTGTTCATGATCTTGTCTGATTTTGTGTCATGAGGAATACTTGAGTGAATTTTTGCACTTGAAGTTGATCGCAATAAAATTAATTCTTTCCTTTAAGTTTATCGTCACATGCACAGGTTATCTCTTGACTTGCACTTGATTACTTAGATAGTCTTCAACTTGTCTCGTGCCTATCGTCGCCTTAACTTACTTCCAACACTATGCATTCTTAGCCTAAGCTAGGAATTGACTAAGGGAGTTGAGAGAATTTCCAACCTCAAGTTCTTTGCCTTTTGAGTGCTAGTTGAGCCCAGGACATGCTTCACCGAAGCTCTATGATCACCTTGCTAGGGTTGCTTGAAATCCTTGCTTGCACACCCCAATCTGCAAATTTTACTAGTTAGAAATGGACTTAACCATAATGGATTAACAAGCAAAAGAAATCTTCAACATTCACTGAGAAGTACAATCCCTTTGCTTTTCCTTTTTACTCCACAGTTTTCTCACTCCCTAGTACTGACTGATGGTCAACATAAAAATACCTATACTAGAACTCCATGTAGGATTATTACAAAAACCAAAATTGTCACAAACGGAGTTTGTATGAAGAAGTTATGGCTAGTCAGGCACTCGGGAATTGAAACAGGTGAACCAGGCGCTGAGGGATAGCTCACAGTGTCTTCTAAGGCTTAGTTATCCTCTAATGGCCCTTAATGTTTCCCAAATTTTGGTCAAAAATAGACTAAATTTCTTTTGCCCTAAAAAATTCCGAATTTGCCCATCAATTGCGATTGAGTGGTCTATCAATCGTGATTAATGTGTCAATTGTGATTGACCTGTCGATCGCAATTGACAGGTTTGTCGTGGCTATCAGTCGCGATTGATGGATCAATCGCTACTGGCGGGTCAGTCGCGATTGACACGTGGCACGCGTAGGCTCTATCAATCGTGGTCAATCGGTTGTGGACTCTGTCAGTCATGATTGACGTGTCGGTCACGATTGACAGGTCCATCGTAAGTTGTCTGTCATCGTTTGTCAGTCGCGGTTGACGTGTTGATCGGGATTGAAAGAAAACAGAGGCATTTCAAAACTTTAAACACACTTTTA
>CM035409.1:1072803-1075303 GCA_020310875.1 Ceratopteris richardii
CCAACAATCACCAAGAATCTGATGAGTGTAGGTCAGATTGTTGAAAAAGGTCTACAGGTCAGGTTCACTCAACATGGTGCATATGTGGAGGATCCAAAACATGGATTCAGAAGGATAACCAAGGGAGAGAAATCAGGTAGATTATTTACCTTTGAACTTGAGGATACTAAGAATATTGCCTTGTACAACTATAAGGACCAAACCCTATCAGAATTGGAGATGTGGCACAAGAGATTGGGTCACATTGGAGAGAGGACCATAAAGCAAATGAGTAGAGATCAATGTGTGCTTGGGATACCTAATGTATCCAAGCAACACATGATATACAAGTGTGGGGCTTGTCAATTTGGTAAGTCACACAGATTGCCATATACCAAGAAAGGTTTTATGCATGAAGACTACTTGGAATTGGTGCATACAGATGTTTGGGGACCAAGCAAGGAGCCATCCATATCCGGATCAAGGTACTATGTGTCCTTTATAGATGATTATAGCAGATGGACTGTCTTGTACTTCATGAAACATAAAGATGAAGTATTTAATTGTTTCAAAAGGTATCTTGCATTAGTTGAGAATCAAACAGGTAGACATTTGAAGAGGCTAAGGTCAGATGGTGGTGGAGAATACTTCTCCAATGACTTTGAAGATTTTTTGCAGGAAAGAGGCATCAAGAGGGAGATTACCACAAGGTACTCACCTGAACAAAATGGGGTAGCTGAAAGGAGGAATAGACTCATTGTGGAGACAGCTAGGTCTATGCTTAATGAGAAAAAACTACCAAATTATCTTTGGGCAGAGAGTGTATCAACTGCCACATACTTAATCAACAGGTTGCCATCAAAGACACTTGATGGAATGACACCCTATGAGGCTTGGCATGGTAAGAGACCATCTTTGGATCATTGCAAGATCTTTGGGTGTGTTGCATATGTGCATATTCCCTCACAGGTAAGGGGAAAGCTAGACCCTAAGGCTGAAAAGTGTATTTTTATTGGTTATGATTTGAATCAGAAAGGATACAGGTTTTATAACCCCTCAAACAAAGGCTTCAAGGTAAGAAGAGATGTCATCTTTGATGAAAATGATTCATGGTATGAAAATGAGTGCAGGAAAGTTAGCCTACCTTATGATATGGAAGAAGACTTTCCAAAGCTTATCAGGCAAGAACCAACTCAGAAGGAGGACACAAGCTCAGATGATGAAGACACCATCAACATTGAAGAATTCAAGGCTTGGAAATCCAAGGGGAAGATGAAGATGAAGCAACTTGAAGACAATCCAGAATCCTCAACTCAAGCTATGAGGAGATCTCAAAGAGAAAAGAAGAAACCAATTAGGTATGGGTATGATACTTCACTTGTAACCAAGCACTCTGTATATCTTGCAAAGGATATCTTGAATGAAGAACCAGGTACATTTGAAGAAGCAATTACTAAACCAGAATGGAAGGAAGCAATGGATGAAGAAATGGAGGCTCTCAAGGAGAGTGATACTTGGGATTTGGTACCCAAGAAGGACTCCATGAAGGTGATAGGATCCAGATGGATCTACAAACTCAAGAGGAACTCAGATGGTACAATAAACAGGTATAAAGCTAGGTTGGTAGCCAAGGGTTTTGCACAAACCCAAGGCATTGATTATGAGGAGACATTTTCTCCTGTGGCCAAGATGCCAACTATCAGAATTATGGTGAGTGTAGCTGCATCCAAGAATTGGAACATGTACCAATTGGATGTGAAGAATGTATTCTTGAATGGATGGATATCTGAAGAAGTCTACATGTCACAACCACCTAGCTATGAGGAACCCAATAAGGTAAATCATGTTTGTAAATTGAAGAAGGCTCTATATGGATTGAAGCAGGCACCTAGAGCATGGAATTACAGGTTGACAACATATCTCTTGGATCAAGGATTTGTGATGAGTAAAGCAGATACTTCATTGTTTATAAAGAAGAACAATTCAGAGGTAATATACTTGTGTGTCTATGTTGATGACATCATTATTACAGGAAATGATGTTCAAGGAATTAGACACATCAAAAGTCAAATGATGAAGGAATTCAAGATCAATGATCTTGGATTATTGAAGTACCTCCTAGGACTTGAATTGGTCTACACAAATTCAGGTATCTTTATTACTCAGAAGAAGTACATTCAGGACATGGTCAAGAAGTTTAATTTGCAGGAAGCTAAAGTCTCAAACATTCCTATGGAGGTCAACCACAAACTCAGTGCACATGAAGGAGAAGAACTCAAGGACATTACAGGTTACCAAAGTTTGGTAGGTAGTCTTAATTATGCTACCTTAACCAGGATTGATATATCATATGGTGTTAGTGTACTTAGCCAATTTATGCATAAGCCAAGAGTACCACATTTGGAGGCAGCTAAGAAGATAGTAAAGTATCTAAAGGGAACACAAAATCATGGGTTATATTTTCCATATTCATCAGACATTGATATCAAAGTATACTCAGATGCAGATTGGGCAGGTTGCA
>CM035409.1:1082803-1085303 GCA_020310875.1 Ceratopteris richardii
TTCTAAACTCTATCTCTGATTTCCTTCTACCTCATGTTAGGAACTGTAAGACTTCCCAAGAGACTTGGGAAACCTTGTCAACATACTTCTCATCAAGCACAAGGGCCAGAAAGAATCAGCTATGGATTGAGTTTACAACTCTTAGGAAGCAATCAAAACAATGTGTCTCAGATTTTGTCACCAAAGTCAAAGACATTGCAGATCAACTTGCAAGTGTTGGAGAAGAAATAGAAGAAGAGCAGATAGTCAGACAAGTGATCAATGGACTCAAAGCAGATGACAAGTGGGAGAGCTTTACCACTGCAATGGACTTGTACATGGACATCCAAGCACCTGATCTAACAACTCTGATTGGACAACTATTTACACATGAAGCAAAGATCACAAAGAATGGAGAGCAATCAAAAGGTAATAATCCTTCTGCCCTATATACAGATAAGAAGTCTAAAGATAAGGGTAAAAGCAAGAAGGTTGATGAAGAAGGATCCACCTCCCAAGCAAACTATGCAGGGAGAGGTAGATCATCTAGAGGTAGGGGCAGAGGAGGTAAGTCAGGTAGGGGGAGACCCTATAACCAATCTCCATGCAATATTTGTGGCTTGTCTAACCATACTACAGATGAATGCTACAAGAACTACAAGAATCAAAGAGGAAGAGGTCACCAAAGAGGAGGATACTCTCAAGGCAGAGGCAGATTCAATCAATCTCAAGGCTACCATGGCTACAACAATAATTACAACAATAGCTACAATCACAATGGCAATTATCAAGGTGGATACAGGAACAGAAAGGATTACAACAATTATGCAGAGGATCAAGATGATTCCTTGTTGATTATGAACATGACATCTAAATCAGGTATCAATGATGATCATTTGTTCTATATTGACTCAGGTTGCTCTAACCATGTAGCTGGGAATGTTGCCTTACTCTCTGATTTGGAAGAACCCAAAGGCAAGCACCAAGTGTAGACAGGTGATGACACTAAACATTCAGTGGTTAAAGTAGGTAATGTCAAAACAAGTGATGGTAATCAGAATTTACTAAGCAGAGTATTGTATGTTCCAACAATCACCAAGAATCTGATGAGTGTAGGTCAGATTGTTGAAAAAGGTCTACAGGTCAGGTTCACTCAACATGGTGCATATGTGGAGGATCCAAGACATGGATTCAGAAGGATAGCCAAGGGAGAGAAATCAGGTAGATTGTTTACCTTTGAACTTGAAGACACTAAGAGTATTGCTTTGTACAACTATAAAGACCAAACCCTATCAGAATTGGAGATTTGGCACAAAAGATTAGGTCACATTGGAGAGAGGACTCTAAAACAAATGAGTAGAGATCAATGTGTGCTTGGGATACCTAATGTATCCAAGCAACACATGATATACAAATGTGGGGCTTGTCAGTTTGGTAAGTCACACAGATTGCCATACACCAAGAAAGGATTTATGCATGAAGATTACTTGGAATTGGTGCATACAGATGTTTGGGGACCAAGCAAGGAGCCATCCATATCTGGATCAAGGTACTATGTGTCTTTTATAGATGACTATAGTAGATGGACTGTCTTGTACTTCATGAAACATAAAGATGAAGTATTTAATTGTTTCAAAAGGTATCTTGCATTAGTTGAGAATCAAACAGGTAGACATTTGAAGAGGTTAAGGTCTGATGGTGGTGGAGAATACTTCTCCAATTACTTTGAAGAATTCTTGCAGGAAAAAGGCATCAAGAGGGAGATTACCACAAGGTACTCACCTGAACAAAATGGGGTAGCTGAAATAAGGAATAGACTCATTGTGGAGACAGCTAGATCTATGCTTAATGAGAAAAAACTACCAAATTATCTTTGGGCAGAAAGTGTATCTACTGCTACATATTTAATTAACAGGTTGCCATCAAAGACTCTTGATGGAATGACACCCTATGAGGCTTGGCATGGTAAGAGACCATCTCTGGATCATTGCAAGATCTTTGGGTGTGTTGCATATGTGCATATTCCCTCACAGGTAAGGGGAAAGCTAGACCCCAAGGCTGAAAAGTGTATCTTTATTGGTTATGATTTGAATCAGAAAGGATAAAGGTTCTATAATCCCTCAAACAAAGGCTTCAAGGTAAGCAGAGATGTAATCTTTGATGAAAATGATTCATGGTATGAAAATGAGTGCAGGAAAATTAGCCTACCTTATGATATGGAAGAAGACTTTCCAAAGCTTATCAGGCAAGAACCAACTCAGAAGGAGGACACAAGTTCAGATGATGAAGACACCATCAACATTGAAGAATTCAAGGCTTGGAAATCCAAAGGGAAGATGAAGATGAAGCAACTTGAAGAAAATCCAGAATCCTCAACTCAAGCTATGAGGAGATCTCAAAGAGAAAAGAAGAAACCAATTAGGTATGGATATGATACTTCACTTGTAACCAAGCACTCTGTATATCTTGCAAAGGATATCTTGAATGAAGAACCAGGTACATTTGAGGAAGCTATTACTAA
>CM035409.1:1139497-1141997 GCA_020310875.1 Ceratopteris richardii
ATAGGCTTCTTACTTTCTCTCTGAGATCTCCTTATTGCTTGAGTTGAAGATTCTGGTATGTCCTCAAGCTTCTTCATTTTCATCTTGCCTCTGGACTTCCATGCCTTGAATTCTTCAAGATTGATTGTGTCATCATCTTCTGAACTTGAGTCTTCCTTCTGGATTGGTTCCTCCCTTGAGAGTTTTGGAAACTCCTCTTCCAAATCATAGGGTAGACTAACCTTCCTGCAATCATTCTCATACCATGAGTCATTCTCATCAAAGATGACATCTCTGCTTACCTTGAACCCTTTATTGGTTGGGTTGTAGAATCTGTACCCTTTTTGATTCAAGTCATAACCAATGAAAATACATTTTTTTGCTTTAGGGTCTAGCTTTCCCCTTACCTGTGAGGGAATATGCACATATGCTATACAACCAAAAATTTTGCAATGATCCAATGATGGTCTCTTACCATGCCAAGCTTCATAAGGTGTCATTCCATCAAGTGATTTTGATGGCAACCTGTTTATGAGATAGGTGGCAATAGATACACTCTCTGCCCAAAGATAATTTGGCAACTTCTTTTCATTAAGCATGGACCTAGCTGTTTCAACAATAAGCCTATTCCTTCTTTCAGCTACCCCATTTTGTTCAGGTGAGTACCTTGTGGTTATCTCCCTTTTGATGCCTCTTTCCTGCAAGAAGTCCTCAAACTCATTTGAGAAGTATTCACCTCCTTCATCTGACCTTAGCTTCTTCAAGTTCCTTCCTGTTTGATTTTCAACTAGTGCAAGATATCTTTTGAAACAATTAAACACTTCATCCTTGTGCTTCATAAAGTATAACACAGTCCATCTGCTATAATCATCAATGAAAGACACATAGTACCTTGATCCTGAAATGGAGGGATCCTTGCTAGGTCCCCAAACATCTGTGTGCACCAAGTCTAGGTAGTCTTCATGCATAAAACCTTTCCTTGAGTAGGGCAATCTGTGAGACTTACCAAACTGACAAGCACCACATTTGTAAATCATGTGTTGCTTGGATACATTAGGTATCCCAAGCACACATTGGTCCCTGAACATTTGCTTTAAGGTCCTTTCACCTATGTGACCTAATCTCTTGTGCCATATTTCTAATTCTGAAAGTGTTTGATCCTTGTAATTGTATAAAGCAATGTTTTTGGTGTCTTCTAGCTCAAAAGTAAATAATCTACCTGATTTTTCTCCCTTGGCTATCCTTTTGAATCCATGTCTTGGGTCCTCCACATATGCTCCATGTTGATTGAACCTGACCTGCAAACCTTTCTCCACAATCTGACCAACACTCATTAAGTTTTTGGTAATGGTTGGTACATAAAGTACCCTGCTCAATAGGTTCTGGTTACCATCACAAGTTTTTACATTTCCAATCTTTACTATAGAATGCTTAGTATCATCACTTGTCTATACTTGATGTTTGCCCTTTGGTTCCTCAAGATCAGAGAGTAGTGCCACATTGCCAGCTACATGATTAGAACACCCTGAATCAATATAAAACAGATGATCATCATTGATACCTGACTTGGAAGTCATATTCATGATCAATAGGGAGTCATCTTGCTCCTCTGTGTAGTTGTTGTAGTCTTTCCTATTTCTGAATCCTCCTTGGTAGTTACCATTATAGTTGTTGTTGTGATTGTTGTTGTAGTTATTGTTGTAGCCATTGTAGCCTTGGTGTTGGTTGAACCTTCCTCTGCCTTGAGAGTATCCACCTCTTTGATAGCCTCTTCCTCTCTGATTTTTGTAATTTCTGTAGCACTCATCTGTGGTGTGGTTAGACAATCCACAAATGTTGCATGGTGATGAATTGTAGAGTCTCCCCCTACCTTGCTTACCTCCTCTGCCCCTGCCTCTTGAAGATCTCCCTCTCCCTGCATAGTTGGCTTGGGAGGTAGAACCTTCATCTTCTTGCTTTTTACCTTTACCTTTGTCTTTAATCTTTTTATCAGTATATAGGGCAGAAGGAGTGTTACCTTTAGATGTATCTCCAACCTTTGTGAACTTTGCTTCATGTGTGAATAGTTGGCCCATCAGAGTTGTGAGATCTGGGGTATGTATGTCCATGTAGAGATCCATTGCAGTGGTGAAGCTTTCCCACTTATCATCTGCATTTAGTCCATTGGTTACTTGCCTTACTATTTGTTCCTCTTCAATCTCCTCTCCTATGCTTGCTAATTGGTCTGCCACATCCTTGATCTTGGTCACAAATTCTGAGACTGATTGTTTTGGTTGCTTCCTAAGGGTTGTGAATTCAATCCACAATTGATTCTTCCTAGCCCTTGTATTAGATGAAAAGTATGATGACAAGGTTTCCCAAGTTTCTTGGGAAGTCTTACAATTTCTTATGTGAGGTAAAAGGAAATCAGATATAGAGTTAAGAAGATAAGACCTTGCCAATGCATCTTTTGCACACCATGTATTAAGCCTTTCTTGTTCTTCCTTGGTGGGTAGACCCCTTGCTTTGAATGAGGGCAATT
>CM035409.1:1156997-1164497 GCA_020310875.1 Ceratopteris richardii
AAGAAGAATGTGCCTTGTGCACGGCCTTGTAATGTAGCCCTATGCATGTATACTTGGGAAATGCATTGGAAGAATTATGGTGCAAGAGTTGGGTCTTGAGCTAAGTGCTCAAGGGTATGCCGACAAAGAGGTTTCCTAATCTATCATGGTTATAGTGTTGATGAAGCATGCACATCTTACCGATCTTCATGTTGTACTCCATCATGGTGATTGACCATCACCTTCTCTTCCATTGTTGATGGATGTCCTTGTTGATGGTTCACATTAGGGATTCTTCAAACACACAATCCCATTCTTTCTCTCATCTTCTTCCACTTTTGTGTTTTTTTTTGGAACAATGTCATAGAACAAGAAGAAAGATGTTAGTATCAATAAAATATTTTACATATGTCAAGTGTATTACATGTGCCTGGGATTCACAATTGTGTCTATGCATAGCCTTGTAAGGTGGCCCTATATTAATGCATACTCTGGAAATGCATGACCTGAATGGTGCAAAAGTCAAGGTTATGCCAAAGGCACATGGTTGTTGTATGTCGAGGCTTTCAATGTTGTTGGTGGATGTTGATGCAGTCTTTGTTGGAGGTAGCTAGTGGATCTTGAAATGATGTAATCCTTCTTATAGGGAATCATTTCAAGATAGTATTTGGCCCTATGGACATAGGCTCTATCCTCTATATCTTTGGGTGGTTTTTGACTTTTGGTATCCAGTGTGGTTGGCTGTGTGATTTTGTGGAAGCTGCTAGTACTTTTGGCTTCCAAACCCATATCCTTAATGATTCTCTGCTTACTTTTGCCGAAGGGTTGAGTTTATCTTCTTTTGGACTTTGTGCTCTCTTCTTACCCTTTTCTCTCCTTGGCTTCTTTGTTGAGACCTTTTGCATGATGGGGAGCATAGGCCATTGTGTATGTAAGAGCCTCTTGGGTACCCACATTTGTAATTGTTCTTGTTGAGCTGCAACTAATTTCTTAGGCACCCAAATTTGCACATGATTATCTTTGGCCTTCATTGATTGCTTCGGTACCCATATTTGTTGGAGACCTTGTGATTGAGTTTGTCTGTGTTTCTTGGTTCTTCTTTTACTGTGGTGGGCTTGCCGCAATGGTAATGGTTGGGGCAACACTAGTGGTTGCTCTCCTTTTCGTACCCACATTTGCTGCATGCCCTAAGCTTCTTTCTTCTTGAATATTGTTTGTCTCGTTGATATAGCAGATGTCTTTTTTTCTTGCCTCTTTGGTCGAGTTACACTTGCATTGGTATGTGAAGAAGAAGAGAGGTTTGCTAGCCTTTGAGATTGTGCTTGCTTGATTGAGTCCTTTTGCTTTATAGAGTTATTGACACACACAACATTTTCTTTGTGAAGATTAGTGTCGGAAGAACTAAGAGAATTTGTGACCTCTGGATTTGTGAGCATGCAATTGTCTAGTTCTAAGGTAATACATTGTTCATTACCCACACTTGAAGAAGTTGGCTTTAAAGGTTTACATTGACTGCATGTTCATAGATCCAGTCTTGACCTAGGACAAGTGGTTCCGTAAGGTCCTCATCCTCACACACTAGCATTTGGACTCTCATTGGAACATCTTGAAGATAGATGGGCAGCTTTACCTTGCCCAAACAGGGGGTTTCCACACCTCCTAATCCTATGAGATAGGCCTCTATGGGCTTGATGTTCAGTTGCAGGTCTTGGTAGTATGAAAGTCTAACTGCACTAGTTGTGGCACCTGAGTCAACCAATGCTCTCAGAGTCCTTGCATGCTTCCCTTGTCCTACCGTGATCTTTACAAAGGGACGTTGATCAATTCTTTGAGAAGCAATTGCACTTGATGTCTGACACATGGCCATGTGGTATCTTGGGGCCTCAAGATTGACATCTAGGCCTAGGCGTCTTAACTTATTTCTCCTAATGTGTTCACTAGCCTCTGCTTGTGCTTCTTCTCTAACCCGTAACTCCTCTTCTTTTCGCTTCTTAGCAGTGTTTAGTCTCTTTAGCATATCCTCTGTCAGAGGTTCTTGATATAGCTTGACTCGACATCCGCTGATATAGTTTGGCAGGATATCACCTTCTAGTGTGGCCAATTGAACTGCACCGCTAGTGGAAATTCTATTAATGATCATGGGTCCATGTCCTCTTTTTTCCAATTTATAAGCATGTTGCTTTAGTGTATAAGCCAACACTAGGTCTCCCTCTTTCAAGCCTTTATCTTTGATATGTGCATCAAAGTATGCCTTCTGCCTTTTCTTTGCCGCATAGATGTCTGCCGTCGCTTGTAGCCTTGTCTCACCTAAGCGTTCTAGATCAAAGATCCTAGAGGATAACTCGTGTCCATTCCACTCATGCTCTTGTGCTACTTTTAAAGTTGGGATTAGGAAGTCCAAAGGTAGCAAAACATTTTGTCCGAAGACAATTTGAAATGGGGTGGCATTGAGTACCGTTTTGTAGGCAACTCAGTAAGCCCAAACAACATGATGAAGTTGTTTGTCCCAATCAGAGCATTTATTATTTACGAGTTTGGTCAATACATTACATAGGATCTTGTTTGTGCTCTCAGCTTGTCCATTAGCTTGTGGATGATAGGGGGCAGACTTCTTATGTATCACATTACATAGGATCTTGTTTGCATGGGAGTTTCTAGCTGGAGGCTTAATAGGTCCTACAAAGTCGATACCCCACTTTGACAATGCACGTCCTCCCTGTTGGTGCATTTTACCCAAGCCTACATGCTTGATATGCTTGATATTATGATCATTTGTAAGTCAGATGTGTAGTCATGTGAACCCCTCTTGTAAAACAGTTCATTTTTTTCTCTTGTAATTGAAAGAAAGAAAAAGGAAAAGGATGGCTTACCTCATCCATGATGTAAAAGCAAACTCATGGCTCTAACTACCTAAAACCACAAATTTTTGAGCTGAGGGAATATCTCCTAACGTTGGGGATCACTTTTAGGTGGAGCCATTCGAATTTGAATTCAAAACTCGCTCCAAGAATAGCTATAAAAAGAGCAAGAAGGAAGAGGTGATTAGCAAGCCTTGTATGTGACCACTTCATGTCATTTTGTAGAGATTGAAGAGCTTACTCCATAGCTCTATCATTGTACTCTCATTCTGCAAATATTCGTTGCCAATGTGGTTGTAATCATATCTGAATCTATACATTTATCATCATCTACTTCTCTGTTTTGTTCTCTGCTATACTCACTCAAAGTAGTGACTTCAGAAGGCCATATCTCGCGCTCTAATCAAGTTCTTTCAGTGTTTTAACATGCGGTGGATAGCCCTTATTGTCTAGTTCCAGCATACCTATTTTCATGGTCATTGACTTTACGGTTTTGGAGATATCTGTATTTTACTACTCACTAGTCTATCTCTGCAGAGCCCTGAGAATGGTGGGCATGTTCCAGAAATTGATGAATCTTGTTCTGAGTGCTCAGTCCATCAATTGAAGTTTTTTAACTTGTATTGGGAAGCTTGCTAAGTCTATTTGCTATGCAGAAAAGGAATTTATCTAATTATTACCAGGTTGAGAGCACTGTTCATTGTTTCCAACAGGTGTATGTCCAAAAATAGCAAGTTTTGGGAGCTACTCATTTCGCAACTAGTCTGTCTTGACTTAAACTTTTGGGATACATGTTCCAAAGTACTTGGCTGATATTTTGGTGGATTTAGTAAGCTCAAAGGTCTACTAATCATTTCTAAAGTCTCAGTTGGCTGGTGTGAAGCTGGTTGTAGCAGCACCTACTCATCTTTGGATTGCATCCACCATCTCTCTTCACAGTGGTATCAGAGCATAGTCAAGCAACATGGGAGATGGATTTCCATAAACAATTGATAAATTGGATGGAAACAATTACCCGGCATGGTCTCTAAGGATGGAGGCTTACCTTCAAGGGAGGAATCTATATGGATTCATATCCGGAGATGAAGCAATGCCAACCATGAGGAACAAAGGGCAACCATCACATGAAGAAGTGGAAGGACTTTCGAATTGGTGTTCGAAGGATGCACTTGAAAGGTCCTATATTCTAAACTCAATCTCTGATTTTCTTTTACCTCATGTCAAGGGATGCAAGACATCAAGAGAGACCTGGAACACACTTGCTTCTTTCTTCTCTTCCAACACTCGAACAAGGAAGAACCAATTGTGGATGGAGTTCACAACAATGAAGAAAAGCCCGAAGCAAAATGTGACGGATTATGTCACAAAGATGAAGGATATTTCCGAGCAACTTGGAAGCATTGGAGAGGTAATTGATTAGGAGCAAATCATTAGACAAATCATAAATGGAATCAAAGCAGACGACAAGTGGGAGTCATTCACAACAGCCATGGATTTATACATGGATATGCATGTACCCGACCTCTACACACTCATGGGCGAACTCTTCACTCATGAAGCAAAGATTAGCAAAGGTGGTGAGTCCTCAAGAGGTAATCAAACTTCTGCCTTATATTCTGATAAAGCTAAGCTCAAGGACAAGTCAAAGAATAGGAAGAATGAAGATGAAGGTAGCTCTTTCCAAGCAAACTTTGCAGGTAGAGGAAGAGCTAGAGGAAGAGGCAGAGGTGGAAAGCAAGGCAAGGGGAGATTCCAATCATCTCAACCTTGCAATATATGTGGCTTATCTAATCATACTACTGAAGAATGTTTCAGGAACCCGAGGAACTCAAGAGGAAGAGGATTCAATAGAGGTGGATATGGATCAAATAGAGGCAGGTACAATGGAGGCTACAACAACAACTACTACAACAACAATTACAACAACAACAACTATCAAGTGGCCATACAGGAAGAAGAGACTACAATAACTATGTAGAGGACCAAAGTCAAGAAGATTCATTATTGATTATGAATCTATCAGTGAAGAAGGGTAAGGATGATGATCACATATTTTACATTGATTCGGGATGCTCAAACCATGTAGCAAGAAATGTGGCATTACTTTCTGATTTGGAAGATCCTCATAACAAGCATGAAGTGCAGACAAGAGATGACACAAAGCACTCAGTGGAGAAGATAGGTAATATGAAGACATTAGATGGGAATATGAACCTCTTAAGCAAAGTCTTTTATGTCCCTACAATTACCAAAAAATTAATAAGTGTTGGACAGATTGTTGAAAAAGGATTGCAGGTTAGATTCAACCGATTTGGAGCATATGTTGAAGACCCAAGGCAAGTCTTTCGAAGGATTGCCAAAGGAAAAAAGACAGGAAGGCTTTTCACTTTTGAAGTGGAAGATACAAAGAACATAGCTTTGTTTAGCTATGGATCTCAAACTCTTATAGAGTTGGAGATATGGCACAAAAGGCTTGCTCACATTGGTCAGAGGACACTCAAACAAATTTGCAGGTACCAAAGTGTACTTGGTTTGCCTAATATCACAAGGCAACACATGATTTATAAGTGTGAAGCTTGTCAAATTGGCAAGGCTCATAGACAACCTTTCAATAAGAAAGGATATATGTATCAAAATCCTTTGGATCTAGTGCACACGGATGTGTGGGGTCCAAGTAAGGAGCCATCTATATCAGGCTCAAGATATTATGTGTCTTTCATAGATGATTGTAGCAGGTGGACCATTCTGTTTTTCATGAAGCACAAGGATGAAGTGTTTAATCGCTTTAAGAAGTATATTGCTCTTGTTGAAAACCAAACAGGTAGGACTTTGAAAAGACTCAGATCAGATGGTGGAGGAGAATACTTCTCTTCTGAATTTGATGCCTTCTTGCATGAAAGAGGCATTAAAAGGGAAGTCACTACAAGGTATACACCCGAACTCAATGGTGTAGCAGAGAGGAGGAACAGAGCTATTGTCGAAGCTGCAAGGTCCATGCTCAACGAAAAGGGATTGCCTAACTACCTATGGGCAGAGGTTGTGTCTACAGCCACATATCTCATAAATAGACTTCCACCTAAGTCACTAGATGGAACCACTCCATATGAAGTGTGGAATGGAAGAAGACCTAGTCTAGAGCATTGTAAAATCTATGGATGCTTAGCCTATGCTCACATTCCTTCTCAAGTAAGAGGGAAATTGGATCCCAAGGCAGAGAAGTGTGTATTCATTGGTTATGATCAAAAACAAAAAGGATATATATTGTAAAATCCAACCAATAAAGGATTTTCTGTGAGTAGAGATGTAATTTTTTATGAAAACAAATCATGGTTTGATGATGATAGGAAAGTGAAGCTTCCTTATGACTTGGATGAAGACTTTCCATCACTTCAACCAAAGGAGCCAAAGCAAATTGAAGAAAGGGATTCAGAGATTGACCTAGAAGACTTGGAAAGACTAAAGCTATGGAAGAACAAAGGCAAAGCAAAGATGCAGGATGCTACATATGGACCCGAGTGCTCACATCAACCACTTAGAAGGTCTTCACGGGAGAAGAAGAAACCAGAGAGGTTTGGTTATGATACTTCTTTGGTCACCAAGCACTCAATCTACATTGCAAAGGATTCAACCAATGAAGAACCTACCACATTCAAAGAAGCACAAAGAAAGAAAGCTTGGAGAGATGCAATGGATGAAGAAATGGAAGCCTTGAAGGAGAATGAAACTTGGGAGCTTGTACCTAACAAGCCATCTATGAAGGTAATTGAATCTTGATACACAAAATCAAGAGGAATCCAGATGGAAGTATAAATAGACACAAAGCAAGGTTAGTTGCTAAAGGGTTTGCTCAAACCCATGGTATTGATTATGAGGAGACTTTCTCTCCTGTTGCAAAAATGCCTACAATTAGGGTTCTCCTAAGTCTTGCTGCATCTAGAAATTGGAAGCTCTATCAACTTGATGTAAAGATTGCTTTCTTGAATGGATGGATTTATGAGGAAGTGTAAATGGAACAACCTCCTGGATATGAGGATGCACATCATCCTAACTATGTTTGCAAACTAAAGAAATCTTTGTATGGATTGAAGCAAGCTCCAAGAGCTTGGAATTTCAAATTGGTGACTTATTTGCAGGACCAAGGGTTCAAAGCTAGCAAGGCGGATACCTCTTTGTTCATAAAGAGGAATGGATATGAAGTGATCTATTTATGTGTGTATGTTGATGATATTATTATCACAGGCAATGATCTTGAAGGAATCAAACAGGTAAAGGCTCAAATGAAGGAGGAGTTCAAAATAAGTGACCTCGGACCACTCACTTATTTTCTTGGATTGGAGCTAATCTACACAGATTCTGGTATATGCATCACACAAATGAAGTATGTCCATGACATGCTTGTCAAGTTCAAGATGGAAAATACCAAGTGTGCAGGTACACCTATGGAGCAAAATCATAAGCTTAGTGCTTATGAAGGAGAGCCAATTGAAGACATTACAAGCTATCAAAGCTTGGTTGGAAGTTTGAACTATGCAACACTCACAAGGGTGGATATATGCTATAGTGTTAGCATATTGAGTGAGTTTATGCATAAGCCGAGAAGACCACATATGGAAGCGACCAATAGAGTTCTCAAGTACCTAAAAGGGACTATGAATGAAGGTTT
>CM035409.1:1171997-1234497 GCA_020310875.1 Ceratopteris richardii
ATATCCAAGCTGAGGATAGGTTCTTCGATTTGGAGATCCGTAAGAGACTGAACACTATTTTCAAGCCGAAAGGTGAGCAGTTTGACCATACAGACTCTGAAGGTCAAGAAACGCCACCTCAGAACTCAGGAGATAGCAACGGTACCACGGCTAGCACCATGAGTGGTCAACAGCAACAGCAGCAACAACAACAACAAGAGCAACAGCAGTAGCCCCTTCCACTTCGACCAGTCCCAACAGGGGTAACTTACACAAAGTTCGGAGGATTTCCAGGTGACGATCCTGATGCCCATGTACATACCTTTGAAATAAGTTATGCAATCCTAAACCATCCACCCGATCCGACATAGAAGGCCATCATGTTTGAGTCAACATTAGTCAATGAAGCAGCGTGATGGTTAACAGAGTATGATTTCAATCATTTCGTTACCTATGAGGCGGTAAGGGATGCGTTTTTACAGAGGTTCTGATTGAAGAAAAATCTTGCCAAAATTTTCGATTACTTGTAGAACAATAGGCAGAAGCCACACCAGACTGTTCAGGAATATGCAATGTTGTTTAGAACCCATCTAAGACAACTACCTCTGGCACATGCTAACCTACCGGATGATGTTATAACCCAATGGTTCATTAACGGTTTGACCCCACAACTACGACAGATTATGATCATCCACTGTGTGGGAGCTATGACACTAGATGTTGTTATTGTGATGGCCCTGCAACTAGAGCATAAGGTTGGAGGATTCATCAAAGACTTGGAGTGGCTGAAGGCCAATAAAAACATTATAGATGATCCGGCTAAACAGATATATTGCACTAAGTGCAAAAATCACGAGCACACCAGTGCCACCTGTGCCCTTAATCAGATGTATTGCCCCATCTGCAATATCACCAGACACTCAACTGAAAATTATGCGTATAATGCCAAAGTGCAAGGAGGAGCAGCTGTAAATTCCATTTTACAGGAACGAGGATAGCCAGCAACTCACTACGTGCCACCGCAGATGCGAAACAATCAGTCGCAAGGATACAGGAATTACCAGGGACAGCGGAGTACTAACTTCAATACAAATCGATGGCAAATAGGTACATCACCGGAAGGTACTTCTCTGCCACCACCTCGATGTCATTTTTGTGGTGAGCTTGGCCACATCCGGAGATTCTACAAGGATGCACCCGAATATGATAAAAGAAAGAAAGAGCATCAAAACCCGATGACCAACATGGTCTATATCTCACCAGTGGAATCGCAAGCAGAAGTGGTCCAGACAAGATCCGGTAAGCAGTTGCAACCCGCAGCTGAGGTATTTGAACCTCGCATCCGTGAACAGCATCGAATGTATACCAAAGCTAGCCAATGGACCACCACAGAGCCTACCGTGTTCCCCGATCCAATTCCGGTGACACAGGTTCCCCTGCCAAAGGTGAGAGCGCATGAACAAGATTGTACTCCAGTAATAGGAGAATCATCATCAGAATCGGTGAAGAGTACAATTCAAACAGATCAGGTATGGAATATTCTCTCTAAGGCTACAATTACACTCCCCTTGGGGCAACTACTCGCCTTGGTGCCCGGAGTTAGGCAGCAGTTTCAGCAACTGGTCAGTCCCGGATCTCCTGGTACTCCGATGATTGCAACAATACAACCGGAAGATGATTCTACGGTGGATCATTCTGTCCCCTTAATCACTGTCTAGCATAAAAATCACAAGATTACGCAAGTGCTAATTGATGGTGGTTCCGGTGTGAATATAGCGACTGCAGCTCTCTAGAAGAAGTTAGGGTGGACCCAAATCGAGCCTGTTCAATTCTTTATCAGAATGGTAGACCAATCCCGAGTTCATCCGGTGGGACTCGTAAGGAATATCTCGATTACTCTGTAGGGTACCACGTTCAAAATGACTTTTTTAGCCTTAGAACTACCAGAATCCAGCCTCGATTACAATCTCCTTTTCGGTCGACCATGGTTGAAACAGGCCAAAGTTATACAAGATTGGTCAGCATAGGAACTGACTTTCAAAGACAATCACCGTAAATACGTTGTCAAACTGGATGCCATTCAGCCCTGCGAACTTCATGCCAGACCATATGTAGCAGAACCGGTCCACATGTTGGATGGCTTATCTGACGACGAAGAAGAAGCGTTTCTGAAGAACAATAAAGATCTGATTTCCTTAGGTACTCTAGATCTGCAATCTATCGTAGACAACTGGAGTCCGACAGCCTGTACGGTTGTTCCCGTGACCGGAGACACAGATGTAGATGATAATGTTGCTATGGATGAAGCTACTCTGCAACAACTTTTACAGTCAGCTGACGATCCGGGAAAACCTCGTCAATTCTATGTCTCGGAAGACCAGTTAGTAACCCATAATTTGGGTGATGAGAGCAACCTGCGTCCTGTTAAGATTAAGGCGGGGTTGTCCGAGGCATTTCAAGAAGATTTGATCCGACTCTTGCGTGAGTTTTTGTTGTATATTATTGAACAATGCATTGTTAAAGTGATATATTATTAATGTATTAATATGTTTTTTTGATGTTTCTGATATAGCAGCTGAAGGTTCGTGAGGAGCGTGCAAGGTATGAAAGGGTGGACATCAATAATCCGAATAATTATTATTTAGCTTGTAAATAAACCTGCGTAGAAGGTTCTATTGTTAGAAAAGTAATGGTTAGCATAAGGGTCATTGTAGACCGTAGTTTCTGTTATTGAAAGCAATGGCTTTCTGTAAAAGTTATCAACTTTTAGTTTCACGCCTACTTTTAAAAGCCGCCCTCTTCTAACCACTCTTTTCGACGTAATCAAAATTCCTATAAATACATGCACTCTGTGGACTCTCGAAACAGAGTGCATGGGGGGAGATTGCACCCAATCTGCGTACTTTCTCGTCTCTTGTTGCGTTTATACTTGGGTGTGTTTTTCTGCGTTCGTAACCTCTATTTGAGCGTGAGCAAGATCCTGACAACAGTGGTATCAGAGCTCTGCACGCGTCAATACAGAGGGTTCTGTTCTTTGTTCGCGATTCTGAATTCCGATTCCATCTCCATCTCCGTCTCCGTCTCCGTCTTCGGTTTCGGTTTCGGTTTCGGTTTCTGTTTCGGTTTCGGTTCCTGTTCTAGAACCAGAACCTACGTTTTCACCTACGTTTTCACCTACGTTTTCACCTACGTTTTCACCTACGTTTTCACCTACGTTTTCACCTACGTTTACTTCTTCGGCGTCGACTAAGGCAAAGAACTTAGGCAATAACTTAGGCAATACATTGGCAACATTGGCACCCAAGGCTCCCTTGGCGACCGTTGGCTACGCGCGAGACAATTTTAATTTTTGAGTGGTAATAGAGAGGTTTAGAGTCCCTAAGGTAGGAGGATTTGAACCCACAACCTCCTACTTTCAAGGGAAGTACTTTGACCACTCCACCATCTCTTGGAGTTGTACTCAAGTTCTCTCTCTTTCTTATTTATGGAAGGCGCTCGCGACGATTTCAAGGATGGACCCGACAAAGAATCAAGTGTATCTCTCAATCCGTAGGTCGGATTGAGGCGTGTAATATATCGTTGGAAAGTTCTCGGAACGAACTTTCCAATGAGCTAGCTTGGAAGTGTGAATTCCTTCAAAATCCTTGGGTGGCACTTGATTGAGTGTTCAAGATACCAAGCAAGGTTGAGAACACGGGATCGAGACACCAAGGTTGCAAACAAGAAGGTTCAATACACCAAGGTTGAGAGCAAGGGTCCAAGAGCACCATGGAGGATTACAATAATTCACCTCTACCTGCGGCAACACTTGAACAACAACTAGAGCTCTTGCGGCATGAGCTTCAAGGAGCTCAGAACGAGATCCAAAAACGTGATGAAATCCTCCAAAGGATGCAAGCTGAGGAAGACAACCTTACGAGAGTAGTAAAAGCTATTGTGTCTACCCAATCTGATGTTACTCATTCAAAGATTGGTAATAGAAACTACTAGTTTCTACGATTTGATGGCCGAAAGGATGGGCCTTTAGTACTTTCTTGGTTGTCGCAGTTTGATGATTTTTATACCGATGAAATGTATGCTGAAAGTGAAAAAGTTAAATTTGCCACTAACTACCTAGTAGGTAAAGAATGTCCTGCGGCACAGTACGGAGCGTCCAACAACTTGGAAGGCTTTTCAAGAAAACAAGAAGGATTCATTTCTTCCTCCTCAATACCATTTGCATGTTCGACGTGCATGGACGACCCTTACATGGAAGGAGGGTGATACAGTTACTACCTACACAGAGCGGTTCTGGCAAAATTTACTACTTGTACGAATGCTTGAAGATGTATGAGAGGATATCTTGCAGCAGAAATACGAAGATGGTTTAGTGGGTATCCCAGCTAAGCTTCACACCCTACGACCTACAACCCTCAACGAGGCTATATCTTTTGCTTATAATGCAGAAAAAGAATTCCAGTCCATAACCAAGTCACTCCGTCTAACAACCACGCCCACGACCATTTCCTGTTAAACCTTCATTTCCTATGAAGCGTAATTTTAATGCCCCATCTTACCCTAGGTTTCCTCGACCTCTACAATCCAATTACTCAACTTCACCCGTTGCTTCATCTCTCCAACCAACCAAACCACCTACCCTTCAAACTTCAGCAGTGAATGCCCAACAGAAGCGACCACAAATCACTTACTGGAATTGTGGTAAACCTGGACATACAAAAATAAGGTGCAAATTGCAACCTCTTCATATGAAACAGGCTACAGCTCGATTGCATAACATGGAGGTCTATAATGAAGAAATTCCTCCTGTTTGGACAGAGGAATCACTTGAGCAGGACTTAAGTACCTTGGGTAACGATATCTCTCTACACTCTCTTCTTTGCATGCAGGGTACAATAAATAACAAACTAGTTAAAATTCTACATGATGATGGTAGTTCACATGAGTTCATTTCACATTTATTAGTACAAGAACTTAAATTACAAACGTTTCCTTCTTTGTATAAAGTGAAAGCTGCATTTCAAGGTAGTCGTTATAATGTAACACGAGAAGTGCAAGATGTTACAATTAGCATAGGCCCTTATGTTGATTCACGAACATTTTTTATTGCACCTTTGCAATCTTATAATGTTATACTAGGTATGCCTTTTCATCACCATTATAACCCACGTATTGACTACCATACTCATACCTTCAAGTTTGTTTTCAAAGGTCAAATCATTACTTTGTCTGCACAGCATGATTTCCAGCCATTTCCATTGATTAGTCACACTCAAGTAAAGCGTGCATTTAGGAAAGGATTCAACTCATGCATTGTTTTTGTCAATGTCATCAATGACCTACTACAAAAAGGACTTATAAGGCCTAGTTCTTCCCCATTTGGAGCACCAGTTCTCTTAGTAGAAAAGAAGAATAAAACTAATCGAATGTGCATTGATTATAGAGCCCTTAACAAGATCACGATCAAGAATAGATACCCTATTCCTCGAATAGATGATCTCTTAGATAAGTTACGAGGAGCTCGTGTCTTTAGTAAAATTGATCTTAAATCGGGTTACTATCAGATTCGTATGACACAAAGTGATATTTTTAAGACTGCATTTAGAACGCAAAATGTCCATTATGAATTTATGGTAATGCCCTTTGGACTTACTAATGCCCCTGCTACATTTGCGCGAATGATGAACAATACTTTTCTTGATTACCAAGCTTTTGTTCTTGTATTTTTTGATGACATACTTGTTTACAGTAAGAATGATAGTGAACATGAAAAGCATCTTGAAACAGTTTTTCATTTGTTACGAGAGAACACACTTTATGCTAATCCTGAAAAGAGTTATTTCTTTTAGCGTAAGCTAGAATATTTAGGACATATTATTTCAAGTGAAGGTGTGCAGGTGGATCCGAAAAAGATTAGAGTTATCATAGAATGGCCTACACCACAATCAGTCAATGATGTTCGTTCTTTTCTTGGGTTGGCTAGTTTCTATAGGAAGTTTGTTCGAAATTTTTCTTATTTAGCATTGCCTCTTACTTTGTTGTTGAAAAAGAAAATAAAATTTGCATGGGGACTTACCCAACAACAGTCCTTTGACAAACTTAAACATGCACTTTCACATGCACCTGTTTTACAATTACCTGATTTCTCACAACCCTTTCATGTTGTTACTAATGCTAGCGGTTCAGGAATAGGTGCTGTTCTGATGCAAAATGACCATCCCATTGCATTTGAGAGTAGAAAGCTTAAACCCTCAGAACAGAATTATAGTACGTATGATAAAGAATTGTTAGCAGTTGTGCATGCTTTGCGAATTTGGAAACACTATCTTATGGGCTCTGAAGTATTAATCAAAACCGATCAACAGGCTATTAAGCATTTATTAAGTCAGCCCTTAATCTCTGATAGGCATCTTAAATGGGCATCATTCATTCAAAATTTCCAACCCATGATACAATATCAGCCAGGTAAAGCTAATGTCGTAGCGGATGCTCTTAGCCGTTTTCCTTCGAATTCCATTGTTTTGAATAATATTTCTGCCATTCAAATTCATTCTTTTCAAGACATGGTTTCCACTTATGCATCTGATTTGTATTTTTCACGTGCATGGCATGACTTCAATAATGCTGCATCTTTATCTGATGAACATTATACATTTCATAATGGTTTTCTCTATTTTCAACATAGATTGTGCATAACCCAAGCTTTTAAAGATTTTGTCATTAAAGAAATGCATGAACCATCTTACATGGGTCATAGAGGCATACAGAGCACTATTTCTGCTTGCAAAGATTTCTTCTTTTGGCCACACATGGAAAAAGACATTGCACATTATGTTTCTCAATGCATTGTATGTCAGCGTGTCAAACATCATCATGGTAAACCATTTGGATTATTAATGCCACTTCCTATTCCAAATGAACCATGGGAACAAATCTCTATGGATTTTATCACAGGTCTTCCTATCACTTCATCACATAATAATATGATTTGGACAATAGTTGATAGGTTTAGTAAATATGCATATTTCATTCCATGTAGAAAAACTTTGACTGCACCTCAAGCTGCCAAATTATTCATTAAATGCATTTTTCCACATCATGGATTTCCTAAAGTAATGTTATCTGATCGTGATGTTAGGTTTTGTAATCATTTTTGGGTTGCCTTATTTCAACATTTTGGTTCTAAAATAGATTTTAGTTCTGCATTTCATCCTGAAAGTAATGGACAGAGTGAGGCTACAAATAGTACTATTCTTGATTTATTGCGTTGTTATTCATTAGATAATCCTAATAACTGGGATGAAAAGTTGCCATTGCTTCAATTTGCTTACAATAACACTGCACACACCACTACTGGTCATGCACCTTTTGAAATTTTTTTGGTAAAAAGCTTCCCACTCCCATGTCCCTCACCCAAACCGACATTCCGATGGCTGACTCTATTGCTCATGATCACGTTGTGGAGGTGATCGCAATCCGGGTGGATCGGGTCCGGTCGTGGCACACACAGGGTGTATAAAGCTAATGAATGTTGATGCAACAGATCTCTATGTTTGACTGATGAATGAAGTTGACAAGTAGAACATGTAGAAACATAGCTACTAATGTCAACATACATCGTAGGCCAATAATAGGTACTTCTAATTTTTTCATATGTTCCAAAAAATCCTTTATGACCTGCCCATAATGTCTCATGCATTTCCTTCATTACTTGCAATTGAAGACCTCTCTTTCCTAGGACTCATTGTGGATTCTTAACCTTACCCTTAGCATGTCTCCAAAGATAACCATTACATAGGAAAAAGTTATAAGCTCGTTTCCTAATGTTACGGAATCTATTCGTAGTCCAGCTAGGTAATGGTTGTAGTGTACTCAGGTACTTTCCTATGTCTCTCCATTCATCTTCGTACTCAGACTCATGAAATTGCTCATACTCATATATATGTGGAACATAGTCAATTAAGTTCACATTCTTTATTAGATCACTTTCAAGATCATCATCAAATCTAGCTCTCGATAACATATCAGCAACTAAGTTTGACTTACCTGAAATATGAACTAACTCAGGATTTATGAACTTAATATATGAGATCCATCTAAGCATGGCTATATCAGGAGATGAACAATTGGTTATCATTCCAATGAGAGGCAAACAATCAGTCTCAACTTTGACATTTGCACCAATGAAATATTCTTTGTCTGTTTTCAAAGCTGTTACCATACCCCATAGTTCTCGTTTGATCTGTGGATATTTTCGTTGTGTTTCATGTAGAATTTAGGCACCAAACCTAATTGCATATCTATTCCCTTCACTATCGTCTTGACTTATGACCCAACCTATACCAATAGGACTAGTATCAACAGTCAATATAATAGGTTTGTTAGCAGAATAGTCTACACGCTTAAGGATGGGAGCTTCAAGCAATAATTTCTTCAATTTACGCATAGCTTGAGTATGTTTGTCAGTCCAAATAAATTTTCGTTTCTTCCTCAACAAGTCATAGAGACAATCAACAACATGAGCAAAGTGTGGGATCCAAATAACATAAAGGATACAAGCACCAAGAAATCTACGTACCTCACTCACGTTGTTACATGATCAGAAATCTTGCTAATGGCATCAACTTTTTGTGGGTATGGCTTTCGACCATAATGGCCACATAAATGTCCAACAATAAGCACCTCGTTGACACCAAAAACAGATTTCTCTATGGAAAATGTGAGACCTACCTCTTCAAATCGTTGAAAGATTCTTTCACAATCAGAGATATGGTCAAGAACAAATTTACAACATCCAGATGAATCTACAGTAATGTCCTTTACACGTTCCTCACTCTCTTTAATTGGAATATCATCAATGAATGGCATAGTTATATGACGGATAAAGTCATGTAAGACCATATTCATAGCACTCATCATATGAGCCACAGAATTAGTCGCTCCTTGAGGTAAAGTACACATTGGCACTAAGCCTAAAGGAGTTTTCATTGTGGTTATGTCACGACTGTCAATTGCTAACTGGAATTGGTCATATCTAGAATATAAATCACCCATTGAATAGATAGAATGTCCTGAAAATGATTCAGCAAACTCGTCTACAATGGGTCCTGTTCCTACATTCCTTATGGTGACTTTATTGACGGGTTGGCGATCTTGAATAAAACGTAGTTTCCCATTCTTTTTAGGCACAGTGAACCATCTATTTGAGTAAGGTGCAAAAGATGGCTCTAAAATTCTCATGTTTATCTTCTCCTTAAGTAGTTTCATTAGCTCAGGTAAGTGAGCCTTTGGAACAGGTATAGGACGAAGATTCCATGGAATATGTGGAATAGTAAAGATTATCATGGGTGCAACTAGCTTAGGATCTACACAACCAATCTCATGAGGATACATAGTAAAGGCTTTTCCATGGCTACGTATGACTCCCTCAAATTTATCTCTCTTTGTTGGCAAAAGAAAGTCATCATCTCTACCAATTTTCACCTGTTTGATTGTCTCATCCGTGAATGTATGTCCTATGTTTTTCTTATCCCGAAGAGTTGAATCATTTTTCACATCAATAATTTTTTCATTACTTCCTTGAGGTAATGGTTGAGCTATGGGTTTGATTTTTTTTTCTACAGTTTTGTACTTTGTTTCAACTAAGGCATCATGTGTTTGGTTAAATTTTGAGCACTTGTCAACATTGAGAACATAGTCTTGGATTAGAGCATACTCATCAAGGGAAGAAAGAAGAATAATATGGGAATTAGAATTTTGTTGAAGACATAACTCTAACTCCTCAAGAGTAGAGAAACAATGAGATGTTTCAATCACATGCTCAATGTTCTCATCATGTTCCATGATTTTGTTGTTTTTATAATTTTTTTGGGTTTTTTGGATAAAGGACTTGGACAATTGACTCTTATGAAGAAAATCTAATCTAGAATGTGGAAAACAAAGTGACAAACTATTGTACATGTTGGTTGGATGCGAGATGTCAAACCAATATCCACTGTTGTTCCGCTCAACAATGGATTCTATCCGAAATTTTGATCATATGTAGCTCCAAACATGAATCGAGGTGCACAATCACTACAAGCATGCTCATGACCCTGAGTAACAATAGGTTTCTTTCTAATTGACAATCGATTCCTAGGATGATTCACTCCTACTGTCATGACTTGAAGTGATTGCATTCCATCCTTAGACTTGAATCTAGCATAGGTAGACCCATCATCCATGGCTTTAGTTTCCATACGACTCTCACAAATAAAGGGTTGACCTAAGAGAACCTCATAGGAGCAATTATCTTGAATAAAAAAGTGAAATTCTTCTGTGATTCCTCCTATGGATATGGGCACACTAGCACAAGCTCCATACAGGATACCTACACCATTATCTACAGTTCTCATACGCCATCCACAATCTTTATCTATGGGCCATCGAAACTTATCATAGACTTCTCTTGAAATCACATTGATTTCAGAGCAGAAATCTACTAATGCATTTACAGTGATAGTGTTCTTATCATTTCCTATTTTAACATGCATCTCTGATGTACCTCTAGACCAAAATGTTCTTTTAAAGTGACTTTCAGGATTGTTTTCATGATTTTCATGGTCAAGTTGAAAAGGTCCTAAGAAATTTTTATTAACATTTACTTCATCATCATCAAAGTCCTCTTCATCAGATTCATCAAAGTTTAAGGCTTCATTCATAGCTTGATCTTGATCTAGAGAATCTTGCATCTCAATATCTAGATTAAGCGAAAACCTCTTCCTTTTAATTAGGCCGATAAAGTTATCTTTAAAAACAGGCTTTGCAATAGAGAAAACTTGTTCTAAAGACATAGTCACTTGACTCTTAAGCAAAATGTCATCTAAAATCTCCATAGGATCTATTTTTCTCTCAATTTCTGAAATCAAGATGGCTTTAGGTTTTCTCTTTGGTTTCTTTTGTTTTTGCTTAGGGTCTTGTTTTTGTTCATGTTCTTGTGTTTGGTCTTCAGTTTGTTTTGATTGTTCTTGTTTATCTAAAGGCTTTGGTTCTGTTTTTCTTTGCTTTGTCTTCTTCCCTTTTTGTTTCTCCTCTTGTTTTTGTTCATTGGGTTCCGATTCTTGTTTTTTATCTTTGGATTGTGATGTTTCTCATTGCTCTATGATTGTTTCTATTCCCTCTGAGGTTTGTTTTCGAGTCACTCTTCTTTCACTAGGCTCAGCTTCATCTCTTTTTCGTTTTTCTTCTACATTGGATATGTGAGAAATAAGAGATTGATCTTCTATCGGTGACTCCCAAGCCGTTATTCTCCTAATCTCATCTCGTGCTCTTACTAAAGATTCTATGGAAAAGTCAACTTCCTTTGTGGGTTTACTTGATTCTACTTGTTTTTCATCAAGAGCTTCTAGTTTCACTCCTCTAGTTCCTACATCCGTTATAGTTATATTTTCATAGTGTTTTTTCATTCCTCCCTTACCATAATTTCCTTGCAAAGGTAGCCTAGATCGATAGTCACAGATTTTCTTGTCTATGTCTATTACTAGTCGTTGCTCCTTAGCAGCCTTCAATAGTTCACAATCTCTCAAAAAGTGCTCTAACGAATCACACCAAGGACACCTACGAGGGCCACGCACAAAACCATTTTGATTTTGAGGATTTTGATTAACTTGTGGTGGGAAATTTTTAAATTGAGGATTTTGTTGATAAGGTATTGCTTGAACATGATAATTAGGATTTTGATAAGGCAATTGATGTATTTGAGGAGCTTGGGGAGCAACATGTGGTACTTGAGGTGCAAGAGGAGCTTCGATATTATACGGTTGATGATTTTGAAAATTTTGATTTTGAGGATTTTGAAAAGCTATTTGAGAAGCTTGAGGATACATGTTTTGATACATTTGAGGATTTTGCATATGAGGATGAGGATTTTGCATTGAAGGATTATGCATTGGAGGATTATGCATTGGAGGATTATGCATTGGAGGAACTTGATATGCTTGAGTAGGAGCTACTTGTGGATTTTGATTGGTAGCTATAACATGTTGATTAGGCTCTTGAAAAGTCATTGGGTTCATTTGATTTTGGAAAGTTTTGGTGTAATTAGATTGTAAAGCATCTATAGTCTTGGCCAAATTGGATTGTGTAGCAATAAGACTTTCCATTTGCTTAGTGAGAATATCCACTTGAGATTGTTCAACTACACTTTTATTTGGCTCTACTTTAAAACCTTGATTAGGCTCCATCATTTGAGGAATAGGAGTAGAGTCAAAAAGCATAGCATGGGATTGTTCTCTAACTTGCTCCTTAGTTTGTGGACTGCTAGCTTGAGGAAGACTAGTTTGCTCATAAAGCATGGATTGTCTTTGATGTCTATGGGCTACAGCCTCTACTACTTTACACACTTTTTGCCAATTGTTAGTAAGACCATAGCGCTTATCTGGTTCTTCTAATTGCCGTTCAACTTCCCTACGAGTTTCAGGATGAAGAAGCTTAAGAAAATTGATCACAAGATCAGGTTCCAAAGTTATCTTATCCTCATCAGGAAGTTGTTCATAGCGTCTAATATACTCATTTTATAAGTGAGTAATAGAGCTACTAGGCTTTGGAGAATTGACCCATCGTAAGAATCCATCTCGATTATGTTGGCTATAATCTTCAAGATAGAATTCTTTGAGCATCTCCTTTCTAAAACCACTCCAAGGAAGACTATCATATTGAGTGACACGGTTTATGATAGAGCTATCAACAATTCGTTCAAAGAATGATATCAAAAGATCTTCGGGAAGACCAAAAATCATAGCTTGCTCTTCAAACAAATCTAAGTAGCTTGTGATGTTGATGCCATTGAATTTTCCCTTCTCTCTCAACATAGAAGAGACTATGCTTTGGCCTTGTTTCTCAACAATAAGGGATTTGAATCCTTCCTCCATCTTATGTGAATAAGCAAGTGATGCACGATGCTCTAGATCTCTCACAAATGCGTTTACTTCACGACAAAGATGTGCACGATACTGTGAGAAATCCAGTGCAACACTCAAGACTAATGATGATGATATGATGAGGATGAAAAATATGAAACAAAGGATATGGATCACAACCTCCCAAAAAGATCAGAAGCAAATGCCACGAAGCGTTTCACGTCAGGTTCAAATGTGGAGGTGATCGCAATCCGGGTGGATCGGGTCCGATCGTGGCACACACAGGGTGTATAAAGCTAATGAATGTTGGAAGGTTTAAGGACATGAAAGTGAAATTAATTTTGGTATGGAGAAGAGAGAGATGTTGAAATGATTATGGAAATGGGATTGTAGGAGTGCAAGTTAGATTTATGAACATTACTGATAAGAATGAAAGAGAACCGTACATACGAATCAAATTTGGAAGGAAGAATGGTCCATTGAAGGAGCTTCTTAAACACTTCCTAAATCTAATCCATATGCATAGTCTTCTTTGGATGATATGTATGCATGACGTGAATAGATGGAATCTTACACATAAACCAGTTTCGAAAGGAAGAATGGTCCAATATTGGAGCTTCTTATACACTTTCAGAAACTAATCAATATGTATGGGTATGTATGGACTATATGCATGCAAGTGAATTATGATGATAGAGTTTACTCACAAGCTCAAAGAAACATCCTCACTGGTTCAACGCAATACTGCGGAGCCTTCTCACACATAGAAGAAATAGAAGACATGTAAAAATACTTAAGAGACTGAGAGAGGAGACAAGAGACAAGTGACAAGTGACATGAATTAAAGGATTTGAATTAAGATACATGTATAAGATCGTCGTGGTACGTCAAGCTAGGCAGTCTACTGATCAAAGGTGGTTCCGACCCTCAAACCATGACAATTCAACCGAATGTCACACGTAAGAAGGTGAGTTCCACTCTAGTGACCCTATGTATGTCTAGGCTCGTAACGTCTAACTAAAGAAGTCTAAGACTCATTAAAATCAGCTCTAACTCACTCACACGCTCCACCGAGGGTGAGTCGAGATAGAGATGCTGGTTTCAAGAGCCTATCCTAGATTGGAGTTCTAACTTAAATTTGAAACTAGGTACTATACTCATACTAGCTCACCTTGGATCCTCACTCGCTCAACCGAGGGTGATCGTCTCAAGGAAACCGTAAGCTAGCATGAGCCCTATGGATGCCTAACAATGATGCTCTAGGAGTTTGGAGAGGGGTTTATATAGTTTTTTGAATGAATTTGGGCCCTTGGATCTAGAGAAATCAACTCTCAACTCTGGGATCACTACTTTCGATTACAACCATTTGATTAATCAAATCAATGGCTTGGAATTGTTCTTTCTATCAAATCTAGTGTAAAAGAGTGAAATTTAGGCGCCCTCATTCTCCACCATTGGATCTGAGGATGATCTGGACCGTCGGATCAGTGCTGACATCAGTTTGGATAAGATAAGCCACTATTTTTGGAGAAAAGCTGCATTCTTGATCTTTGATTGTAAAAAAGGTCTTCTTTTATGGAAAAATTCGTGGATCCTCCTTGCTTTAAGCATAAGTGCATCTCCACCCTTGAATATGAGCTCATCTTGATTGTACAACATGGCTCAATCAGCTTTCGCCATGTGGTGGCCCTTCAACCCTTCAATTTGCTTAAACTAGAAAACTGCGGTGATCCTGAAAACTGGACTTTGTGCTCTTTGACCCTCCAAATAGGCTTTGATGAAGATGAAACTTTGTAGGACTATGTTTCCAAAGATCTCCTTCAAGAATATGCAGAAATAACTCCCATCTGAATCTCCCTTGTACAAGTTTGACTACATTTGGAAGCTTGCAAGGTGGCATTAAGGTCTCTAGGAAGCTCTGATGGCCTTGAAAATTTGTACAAATATGTAGCCACATATGATCTTTATACATGCCAAGCCATATGGCTAACATAAATTTCTATACAAGAATTTGTAGGGTCAAACTAGAAAAATTACATTTTTACAAAATGAACATAGCATATCAATGTGCTACAAAATCCATTTTCTGCTGAAATTTGGGCTATAGACTGCCTTTGACAATCTTTACAAGTATATGGATTTTCATCTAATTTGGTGACAATGAAATTTTTGCCCTAATTTCCCAACTTTGACCAGCTTTGACCGCTACCATGGACTTTCTTGATTTCTTTGAAACTTTGTATGTGAGCTTCCTTTGACATCCTTGATGCATCCTGGACTTCTCAGGGAATTCTGGCTACCTTCACCAAATATGTTTTTTGTAGGCCTTCACAAGTGAGAGAGGAGAGAAAATCTCGACGACAACGTTTCTATGCTTCATAATGTTCACAAGCACATTAGGAAAAGTCAAGAGTGCTATACACGTAATATCAATACTAAACGAGTAGCCAAAGAATTCAGGGAAAATGATTTTGTATGGTTGCGAATAATTAAAAGACGTCTTAAAAATATTTTGCAGCATCCTAAAATTAAACTTGCACCACGCTATTATGGACCGTTTCGCATTATAGAAAAAATTAATGATAATTCATTTCGATTAGATATTCCATCCCATTGGACCATTCATAATTCTTTTCATATTAGTTTACTTAAACCATTTAAACGAACTTTACCACTTGCTCCACTTCTTGATGACCCTCCTTTAATTGAAGAACAATCGGAAATCTTAGTCCCTAAGAAAATCATTGATTATGATGTCACTACTACACGCACTGGTACTCAATATCATCGATATTTGGTTAAGTACAAAAATCACTCTATTGAAGAATGTCAATGGATACATAAAACACAATTAACACCTCATTATGACCACTTAATTTCTGCTTATCATACACAAACACATTAATGTAACAGCTCCATGAACATTTCCATGCATGTACTTTTACATGGCACATGCCTTTTTTTTTTTTCTCCGTGATAAAACATGTGACTGGCCATCCATGTTTATTCTTTTATCACCTGAAGTCAGTTGCTTGTTCAACTGCAGGGCATGTTATACCTTATGGAATATGTTGAACAATGCATTGTTGAATTGTAACATGGAATATGTTGGCTAATGCATTGTTGGATTGAAATATGGAATAGCCAATGCATTGTTGGATTGTAACATGGAATATGTTAGCCAATGCATTGTTGGATTGTAACAGTAACATGGAATATGTTGAACAATATATTGTAATTGTTAGAGTGTTAAATTATTTTATCAAGTGAGGTCAGTTGCTTGTCAACTGAGAGGCATGTTATATATTATTGAACAATGCATTGTTAAAGTGATATATTATTAATGTATTAATATGTTTTTTTGATGTTTCTGATATAGCAGCTGAAGGTTCGTGAGGAGCGTGCAAGGCGTGAAAGGGCGGACATCAATAATCCGAATAATTATTATTCAGCTTGTAAATAAACCTGCGTAGAAGGTTCTATTGTTAGAAAAGTAATGGTTAGCATAAGGGTCATTGTAGACCGTAGTTTCTGTTACTGAAAGCAATGGCTTTCTGTAAAAGTTATCAACTTTTAGTTTCACGCCTACTTTTCGAAGCCACCCTCTTGTAACCACTCTTTTCGACGTAATCAAAATTCCTATAAATACATGCACTCTGTGGACTGTCAAAACAGAGTGCATGGGGGGAGATTGCACCCAATCTGCGTACTTTCTCGTCTCTTGTTGCGTTTATACTTGGGTGTGTTTTTCTGCGTTCGTAACCTCTGTTTGAGCGTGAGCAAGATCCTGACAACAGTTTTCTGATGTTTTTGCGTGGGACTATCGGGATATGAAAGGTCTGGACCCGCGGATCTATCAACATCGGGTCATGCTCAAACCAGAGGCAAAGCCAATCAAACAATCCAGTTACCGAATGAACCCCAATTATGCAGCACAAGTCAAAGCAAAACTCGATCGGTTGTTGAAGGTGGGATTCATTGTACCAATCGAACATGCTGAATGGATCTCTCCGATCGTGATTCTTCTAAAGAAAAATAAATAGCTCCGAATGTGTGTGGATTACCAGAAATTGAATGCCGCCACAGTACCTGATCCATTTCCTCTCCCCTTTCTTGACACAATGCTTGACAAAGTAGCTGGACACGAGATGTATTCCTTTCTGGATGGCTACAGTGGTTATAACTAGGTCAGAATGGCTGAACAAGACATACCGAAAACAGCTTTCATTACGAATTGGGGTGTGTCTGCTTGTACAGTCATGTGGTTTGGCTTAACGAATGCTCCAAGAACATTTCAACGGTGTATGCAAGAAATTTTTTCACCTTATTTAACTACTTTTATGCAAGTATATTTGGACAACTTCTCCTTGTTTGGAAAGATTGCGGCGCACCTGTATCATTTACGGTGCTGCTTTGAGAAATGCCGTGAATATCGGTTATGCTTGAATCTGATAAAATCTATCTTTGAGGTTTCTTGTGGCAAACTCCTTGGCCACATTATTTCTGAGCAAGGCATACAAGTTGACCCAGACAAAGTTGCAACCGTGTTACAGGCACCAGTACCCACCACACCAAAAGAAGTTATGCGATTCCTGGGATAGATTTGGTGGCATGGTCGCCATTTACGGTGGTTAGCCCATTTGGCAACCCCACTTAATCGGCTAATGATGAGTACTCCACGACAGTTCAAATGGACTCAAGAATGCCAAGCTGCCTTTGATCGTTTAAAAGGATTATTGACTCAAGCCCCTATTTTGCAACCCCCGGATTGGGAAGGCTCATTCCATGTCTTTGTAGATGCATCGGATATAGCCATTGGCAGTGTTTTAATGCAGCAAATGGATAAATGGTTTCGGCTTGTCTACTATGCAAGTCATCGACTCGCTGCTGCGGAAAGGAATTATTCAATTACTGAAAGAGAATGTCTCGGGTTGGTGTATTCCGTGAAGAAATTCCGGCATTATTTGCTAGGCCAAAAGTTCACCTTTCATGTGGATCATGCCGCACTTATATATCTGGTCCGGCAGCAACATTTAGGTGGTCGCTTGGCTCGTTGGATTTTATTACTACAGGAGTTCGATTATGAAGTGATTGATGGACCCGGCACCGCACATGTATTAGCCGATTTTCTCTCTCGGTTGGATTCCGGTGAAACTCTAGTGGGTGTTGGTGACACTACCCCAACAATTTCCGTTACTAAAATGGCTCGTGACGAATCTATAGACCCTCCTGGGCCACCTACCTACTATGATCAGTTATTAAACTTCCTTACTGACAGATGTCTTCCCCCTCACACTCCTCCTGCTATGCGGCGGAAAATTGCAGTTTATAGTCATAGATTCCGGTTGATTGTCGGACACTTGTACTACATAGATCATACTGGTGTCTTACTTCCTTGTATTCCACCCCATGAAGTACCCTCGGTTATGGCTTTGGCACATTCAATACCCTTCGGTGGACATTTTGCAGCAGATCTTATGCACCGAAAAATTCTGCAAAGTGGGCTTTGGTGGTCTACCATGTACAAAGATGTAGTTCAGTTTGTGCAGCAGTGTGACACTTGTCAGCGATCTCGCTAGCCATTACAATCCCACTTCTTTTCTTTGCAATCTGTATTACCTTTGGAACCTTTCCAGAAGTGGGGTCTTGATTTTATTGGACCAATCACACCTCTAGCGACCCTTAGTAACAAACGCTACATTCTTACCTGCACAGATTACGGTACCAGGTGGGTAGAAGCTTGGGCCTTATGGTCCGCTATAGCTATTTTGGTGGCAAAATGCCTAATGAAGGACGTATTGCCGCGTTATGGATTACCTCTGGAACTTGTGACAGATCAAGGAACACATTTTGCTAACAATTTAATGCGAGTACTAACGCACACTTTTCAAATTCTACATAAATTCAGTTCACCGTACTATCCTCGTGCTAATGGCTTAGCGGAAAGTACCAAAAAGACGCTGTTGAGTATGCTTCGCAAATTGATCGTGGAATCACCAGAAAGATGGGATCAGTTACCACCTGCAGTCTTATGGGCGTACCAGACTACATACAAAGTTGCAACCGGACTGACTCCTTTCAAGCTTGCTTATGGGCTGGAAGCAATCACGCCAATGGAAATTGTAGTGCCCAGCTTATGCGTGGCCATCACTCAGAAATTGTTACCCGAAGACTCTTTGCGATTTCGGTTGGACGTACTCAGAGCTTTGGATGAACATCGTTGGGAAAGTTTGCTTGTTCTTCAAGAAGTGCAGTTGCGGCAAGCCTGTACCCATGATCGGTTTCTCAAGACTCCAGTTTTTTCTGTGTGCCAACTTGTGTTGTTTTATAATGCTAAGTCAAATCGTGCTGCTGGGAAATTTAAATTACGGTGGTTCGGTCCTACCGAATTAGTGAACAAGTGGGACGAGCTACTTTTCGGTTGACTACACGTGTTCTTCGTTTTTCCGCGTGTCACTTATCTTCTTTTTATTTCCGTATTTTGGCTAAATATACATCATAAACTTCCTCATTTTGCTATCTAATTATGATTAATCGCCACCCTGTGTTATTGATTCTGCACATGCATGCACGCCGTAATTATGAAGGTTATCATCTCAACATCGCGCGATGATTAGGGTTTGCGATCGCCTCCCGTTACCAAGTGTCTACTTAATCTTCTTCTTTTCCCTATTAATCACTATTGTGTCTCTGTGATCTATGCGATGTGGTTTTCTGTGTTCTGTGTATTCGTGTTCTTGTGACTTCGCGTACGCATCATGGAAGCATTAGTCAATTTCGCTACCTTCCGTGATGGACTCCCTCAGGACGTGAGTGAGTTCTTGTGTATCCACGGCCTGTTGAGCTTCGCTGAATTGCCTTGGCATTCAGTGGAGTGTCAACCCTTTTACGCACAGATTATTGCTCCCATTGCTGCCACACCTGCCACCAAGCAGAGTTGGTCGATCACATGTTTACCAAACCGTGTCGTCATCATCTTAGCGTCGTTCGCTGAAGCATTTCGACTGCCCGTCGAAGGAGTGAAGAATGGTGCTCTCCTTCCTCTTGCTACTATGGTAGAATTATTTCATCGGCAATCATAGAATGAGTATGCCATTCTGTGTCGCCCTGACCCTGAACGCACTGCATTACAATTTTTAGTAGCTATCCTGAATTTACAAAAACGTCTTTACGGGATTTCACACCCATTTTATTCGATGATTGACATGGCTTCTCAGGAGCCTATTAATTTTGCCTCTTATTATTTTCGGTGCATTCACCGTGAATGCGTTACGGTTATTAAACATGTTAAAAAGGGTGATCTTCCATGATCACGCCTTCCCCACATCCTTACGTTCCTTTTTCCCACCATTCAAGCCGCGCAACCTCCACCTAATGCACCGTTCTTATTGCATGAAGAATCCACTCAGATGCTTGAAGATGACGATGAGGATGAGGATGAAGATCTCTTCCAACTCGTTCGCCGAAAACGTACCCGCATAAGCCCTTCTGAAAGTCAAGTGCAAGGTTCCACCGCATCCAATGAAGAAGAGATTTCCATGACACCGCAACATCAATCCACCTTGATTCTTTCGACCACTCTTCTCCCATTCGGCAATAGGAACAAGGCGTGTCTACTGCTGATTCCAAAGCTAGTTCTTCTCAGGAGGATTCTCAGCAGCAAACCCCAGAAGATGTGCAAGTTATTGTTACGGAAATTCTCGATGAATTGATCGCTTTGGTGGATACGACAATTAACAAAATTGAAGCGACCATGCAGTAGAATCCCGGAATAGTGTTGGTATCCAACACTCTTAAACCCACTCCTCCACCAATGCCTCCGGTCGATCCCATTGTCCCTGTTCACCCTATTGTCCCTGAAGCACCGGATTCCTCATCCTCTTCGCCTAATTATTCTCCACGATCCTCCAACCACCTCTTATCAGCCTCTTCATCCCAACCACTTCCTCCTCCTCTTCTTCCTCCGATTCCCATGTTTACAGAATTAGAATCGATGGGTCGTATGTTGATCCAATTCTCACAGCAGCTCCCGATGCAACTCAGAATGGTCACTGATAATATTCATCACAAATTGCAGCATAAAGTCGATATCCTAGAAGCAGATATTACTCCATTGCAGGAAGAAGTGGATGCAGTTAAGGCAGAAAATCATGGCCTACACTTACAAATTCAACAGCTTCAAGATCAGCTAGCACAGAAAGATGCTTTTCTCTGTCAAAAGGATACAGAACTCAGCACGATGAAGCAAGAAATCCTTGATAAAACAGATGCAATGACTACCATAGGTAATGAACTACATAGCACGCGGGAAGCATACAACATTTTAGAAGAAGCCTCTCAGTCTCTGGCTAGCAATGTACTTAAAGCGAAGGCAGAGCTTCATAAAACTACCGAAACCCTCTTCAAGCGTGATCAAGAGTTACAGGAAGAGCTTGGTAGGTATCTCCGTTTAAGGAAAGAATTTGAAGGAGTGTAGAAGGAAATCGCAGCTTATTACAAGACCATGCAGTTCTAGTTTGAAGAACTGGAGAGAAGAGAAAAGCAGCTCGGGTATCAAGCAGAACGTTTATCCAGAATAGATGAACAGATTGAAGACATGAAATTGAGTCATAAAGCAACCCTTGCAAATGATTTCTACCTGCAAGAGGCATTTTTGCAGACACAAGCTGATATGTTAATGAGTCAAGTGATTGCTACAAGCTCTGTTCATACTGATGCACAGCTAGTCGAACCGGAAACCTTAAAACTGATGCTGGGCTCTTTGAAGCAGAAGATTTCAAGAACTTTTAAATTAGCTCGCACCATGTACATACAGGTGTTAGCAGCAGACAAGGAACTGAAGGACTAACGAGGCATGGCAGTCAGAGAAGAGAGTCAAAGGGGAGAGAAGGTACAAGCAGACAAGGGAGTCAACGACGATCTGGCAAGTAGGCCAATAATTTTCTTCATGAAGAAGCAAGTACGAGCATTCACGCAGATCTAGCACTAAGGCAACCCTTTAATTTTTCAAAATCCTTACACCAATTAAAAGTGATTCTCATCACTAACAAGCCCTGTAAATACCATGTTCACCTTTTTGTACCTCCATTTTGTGCAAGCCGAGGAGTCCTCGAGCTTGAGGAGCCTTAGAAGTAGTTGCTTACCAATTTTCGTAATTTTTAGATCTCGTTTGAGCCCCCAAATAAACCCTGGAACCTAATTTTTAACTAGGCCAGACACTAGGTCTGAACAGGGCCAAAGCTAGTCAAAAACTATAAAAGGAGCTAGAGAGCTCATTTTTGGGGGAGATTGTAATTGAAACGAACTTGTAAGAGCTTTTTGAAAGTAATCTAAGAACTCCATTGCTTCTCACTCTTTGTCTTGCCGTGTGTGCGCGTGTGTGTGTATGTGTGTGCATGCTTGTGTGCTTCTCACTCACGCACTTGTGCCGTCACTTGCTTGAGGTCTTCATACCATCCTCACGTCTTCTCGGATTGACATTAAAGGAGGTGCTACTCATCACTGAGCTACACCAAATTTTGGCACCGTTGCCGGGGATCGAATTTTGAGGACGAGCGTGTGATGGTAAGACGTAGAGTTGACGCGTTGGAGTTGTAGGTATTTTCTTCACTTTCATCTATTTTCTTGTTTTTTTTTTCACCATCTTCATCACCATCATCATCATCACCATCTCCCACCTCCATCTCCATCATCGCGAAAATCTTCAGTTTTGATCATATCACCATCATCATCTACATTCATGTCAATAGATGCAAGTGACTCACATATGCTTTTGATTTTCAAGCTTTAGTCACTTACCGACATGCTCTTCTTCTCCAATGTATGCAGCTCATTGCAATTTCCGTGCCTTTGTATTGGTCTCATACAATGTGGCCAAACTATTCCAAGCCTCTTTTTGAGTCTTGGCATTGTGTGTGTGTCCAATCATGCTATCCTGTATGCTAACAAATAGCTAGTACATTACCTTTCGTGCTCCTTGATTCCATTCCTCATATGCTCTTACCTGATCTACAGTTGGATTCCTTTCTTGTAACTACGGAGCATTTTCATTCTCTCATTCTATGTACTTCTAGTAGCCTTTTCCTATCGGGAAATTCATCATTCTGAATCTCCAAGCATGGAAGTTGTTCTTGTCTAGTTTATCGCTCATAAGCTGACTCATTCCATCTGCGTTTGCCATTTCTGTAGCAATTTATAACAGTGCAAAACACTACAAGTACCACTTCTACTTGAACACTGTCGCACTATGACGTGATAGTTTGATCTCAGAAAAACACAGTTTTTTGTATCAACAGTAGAATGACCTCGTTTTTCTACAGGCCCCATCTTGCAAGCTCAAAATGGAGGTCGAGATCGCTCCAAAACTTCGATCTGACAAAAAAAAGTGAACCTAAAGGGCCTAAAGGGATAACTCACGAAAATATTTTGAGGTCTTCTAACTTCATGCTGATTTTCGTAGAAAACGGAGGTCATTTGTGAATTGCATTTTCTCCACACCTTGCTACGTACTCTTCACCGTCGCCTTCTCCACGAGCTCTCTACAGCCAACTTGGCTCTGATACCATGTCACGAGGAAGGAGATAAGGAAGAGATCTCACACACACTCTCATTCTCAAGGACAAGCATACATAGAGATTGAGACAAGGAAGAATGATCTTCTTCTTCTTATATTACATAAAAAGGAATGTACAAGAATGACCTTAAAACAAGAATACAAGAAGTTCAATATATAAAGATCAGTACATAAGGAAAAAAACTAATGTCGGCGAATGAGTGAGCTAGCAAGGAACAAATGTGCCATCACTCTTGGTAGATAAATCTAATAAAGCTCAATGAAGTATCCCTGACATATACAGGAATGACCACTATACATGTCAGAGAAACGAAAAACTGGTACGTTTCATCCTGGATCATCACATAATGAGCTTGATATCTCAACAAAAGATTCACAAAAAGTATGTTATAGGAGCCATCTCAATGATTCAAATAGATTTTCTTCCATTAATTGGTATGATTGCAAACTCTTCATCACTAGATATTGCAATGTTGAGATTGGCATCATATATTAAATTTATAAACCTAGCCTTAGTTCATATTGTTGAAGGAGATGGTGGATAGATTCCAAAAATGAAGTGGTGCTACACATCACTACTTCACACTAGCCAAAAACAAGTTGATGGGTGTAAAGTAGAGCCCTTGAGCTTCCCAAGAATAAAAAATAATCACCCAAGTTAACCCTTTGGAGTATGATCCTATAATAAATGGATCAAAACAGATGAGTAGAAGATCAACTATGAGCTAAAACTTTCTATTTTGATCAATACACATGCTTAGTAAAATGTAGAGTACTCTTAACCTACTAGCAATTGATCAAATTCCTTTAGGAAGTATTTAATTGACTTAGATAGCTACCAATCACAAGTTATTTCACTTGAAAGGACAGCATTTACTCTAAGAATTAGCTTACTTAGCTAGATGATCATCCCGACCGACATTTTTGGGCTTCTACAGTATGTAGACGAGTAAGTAGAGTTTTGAATATATCTCGAGGTTGAGTAAAGCAATGATAATGAAACTTTGTAATAAGAAAATAGAAAGTATGATGAGTCTATATCACTTTAGATCACATCAAATGATCAAATATGTACTAAGAACTAAGTCTGAGAAGATCACTATCTGAGATGAACTTGACAAAGAAGAGAGAATGATATGATCTATTAAATCGCATAGAGTTACAAAGAAATTGGCAACATATAATTGCAGAATTTGAGCATAGTGATGAAGCTATATAATGAGCTCTCTAAGCCTTGTAGATCCCTCTCAAATGATCTCTGAAATTGGGATCCACTTCACACGAGATTTCGATCCATATTTATACCTTGGAGTTGGAGCCAATTTTTAGGACTTTCTTTCTCATCAATCACCTACCAAGTGATTCATGATTTGATTCCTTCTAACTCCATGTGAGAGTAGTGCAATTAACTTATGCACTTTTACAAGGATAAAAGTAAATGCTTTTTACAAGGGAATACTCATATGTGATATCAAATGTTATATGAAGTGAATACCAATTTGTTCAAGTATGCGGGCTTGGATTCATTTGCACCAACAGATCCCCTCAAGCCTATCATGCTTGGCCTTCATTTCTCCTTGATTTGGTGCAATCAAATCATCAACTTGAACCTCTTCATCTTAGTTCCATCCAAAGATTTGGTTAGCATATTTGCATAGTGTAATTGTTTTGAAACATAGGACAATTGTATGTCCTTGCTAAGTAGCTTCTCTCTCACATAATGGTAATGCACTTCAATGTGCTTAGTCCTTGCAAGATACATAGGATTATCAGCCAAATTAAGTGAGGTAGTGTTATCTCCAAAGATCATTGGAGTATAAGAATGTAATCCCAAATCTGTGTAAAGTAGCTTAAGCCACGTAGCTTCTTGTGTTGCATTTTCTAAGCCTCTACATTGTGCTTCAGTTCTTTCTTTGATGACCATGAAATTAGCTTTGAACTTTCTTGATGTCCAAATCAGATGTGAATGGATAAAATAGCCCTTCATTTATGGTACCTTTTAGATATTTTAAGATTCCCTTGATAGCTTCCATGTGAGGTTTTCTTGGTGTATGCATAAATTGACTTAGTGAGCTTACTCAATAGCATATTTCCACTCTTTTTAGGGTTGCATAATTGAGACTCCCAACAAGCCTTTGATAACCTATAATATCTTCAAGTAGTTCTCTCTCATGAGAACTAAGTTTGTAATTGAGCTCCATGGATGTACCTCCAATTTTAGCATTCTCAATCTTGAACTTAACAAGCATATCATGAATGTACTTCGTTTGTGTAATAAAGACACCGAAATCTGAAAATACAAGTTCTAATCCAAGAAAGTATCTTAACAAAACAATGTCACTAATTTAAAACTCTTCCATCATCTGAGCTTTGATTTGCTTGATGTCATTGGCATCATTCCCTGTAATGATAATTTTATCCACATAAATACATAGATAAAGAACTTCTAAGTTAGTCGTCTTAATGAACAAAGAAGACTCTATTTTTCTAGCAACAAAACATTAGTCTTGCAATTATGTGAGAAGCCTATGGTTCCAAGCTCTAGGAGCTTACTTTGGAGCATACAATGCCTTTCTCAATTTACATACAAAATCTAGTTTGTCCTTGTCTTTGTATCCTGGTGGTTGAGCCATGTAGACCTCTTTAGACATCCATCCAAAAAGGAATGCATTCTTTACATCTAACTAGTACAAGTTCCAATTTTCTAAAGCTGCAATACTTACTAAAACTCTGTTGTTGGCATCTTAGCCATAGGTTAGAAGGTCTTCTCATAATCCATCCATGTGTTTGAGAAAAAAAAAACCATTTGCTATTAGCTCCTCTTACATAGAATCTTTAGTCATGTTTATTGAATGCTTGGTGACTACTGATGTTTCATAGCCATACCTTATTGGTTTTTTACTCTCCCTTTGAGATCTTCTAAGTGCTTGCTTGGATGATTGTGCAATGTCATCCAATTACTTGAATTTTGTCCTGCCCTTGGATTTCCAAGCTCTATAGTCAATCTTTTCTTCATCTTTGGAGTTGACGTCTTCGAATATTTGTGGTTCTTCTTGAATCAGGGTTGGAAAATCACTTTCCAAGTCATAAGGTAGGTTTATTTTCCTGCAATCATCTTCAAACAAGGAATTATTTTCCAAACACTACATCCCTACTAAATGTGAATACTATATTAGTGGGATTGTATAACTTATGTCCTTTCTCATTTTGGTCATAGCTAATGAATATACACCTTTCAGCTTTTGGATCAACCTTTCCTCTAACCTATGAGGGTATATGTGCATAAGCAATGCACCCAAAGATTTTACAATGGTCTATGGAAGGTCTCGTGCCATTCCATGCGTCATAAGGTGTCATTCCATCCAAGGGCTTGGATTGAACCCTACTAATTAAGTATGTGGCAGTGCAAACAACCTCTGCCCATTAGTAATTTGGAAGTTTCTTTTCATTCAACATTGATCTTGCAACCTCTACTATTAGTCTATTCCTTCTCTCTACCACTCCATTTTGTTCAGGAGTATACCTTGTTGTAAACTCTCTCTTTATGCCTCTATCCTATAAGAAGGAGTCAAAATCATGTGAGAAATACTCAACACCTCCATCAGATCTGAGCCTCTTCAAGCTTCTACCTGTTTAGTTCTCAACCAATGCCAAATACTTCTTGAAACAAGTGAAGACTTCATATTTATGATTCATGAAGTAAAGAACTATCCATCTACTATAGTCATCTATGAATGAAACATAACACCTTGATCTTGAGATTGATGGCTCCCTCATAGGACCCCACACATCTATGTGCACAAGCTCCAAGTAGTGTTTATACATGTATCCTTTTCTATTGAATGGTTACCTATGTGATTTGCCGAATTGGCATGCTCCACGTTTGTAAATCATGTGTTGCTTGGGCACATTTGGAATGCCAAACACACTCCAATCCCTACATGTTTGCTTTAGTGTCCTAGTCTCTTATGTCATATTTCTAGTTTAGATAAGGTTTGATCTTTGTAATTGAAGACAACAATATTTATGTTATCTTCAACTTTAAATGTAAAGAGTCTACTAAATTTCTCACCTTTTTCAATCCTCTTGAAGCCTTGTTGTGGGTCTTCTACATATGCTCTATGCCTTGTGAATCTAACCTATAAACCCTTATCAACAACCTTCCCAACACTGATTAGGTTTTTTGTTTCGGTTGGCATATATAATACCATCATAAGCTTTGACATTTCCAATTTTCTTAACAAAATGCCTAGTGTCATCACCTGTCTGTGCTTCATGCTTCCCTTTAGGTTCTTCAAGATTAGATAACAATGCTACATTTCTAGCCACAGTAATTTGAGAAACTAGAATCTATAAAGAATAGATGCTCATCATCTTTACCTTGCTTGGATGTCATGTTCATGATCAATAGAGAATCCTCTTCATCTTTTGTATAGTTGTTGCAGTATTTTCTACCTCTGAAACCTCCTTGATAGCTGTTGGTTTAACTTTGGGGTCAAATAAATTCATTGTTACACAAAGAGATCCTTTACATCCTACACATCCACCTTGTTTTCACTATAAGTGGGTAGTTGACCTTGTGGCTATCCATTATGGGATAGGTAAGATGCGATAAATAGTTCTTATGATAGAAGATCCTACAAACCAAGTAGAAGGCTGAGCACTATGAGCTAAAACAACTTATAATGTTTTCAAGTTTTTACTTGAAGATTATATTGCATGATCTCGATGCATCAAAAAAGTAATTGCTAGTAGGGGACAATCAGATGCCCAAGAGGCTAGGGATTTCTTTGCATTGCACGGAATTCACTTTTCCTCTCAGGATTGCTTATATCCATGAGGCTAATGGAAAAATAGAAAGATATCATTCACCTATTGCAAAAGTAATCACTAGAGCTTGTAATGTTGATATTACACAATCGTTATATTTTTTAGCTTTTGCATTATGAGTTGATCAAATGTCTTGCACTAGGTCAAAAAGATACATGTCTATTAAACTAACATCCTTTTTGAGACCTATGTTTTCAATTCATGCTTAAATAGCTACATATTCTACTCTAGCTTAGAGCAAAAATTTTGCGTACTCAAGAAATATTTACCTTAAGAATTGAAAAACTTCAACAAGGAAAGAATAGGCTTGATGATGCTATTATGAAATTCATAGAATCCAGGTTGAAAAACAAAAGGTTCTTGAATCAATCATAGAGACTATGGCCAAAGAAGAAACATGATGATGATTGGTTTTTGATGTACTATAAAACTTTTGATTAGTCCAATATGGTGCGAGATAAAAGTTGACACGTAGATGGACCTTATGTTGTTTTGAAAGTACATGATAAAGGAACTTATGCTTTGCCTGAAATCTATGGAACTCCACTAGGGAACGTGATTGGAGGAAAGAGATTGAAATTGTTGACGAGAAAGGATTGAAAATGTGTAGGACATGGACAAAGACATGGTTCAAGATGAGCCATTGTGCCCATGTGATTTCTGCTTCTTTAGTTTCTAATATGAAATTGATTTTCTGAATTGAATTACGATGGGTAGGAATACATTTTTAAAATCTTAAATCTAGCTAACGATGATTCAAACTTAAAATATTACAACTATTTAACATGGGTAGGAATACATTTTCCTGAAGAATTATTTAAAAATATTATGAATAAGGTGAAGAAATGATAGCACCATTTGAACTTGAAGCTCAATCAAGAGGATTGATTTGTTTTGTATAAATAGAGCTATGTTTGTGCATGAGAAGAATTTCCGATTGAATTTGTACTTCTTGCATTTGCATTCTTCTAGATCCTTTACTTTGAATGGAGGATAACCATTTTCATTCATATGAAAAAAACTTTTGAATATTACAAAAATGCCAAGGAGATGTTTATAATTCCTTCAAATCAACTAAAAACGGAGAAGCTACTAAACCATAATCGAGTACACTAACGCTTACTAATGAAAAAAAGATATTAGAAGAATATATGAAATCACTTCCAATCATATATTCACATTAGGCAGCAAAGGCAGATTTATGCATGAGTGAATTATATGAATTCCTTAGATTTGTCTTAGTGCATTGCATGAAAGCCTTTATAAAAAATGATCATTTAAGTTTTAAGATCGAATAAGGATGGTTCTTTCTTCAAAACCTAACCAACTTTATGAATGCAATTTAAACTTACTTCGAAGTATTGTTGAACAAAAAGGTGAATAGTTTATCTTTATTTGAAATTGTTATATGGTAGGTAAAAAAAAATCATTTGCATACATTGAGCATGTTTCTCACACAATTTTTTAATTTACTATGATTATAAAGAGTATTTGATGTTGCTCTTGTTCTCATGGTTTAAGGATTGGCTTATCACAACAGATGATATGCATGTTTAGTGGGGGTAGATGTCCGAAAGATTTCCCTATGGAGATTGAGTACCAAGAAAGTAAAAAAATCTTTAGAAGCAACACGCTATCTGAATTTTGAGTTTGATTCTGAATGAATGTTCATAATCATGTTTATGTATGTATGAAAATGATGTGGTTATGTGTGAATGTGAATGCATATGCCTAACTATTCATGTGTTTCTCTGAATGTATACATGTGTATGTGAATGAATTTGCTTTTGAATATTTACTTAGTAGAGATGCATGTTTATTTATATATTTTTTGTAAGAATGTGTATAAAAAAAGTAAAATAGAAAGAAAAATATAAATACATAAAAAATAGAATATTATAAGGGAAAATGAAATTATAAACTTACATGAATGAAAACAAAAACAAAAATAAAAAAGTTTATGTTGAGTCTTGAAGATTAATTTCTTGGAGGTTGGATATGTTTCAATTTGATCGCAAATGGTTTGAAGTGATCATTGTTGGCCAAAATGAAACTATATGAAAAGAGCCTAGCGATTTTGTAGAGATAGATTCAACAATATTTGGTCTAATTATTGTCACATGTTTGTACATCTTGAACAATGCACAAAAAAAAAAAAACTATATGTGCCATATAATATTCCTAAAATTTCTTGTATGTCGTAAAATCGGATCCAAGAAAGAAACAAGCAATTGAAGATCATGATATACCATAAAATATATGTGACTTAGATACCATGCCTTCTTAAATACCATTGAGCATTATATGATAGAGTGTGCTCCTCATTACTCACATGAGGACATTTAAGCATTCCAATAAGAGGATACTCCAGCAAACAATGGTACAAATTATATAGTTATGGAAACAATAACAAACTTTTGAGATTGAATTCAAGTGAATCAATGGCATAGTGCATCCTTCATGAAGGAACCCAAGATCTACATCCCAGAAAATTTTAATGGGGATCGCACAAAGTTTCATGGATTTCTCTAGCAAGTTAAATTGTACATCCGTATGCAATTTGATAGATACCATAACGAGGCATCAAAGGTTGGGTTTATTAGGACCTTGTTCTTTGACAAATCATTATCATGGTTTGCGCCAACCTTGGAGAAGAACATGGCAATACTTGAGAACTATGAGGGGTTTCTTCGAGAACTCACCACCACATTTGGAGATGCAGATACAAGCCCAATGGCAGACACAAAACTTTGGAAGTTACATCAAGGTAACCGCCCTGCCTCTACCTATGCATCAGATTTTAGGCACTTGATATTTGATCTCACTTGGCATGACGATTATTTCATAAGTCATTTAAGATGGGGTTTAAGAGATGATGTGAAGGACCTTGTGCTCACGATGCTAAAGGTTAAGACATTGAATGAATACATCATGCATGCTATTCATTGTGATAACTCACTTTTTGAAAGTGTAGAGGATGTACAGGGGTATCTACTTTTAGCAGGAGCATGCACCATGCACTCCAGTACTTCCCCTACTCAAGGGAGGTCCTCCTTAGGGAAATATACCCTTTAACACTTCTATGAGTAGACAGATAACAATAATTGCACATAATTGTAAATACTCAGGGAAATGACAAAATACGATAGTGGAAGACCAAACCACTCCTGAGTTCGAACGGATGATTACAATATAGGCACAAGAAATGCTCTAAAGTAATGTTCTGGGGTAATGTGCCATTTCTGGACTAAACAACATCAATACAAGAGAACCATCCGATACAATGATCATAACTAGATGAAGAATCGCATTGATCGGTACACGGATATGAAGACGTGCTCTAAGAATGACAAACTCAACCATTGTCTCACACCATAGGACAAAACCAAGCCACTCCCTCACACTATAGTGCTACTAGCCCTGCAGTGGGAAGCCCACGCTCTGTATCCTCACCACAGAGTGACTTCCTACAGTAGGCTTGTAGCCACAGAGTGCAAGAGAGGACCCAAAGAGATGTTGGAGTCCTCTGTACCTGTGTGTATCTCCGTCCCTTAATGAATACACGTCCATTGTTTTTATAGGCTCCAATAGGCCAAAAGGGCCTTGCCGATTTCCCACGTTCACTAAAGATGCACGGATTGATTGCCCCGAAATTGGAGGGGTAGATCAAATATGCCACCAGTCTTGAATTGGATCCTCAAAAATAGGGAGTCGTCATGAATGGTTGGCGGCAATAGTCATTTCTCGAGTTTCACTTTTACCACTTACACTTTTACTATCACTTTTGCATGCAAGCTGAGATCCTCTTTTTGTGTCGCTCGTGATATTTGAATGACCCTGAGCAGCACATCCTTCACATAATTTTTGTAGTAGATTTTGACCCTTACATATTGAGTAGTATGGCGGGTGGTGTGAGAAGTGTGGGCGTAGTTGTGGGAGATTGTGGCAGGGTGTGGGAGGTGCGGGTGGAGTGGTGGGAGGTTGTGGGTGGTGCGAGAGGTGTGGGTGGAGTGGTGGGAGGTTGTGGCGGGTGTGGGAGCGTGGGTGGAGTGGTGGGAGGTTGTGAGAGGTGTGGGTGGTGTGGGTGGAATTATGGGAGGTTGTGGGAGGTGTGGTAGATGTGGGTGGAGTGGTGGGAGGTTGTGGGAGGTGTGGGTGGAGTTGTGGAAGATTGTGGGGGGTTGTGGGAGGTGTGGGTGGAGTTATGGGAGGTTGTGGGGGATGTGGGAGGTTTTGGGTGGAGTTGTGGGAGGTTGTGAGAGGTGTGGGTGGAATGGTGGGAGGTGGTGGGAGGTGTGGGAGGTGTGGGAGGTGTGGGTCAAGTGGTGGGAGGTTGTGGGTGGTGCGGGAGGTGTGGGTGGAGTTGTGGGAGATTGTGGGGGGTTGGGAGGTTGTGGGTGGAGTTGTGGGAGATTGTGGGGGGGGGGGGTGTTGGAGGTGTGGGTGGAGTGGTGGGGGGGTTGTGGGTGGTGGGGGAGGTGTGGGTGCAGTTGTGGGAGGTTGTGGGAAGTTGTGGGTGGAGTTGTAGGAGATTGTGGGGGTGTGTGGGAGGTTGTGGGTGGAGTTGTGGGAGATTGTGGGGGGGTGTGGGTGGAGTGGTGGGAGGTTGTGGGGGGTGTGGGAGGATGTGGGTGGAGTCGTGGGAGATTGTGGGGGGGTATGGGAGGTTGTGGGTGGAGTTGCGGGAGATTGTGGGGTGGTATGGGAGGTGTGGGTAGAGTTGTGGGAGGTTGTGGGTGGAGTTGGGGGAGATTGTGGGGGGGTGTGGGAGGTGTGGGTGGAGTGGTGGGAGGTTGTGGGGGGTGTGGGAGGTGTGGGTGGAGTGGTGGGAGGTTGTGCGGGGTGTGGGAGGTGTGGGTGGAGTGGTGGGAGGTGTGGGTGGAGTGGTGGGAGGTTGTGGGGGGTGTGGGAGGTGTGGGTGGAGTGGTGGGAGGTTGTGCGGGGTGTGGGAGGTTGTGGGTGGAGTTGTGGGAGATCATGGGGGGTGTGGGAGGTTGTGGGTGGAGTTGCGGGAGATTGTGGGAGGTGTGGGTGGAGTGGTGGGAGGTTGTGGGTGGTGCCTGAGGTGTGGGTAGAGTTGTGGGAGATTTTGGGGGGGGGGTGTCGGAGGTGTGGTTGGAGTGGTGGGAGGTTGTGGGGGGGGTGTGGGAGATTGTGGGTTGAGTTGTGGGAGATTGTGGGGGGTGTGGGAGGTGTGGGAGGTGTGGGTGGAGTGGTGGGAGGTTGTGGGTGGTGCGGGAGGTGTGGGTGGGAGGGGGCTGTGGGGTTATGTGTGGGTTGTGGGCGGGGTAGGAGGAGTGTGTCACGGGGGTTGGGCTGCGGTGGGGGGAAGAGAGGTTCTAGCGGGGGCGGGGGAGAGAGGGATTGGTGGGGGCGGGGAGAGAGGTACTGGCAGGGAGGGTTGTGCATAAGCGCGTGGGTGAGGGTGGCAACGGGGATAGTTGGTGTGGGCAGGGGTTGGAGGGGATAGAATGGGTAGGCGGGGGATGCGGGAGAGAGAGCAGCGACGATAGCGGGAGGGGAGAGGAGGGGACGGTTGGGGCAGCGGAGGGAGAGAGAGAGAGAGAGAGAGAGAGAGAGAGAGAGAGAGAGAGAGAGAGAGAGAGAGAGAGAGAGAGAGAGAGAGAGAGAGAGAGAGAGAGAGATAGAGAGGGAGCGAGAGAGAGAGAAGAAACTGCGCAGATCTACAGACCCCCTCATCAAGTCTTTGCACCATCGCGGTGCAACTTTTCCTTCTTTCAATAACCAAAATAAACCGCAAACACTTAATGAAATGTGGTATGTACAGTGGATGAAGTTCTACCATCTTGATTTAATTCAGGTAATTCTTCACTCTGGAGAGATTAACAAGGGGAATCCTCTTACCCTGCAAATCCTCTAGATGCACTGCCCCATGTGGTAATACCTTTATCACTCTGTATGGTCCTATCCATTTGGGTGCCAATTTGGTTGGAACTCCTCGAATTTGATGCAGCAAAACCAAGGATCCTTCCTGTACTTCATTGGTCCTAAGATACGTATCGTGCACTCTTTTGCGCTCTTCTTGTGTTACCTGAAGACTTTGCATTGCTCCTTCTCTGTATTCTTCTAATGCCACCAGTCTTCTAATTGGAGGTCCAATTCCAATGGTTTTGGCTCCAATTTCTCTTTTGATAATAAATTCAAATGGTGCTAATGCCTCTTTTCCATATACTAAGAGAAATGGACTCTCGCGAGTTGTTCCCCTCTTTGTAGTTTGGAAAGCCCAAATTGCACCGATCAATGCTTGTGGCCAAAAGCTTTGATGATCAAAAGATAATTTGCGCAGCAAATTGATTCACAAAATGTGTCCCCCTATCACTAATGATTTCTAGTGGGCAACCAAATCTTGGGAAAATACGTTTATACAAAAACTTAGCTACTGTTAAAGCCGTGCAGTCCACAGTAGCTTGAGCCTCTATCCATTTAGTTGCATAACATGTGGCCATAAAAATATACTTCTTGCCCCCAGGGTGACCAGTTGGACTAATAGGTCCTATGAAATCAAGACCCCATCGTTCAAATGGGAGCCATCTTGTAGATATGACTAATGGTTGGAAATTCAATCTGGTTGGCATAGGAGCACATCGCTGGCAAATGTGGCATTCTTTGGCAAACTTGATCGCATCCTTGTAGACATGGGGTCACCGTAGACCTTTGTGGATGATTCTGTGAGCGAAATCTTCCCCTTTTAGATGCCCTTCATTGTGTGCTGCCTCTAGCAAAAGATTTACCTCCTCTAGATAAACACACTTTCTCAAGATATCATCTTGACAATATCTATAAAAATTTCGGCTTATAGATGAGTACACTTTCGTTTTAAGGAGCAATCTTCTCTTTTCTATAGGAGTCAAGTGTTTTGGGAGTTTTCCAGTAGTAAGAAAATCGAGAATTCCATCATACCAATCAGTCTGGGTTGCTACTAGGAAGAGATTACTATCCACCAATTCATCATTAATACATATTGCCTTCTCGCTCATTGCAGTCCTGGATACTTGATCTCCCATAAAGTGCTCTCTTCCTGGCTTAATATGAATATCAAAGTTGAATTCTTGAAACACGAGTAACCATTGCCAGACCCTTCTAGCCACTCTAGGCTTGTTTATCAAGTACTTCAAGGGCTGATGGTTAGAAATGACTATAAAATGTACACCGAGAAGGTAATGTCGAAACTTTTGAAGAGCAAATACAATAGCCAAACCTTCCCATTCTGTTGTACTGCAGTTCCTTTCTGCCTTGGTAAGTAGCCTAGTGGCATAGGAGATAGGTCTATCAACCTTGTGTAATGATGGTTGAGCTAAAACTACACCAACAACATGAAGAATGGCATCTGTATGCACATGAAACTCTAATGACCAGTTAGGAACACTTAAAAGTGGAGCAATACATAACCTTAATTTTAGTTCACAAAATGCTTTCTTAGCTTCAGGACCATGAGAAAGGGACCTTCCTACTGGTAAGCCTTGATAAGGGCTTAGCTATTTCTGAATACATTCGTATAAATCTCTTATGGTATCCTGCATGGCCCAAAAAACTTTGCACTTCCTTCGGGCTTTGTGGAATAGGCACGGAAAGAATAGTAGTAACCTTTGCAGCATCCACCATTATCCCTTCAGCAGATACTATGTGACCAAGAAGAGTTCCCTTAGTGACCAAAAAGTGACATTTAGCAGGATTTAACTTCAAGCGTGTTCTGAGACATTGCTCAAAGATTTCCTTTAGATTTTCCAAATGGTCATGGAAATCTTGAACTGCTACTCTTCTATCTGTGCCTGAAAATACTAAAAAGTCATCCATGAAAATGCGTAGAAAGATTGTGAACCATTTGCCCAATATTAGATACATTGTTCTATTGAATGAAGCTGGTGCATTCTTCAAACCAAAAGCCATGCGGGTATAGACATAAATGCCCCATGGAGTAACGAAGGCTGTTTTGTCCCTATCATCAGGATGGATCACTATCTGATTGTAGCCACTAAAACCATTCAAGAAGCTATACAAAGTGTGACCGACTACTTCCTCAAGTACTTGCTCTGTGAAGGGATGAGGAAATCCATCTTGAACAGTCACTTTATTCGAGGCACGAAAATCAACGTAGACTCTTATTTTTCCACTATTTTTCTTGGGTGCAATAACCATGTTCTACCTGCAATGTTCTACCTGCTTCTTCTAGTTTTGTAATTTCCAACTTTTACCGCCTCTGCATACTTTAGATTGATTCGATACGGCCTACTTCTTACAAGCACAGCTCCCTCTACTAAGGGTATCCGGTGTAATCTAAGCTCCTCTGGTATCCCTGTTAGATCTTTGTAGGACCATGCAAAGACATTTTTGTAAGCAAAAAGTAAACAAGTTATCTTCTGTAGTAAAGGGGGATAATGCCATAGCCAAGAGGCCAAGTGGACTACTTGAGGGTTCTCTTCATCCCCTAGATTTACTTCTTGAACCAGTGTTTCAAGACTAGTCTTGTTTGAGAAATCATCTCCACTGTATGCAGGAGTGGACTTTAACTTATATTCTACAATATGTTCTCTGGTCCATCCTTGAGGTATATCCCACAAGGGGAGATCTTCTCTGCATTCAAGCGCATAACTTTCCTTTTCTGAAACTTTTATAGTTGTAACCCCTTCAATGTTTGTACTCAAGTGCAAACTCTCATCCTCTACTTCCTTGTGAACTTCATGGCCCTTTTCTGCAACTCCTTCCTCTGCAATTTCTTCCTCTATTTCATTGATTTCCACCGTGCAACACTCAGTACTTTCCATCATCCAATTCAATAATGTATCTTCTTCTTGGGGTAAAGAGGGCATTACGTGAGTGTTCAGAGTATATCCAGTAGTTTTCCCTGAGTCGAATCCTTCTTCCAAATGTAGTTGCAGTTGGCGATTGGTGTTTGTTGAAATCCAGAGCTTGTTTTTTCCCCAATCTTGTAAAGCTTTTGCTTGCCTTAGCCAAGGTCTTCCTAGGAGTAACGGATAAGAAGTCTCCTATGGAAGTGCAATAACAACAAAATCCAGAAGAAAGTGGGAACCCTGTACTATCATCACTACCTTTTCAATAATGCCAAGTGGTGCAACCCGATGTTGATCTGCTAGTGTTACTATGAATGGTACCACCTTGGTGGGGTTCAAATTTAGTTTCCTCATTGTGAAATTTGGCATCAAATTGATGCCACAACCTCCATCTATGATCACACCTCTGAGAGCTTCATCCTTCATAAAAACAGATAACCTTGAGCTTTGGTAGTCCGCCAGGGGTGCAGGGGGAAAACCAACCATGAAACCATCTATGCTAGGTGGCTGCTCAAGTGAGCAGAGTGTATAATTTTTAATAAGTCACTTCTTATTTTTGAATCCATCTTTATGAGTTCATACAGACTAGCCTTGTGATGAATATCTTTCAACATCTGCTCAATGTTTACCTCATGTGTGTCTTCTTGCAGACTTGTGGGTTGGTCCCTTAATGAAGTAGCCATCCTTTCATAAGCTCCTTCAATGTTTGCTTAGCCCTTCCACCCAGCCTTCTTCTCCTCCTCTTTATCCTAGAGTCCTTGTTGTTCCTCTCTAGGGATTGTTGCTGCTTGTCTGGCTCTAGTCATCATGGGCGTTGCAGAGGATGAAACATCATAAGATTGAGTGGTCATACCTTCTGCTTGTGGAGAGACTGCAATCATGTGGATTGGAGTAGGACGACTTCTTGGGCACTCTTTGGTATAGTGATCTTTAGCCTCTGGACAATGTTGACGAGGAGGTGCATCTTCTAGAAGGGAACACCTATTTTGCATGTGGCCATACTCGCCATAGTGATAACACATCAATGTCCTATTATATCTAGGCTTTGTGTGACGATTCTCCTCTCTATTAGGTGCATTTGAAGTATTAGCATAATATGAATCCAGAGTTTGAGGGTTACCTCGTTGTTGTGTACCCTTGAGGTAGTAACAATCTCTAGCTTCATGGCCATCCTTTCCACAAAATTGACAACTTACTTTGTTAGGACAATTAGCATTGCAATGTCCACTGTTATTACATATCGTACACCAAATCTGCCTTCTTATATCCTGAGTGGTCCGCAAATCTTCTAATTCGCGACGAAGTTGGGCTACTTCATCATCAGTGCGATGCAGCGGTGGCAAGACCTTCTCTTCTTGGTAATTTTTTTGCATTCTCAATGCCTCCAGTTCTTTCCTCAGTTGCCTAATAGGGTCTAGTTCTGCAGCATACTTTGGTTGTGTATCCTCTTCAAAATGTTGCCTAGCTTCTTCAATGTGTGATGCTGCTGCAACAAAATCATTGAGGGTTGCATCTAATCTAAGAGACTGATGTAGCTTCTACTGAGATGACCTGGGAAAAGCGTTTTCTATCGATTTTCTAACCAAGAAATGACCTGGAGCATGTGGCAGACATGCAACAAGTGCTTTTGTCCTAGTGTGAAGTTCATGAAAGGATTCACCTGATCTTTAGCCTTAGGTTCTCTTGCTGATCTAGAGCTCTTTCCGAGGCGTCACTTGGTCAAAATGTCTGAGAGAACGCCATCTTCAGAGCCTCCCATGTAGCAAAATGGCCATATGCATCTTGACTGTACCATTTGTTAGCAAGGCCTTCCAATGTGGATGGGAAGAGTACCAGCATTGCATCCTCTCTATTTTGCGAACCTCGTCCATGACATAGGGAGATGAATCTCCTCACATGGTCATCAGCATCCTCATAAGCTTGTCCATTGAAGGTAGGGAACTTGATATTGAGTCCAGAGAGTAAGTGAGAGAGATCTTCCATTGCCACTGGTGTTTCTTCTGACGTATCTGAGGAGAAGTCCAAGGTCCTCCTATGCTTTTCCTTTGACAGTGGTGTCGCACCCAAATCAATATATAAATTCAAAGTGGGTAGAGGGGAGCTAGGTTCACTATTTGAAGGTAAAGATAAATTTTTAAGGTTCCTCTGTACGTGAAGAGGTCCCTTGTTAGCTCGTGTATGGGTCATGTACCTACTTACAAGATGCAATAGGGCAAAAATACTGAAAAAAGGACTATTTACTCTGTTTAGGGCTTCTCATGGAAATGCAAGTGTCCAACTGGGCATGCCAAACTGTAGAGGAGGTACTAGGGTATCTACTTTTAGCAGGAGCATGCACCATGCACTCTTGTACTTTGCCTACTCAAGGGAGGTTCTCCTTAAGGAAATATACCCTTTAACACTTCTGTGAGCAGGTAGATAACAATAATTGCAAAAAATTGTAATTACTCAGGGAAATGACATAAGACGATAGTGGAAGACCAAACCACTCCTTAGTTCAAACAGATGATTACAATATTGGCACAAGAAATGCTCTAAAGTGATGTTCTGGGTTAACGTGCCATTTTCGGACTAAACAACATCAATACAAGAGAACCATCCGATACAATGATCATAACTAGATGAAGAGTCACACTGATCGGTACAAAGATATGAAGACGTGCTCTAAGAATGACAAACTCAACCACTGTCTCACACCATAGGACAAAACCAAGCCACTCCCTCACACTATAGTGCTATTAGCCCTCGAGTGGGAAGCCCACGCTCTGTATCCTCACCACAGACTGACTTCGTACAGTAGGCTTGTAGCCACAAAGTGCAAGAGAGGACCCAAAGAGATTCTGGAATCCTCTGTACCTGTGTGTATCTCCGTCCCTTAATGAATACAAACCCATTGCTTTTATAGCCTCCAATAGGCCAAAAGGGCCTTGCCGATTTCCCATGTTCACTGAAGATGCGCCGATTTATTGCCCCAAAATTGGAGGGGTGGATCAAATATGCCACCAGTCTTGAATTGGATCCTCAAAAATAGGCACTCGTCATGAATGGTTGGCAACAACAATCATTTCTCCACTTTCACTTTTACCACTTACACTTTTACTCTCACTTTTGCATGCAAGGTGAGATCCTCTTTTTGTGCCGCCCATGATATTCAAATGACCTTGTGAAGCACATCCTTCACATAATTTTTGAAGTAGCTTTTGACCCTTACATATTGAGTAGGATGGTGGGTGGTGTGGGAGGTGTGGGTGGAGTTGTGGGAGATTGAGGGGGTTTGTGGGAGGTGTGGGTGGAGTGGTGGGAGGTTGCGGGTGGTGCGAGAGGTGTGGCTGGAGTGGTGGGAGGTTGTGGGGGGTGTGGGAGGTTTTGGGTGGAGTGGTGGGAGGTTGTGAGAGGTGTGGGTGGAATGGTGGGAGGTTGTGGGAGGTGTGGCTGGAATGGTGGGAGTTTGTGGGTGGTGTGGGAGGTGTGGGTGGAGTTGTGGGAGATTCTGGGGGGTTGTGGGAGGTGTGGGTGGAGTCGTGGGAGGTTGTGGGGGGTGTGGGAGGTTGTGGGTCGAGTTGTGGGAGGTTGTGAGAGGTGTGGGTTGTGTGGGTGGAATGGTGGGAGGTGTGGGAGGTGTGGGTGGAGTGGTGGGAGGTTGTAGGTGGTGCGGGAGGTGTGGGTGGAGTTGTGGGAGATTGTGGGGGGTTGGGAGGTTATGGGTGGAGTTGTGGGAGATTGTGGGGGGTGTGGGTGGAGTGGTGGGGGGATTTTGGGTGGTGCGGGAGGCATGGGTGGCAATGTGGGAGGTTGTGGGTGGTGTGGGAGGTTGTGGGTGGAGTTGTGGGAGATTGTGGGGGGGGTGTGGCAGGTTGTGGGTTGAGTTGTGGGAGATTATGGGGGGGTTGTGGGTGGAGTGGTGGGAGGTTGTGGGGGGTGTGGGAGGTTGTGGGTGGAATTGTGGGAGATTGTGGGGTGGTGTGGGAGGTTGTGGGTGGAGTTGCAGGAGATTGTGGGGGGTGTGGGAGGTGTGGGTGGAGTTGTGGGGGGTGTGCGAGCTTGTGGGTGGGGTTGTGGGAGACTGTGGGGGGGTGTGGGAGGTCGTGGGTGGAGTTGTGGGAGATTCTAGGGGGGTGTGGGAGGTGTGGGTGGAGTGGTGGGAGGTTGTGGGAAGTGTGGGAGGTTGTGGGTGGAGTTATGGGAGATTGTGGGGGGGTGTGGGAGGTTGTGGGTGGAGTTGCGGGAGATTGTGGGGGGGTGTGGAAGGTGTGGTGGGAGGTTGTGGGTGGTGCAGGAGGTGTGGGTGGAGTTGTGGGAGCTTGTGGGGGGGTGTGGGAGGTGTGGGTGGAGTGGTGGGAGGTTGTGGGGGGTGTGGGAAGTTGTGGGTGGAGTTTTGGGAGATTGTGGGGGGTGTGGGAGGTGTGGGTGGAGTGGTGGGAGGTTGTGGGTTGTGCAGGAGGTATGGGTGGAGTGGTAGGAGGTAAGGGAGGTTGAAATGGAGGGAGAACAAAAAATGCAGAGGAAACCTGTTCAATGGGACTTAGTTCTTTTGCAATCCATCGTCTAGCTTTAATCTTATTGGTTTCGACGATCGCAACATGCATAACTCCGATGATTTCCATGATCTCTAGTAGTCCATATATCTTCTCTCAGAGCACACTATCCTGAGGCGATATCCTCTTCCAATATCCACACAGTGGCCGATCTTCTACCCAAGAGACCGACAGGGAGGTGGTGAGAGGGGGCTGTGGGTGGGGAAGGAGGGGGTTGTGGGGTTATGTGTGGGCTGTGGGCTTATGTGTGGGATGTGGGCGGGGTAGGAGGAGTGTGTGGGAGGTTGGGTCGTGGTGGGCGGAAGAGAGGTACTAGCAGGAGCGGGGGAGAGAGGGATCTGTTGGGGGTGGGGGAGAGAGGGACTGGCGGGGAGGGCTGTGCATAAGCGTGTGGGCGGGGTTGGCAGCGGGGATAGTGGGTGTGGGCGGGGGTGGGAGAGGATAGGAGGGGTAGGTGGGGGATGCGGGAGAGAGAGCAGTAGGGATAGCGGGAGGGGAGAGGAGGGGACAGCGGGGGCAATGGAGGGGGGAAGAGAGAGAGAGAGAGAGAGAGAGAGAGAGAGAGAGAGAGAGAGAGAGAGAGAGAGAGAGAGAGAGAGAGAGAGAGAGAGAGAGAGAGAGAGAGAGAGAGAGAGAGAAATGGGATCACGTGGATGGCAGAGAGAGAGAGAGAGAGAAAGAGAGAGAGAGAAAAGAAACTGCACAGATCTACAGAAAGGAAACAAGAAAAACAAGTAGAAGGAAGACCTCGCCAATGGAAACCCTTCTAGCCCACTCCTAAAGAAGAGTCTATGCCTAAACCTATGCGAATAGATGTAACTAGGTTCCAGCCTCTAACACCACAAGAGAAACAGAGAAGGAGAGATAAGAACTTATGCCTCTATTGTGGAAACCTTGGGCATATTGCAGTTGCTTGTCCTAACAAGAGAACAAACTCAAGAGTTGCAGCCACCCTTGTAGAGGAGGGAAACGAGGAAGTCCGGTTGTTAAAGAAACCATAAAGCCAGACCATGATATAAGAAAGGGTCTCATAAATCTAGCTACACCCATAGAAACATGTCTTGCACCTTTCAAGTTAATCATTCCCAAGAAGACCCTTTCCCTTACAACCCTAGTAGATTCAGGAGCCTCCTCGTGTTTCATCAATGAAGGATTGGTTAAGAAACATGGAATTCCTATACTTCGAAAGAACAAACGAGAAGTAGTCGAAGTAGTAGATGGACGACCTCTAGCATTTGGGAATATAGCCATGGAAACCACACCATTAAGAGTATACATTGGTGACCATGAATCCCACATATGTTTCAATGTAATATTTAGCCTAGTACATCTCGTTATCATTGGAATGGCCTGGTTGAAGAAGCATAATCCAGACATTAGTTAGGAAAAGAATAAAATCACCCATCAAGATATCTAGAAGAGCCCAACATATATCGGAGCCAAGGCCTTCATACATGTAGTAAGGAAGGAACTGACATATATGATCTATGCCATAGCACCTCAAGAATCCAAGAAAGATGATTTAGTGTAGCTACCCAATTAGAAGGTTTTGAAGATGTTTTTGAAAAGGAGAATTGAGATATCCTCCCACAGCATAGACCTTATGATTGTCCAATAGATCTTCAAGAGGGAGCACAACCACCCTTTGGACCAACCTACAAACTATCCCCAAAGGAACTAACAGAACTATGCAAGAACATTGATGAGAATCTAGCAAATGGGTTTATCAAACACTCAAAGTCTCCGACATGAGCTCCTATTTTATTTGTAAAGAAGAAGGATGGGACTCTCTGGATGTGTGTAGACTATCGTGGATTGAATAAAGTCACTATAAAGAACAGATACCCTCTACCACTCATATTTTAGCTCTTGGAAGGCCTTCGAAGAAGCAAAGCTCTTCACGAAGATTGACGTTCGAGGAGCTTACAACCTTGCCAGGATCAGGGAAGGAGATGAATGGAGGACCGCATTTTGAACAAGGTATGAGCACTTTGAATATGTAGTTATGCCATTTGGTCTCACAAATTCTCTATTTGTCTTTCAACATATGATGAATGATATATTTTGAGAGTATTTAGATGACTTTCTGGTAATATATCTCAATGATATCCTGATACTCTCCAAACATCCAGAGGATCATGAATATCATGTAAAGATAATCCTAGAGAAACTAAGAGAAGAAGGATTAAACGAATTGGAGAAGTGTTTTTTCCATCAAGCAGAAGTGGAATTCTTACGATACATTGTATCAGAAAAGGAACCTTTATGGACCCTAAGAGGATCAAGACAATCCTTGATTGGCAACCACCTTCTTTTGTTCGAGATGTACAATGTTTTCTAGTGTTTGCCAATTTTTACAAGATATTCATAAGATATTACTCTAAGATAGTGACACCTCTTACTAAGCTTAGAGGAAACTCAAAATTCTCATGGATAGAAGAAGCAAAAAAAGCCTTTCAAACCTTGAAATTAGCATTCACCACTACTCGAATTCTAGTCCATCTTGATTCTAGAAAGCCTGTCTTCCTAGAGATAGATGCATCAAACTTTGCCCTAGGAGCCATTCTATCCCAATATGGAGATGATGGACACCTACATCGAGTCGCATCTCATTAAAGGAAATTTTTCCCATAAGAGATTATTTATGAGATCCGTGATAAAGAACTTTTTGCCATATCAGAAACATTTGATACCTAACGTCACCATCTAGAGGGAGCATCTCACAAAGTTACTGTGTATACAAATCAAAAGAAATTAGATTATTTTATGACCACCCGCATCCTCAATAGAAGGCAATCTTCATGTAGTAACTTTTTATCCGGGTTCGGCTTTGTTCTCACCTATCGTCCAAGATGTCAACAATGTCAGTCAAATGCCTTGTCTAGAAGATCTTACCTTGCAGCAAAGAAGGGTGAAGAGGCCTTTGATCAACAGGAGAGTGTATTACTCAAGCCTGAGCATCTCCAGTTAGCAGCTATCTATTCAAGCCATCATGAAGATTCAGCCTTGAATCATTTGATCCTTGAGAATCTACCACAAGATGAATTGTTTTGTAATGTTAAGCAAAAAACCCCAGAAGTAAACGAATCTAAGGAAAAGGATGGGTTACTATTCTATAAGAACCTATTGTATGTTCCTCTACAAAAGCCCAGGATCCAAGTACTTTAACAACATCATGAGAACCTTGGAGCAGGACATCTTGGAGTAAATAAAACAATAGAACTTGTATCAAGGGATTTTTGGTGGCCTCAAATGTGGAAGGAAGTCAAAGAATATATCCCAGCCTGTGACACTTGTAATAGATCTAAGGTAGCACAACATAAACCTCATGGCCTCTTGCAACCTTTACCTATTCCAGAAAGGCCATGGGCTCTATTGTCTATGGATTTCATTAGAGATTTATAAAATTCAAATAAGTATGATGCCATTCTTGTTATTGTGGATAGATTTACAAATATGGCACACTTCATTCCAACTACCAAGGCAATGACAAGTGCAAGTAGTGCTAGATGTTTTCTCAGATACACCTTTAGGCTTCATGGATTGCCTTATGATATAGTCAATGATCGAGATCCACAATTCATATCCAACTTTTGGAATAGTCTTTGCACGCTCTTAGGTGTTCAAGTTAAACTATCTAGAGCAAATCATGGATAGAATGATGGACGAACAGAATGCATAAATCAAGTCCTAGAGAAATATCTCTGTTGCACTAGCAACTATCACCAAAATGATTGGTTTGAGTTGTTATCCTTTGTAGAGTTTTCCTATAACAATAGTGTTCATGCATCTACTAAGTAAACTCCTTTCTTTGCAAATTACGGACAACATCCAAGGATTGATATACAGCTCTCAAATCATGTCAAGAACCCAATTGCTAGAGATAAGGCCCAGTACCTCATGGAAATTCACAAGAACTCAAGGAAGAGATCCATAAAGCTCAAGAACATTATAAGTACTATGCAGATCAACATCATGTTCAAAAACCATCGTAGCAAATTGGGGATAAAGTATGGTTACTCACAAACAATTTGCAAATAGCAAGGCCTTGTGCAAAGTTAGATCATCAAAGATTTGGTCCATTCACCATCTTGGTCAAGATTAATTCAGTGACCTTCAAGCTCTAGCTGCCAAGTACTATGAGAATACATCCAGTTTTCCATGTATCCATGCTGGAACCATATCAGATTTCACCATTGAGGGGGGAGAGACTTAGTCCTTCAACACCTATCAAGATTCATGATCATGAAGAATTTGAATTTGAGCATGTCCTGGATTTGAGAATATCTCGAGGAAGATTGGAGTACCTTATTCATTCGAAAGGGTATGACATCAATGATTGTACTTGGGAACCTGTAGAAAAGCTTAGGAGAGCACCAATCAAGGTTCGCGAATTCCACAAGAGAAATCCAATGAAGTAGAGACTAGCGAACATGACCGCTCCTCATGGAACTTGTCGCTTGAGGGGGAGGTGATGTCATGGAAAAGTGAAACCATCCTGAACCTCAGATTGCATGTGAATCCTATATCTCATGCTTGGTTCAGAATTAGGAGAAACCATTGCTTCCATTGCATGCGGAACATGCCAAAACCCTAAGATCGACTATCTTCTTGCTTGATTCTAACATCTCGAGACCATGCCTAGAATTGATGATATCATCAATGACATCATCAATTCGTGACCGCGCTTAAACCAACTTTGGAAAACCTATATAAGGAGGGGTTGGCCACATTCATTCTCAGTCTTGCCAGTATCATTCTTGGAGCTAAAGGGATCATGGCCGCCAAGTACGTACTTTCAAGTTCGAGTTCAGGTTCTAGTCTTGTCGCTTGCTCCAATCTTGTCTTGTCTTGTATCGTGAGCATCCTTTCTTGTCCTATTGTAATCTTTTAGTACAAGATCCTTTCTAGTTATTTCTTGTATCTAGTTCATATCCCTAAAGGGAATTCTTGTAATTAAGATATCTTCTTCCATACCTATGATCCTGGGTTGTTGGATCTCCGGTGTCATCTCTAGTCCAGTTTTTGATACCTAATAGTCACGGGTTGTGGGGTGTCTTGTATCATTTATATATTCTTGTATTGTTCTCCCTACGTGGGTGTTCTTATAATTAAAAGTATCATTTCAAAATCTTTTCTAGTGAAGTCAGAGAGCACAATGTAATGCTCCCGTGACACTTACAAGTTGAAATATGCTTTCTAGATTGCTAAATTTCTTATGGATGGAAAATGGAGATGGATCTTAAAATCGAACATGTTGTGCATCCACTTAAGAATGAACTATAATGTATGACCAAGTCTTGTTGTGCTCAGAGCTACAAGGGAGATACCCAAATCCCAACCAACCACAACAATACTTTAGACCCCAAGAACAATATCAACCTCCATACAAAGTTCAGCAAAAGCCTCAATCAATATTAAGGCAAGAGCCTAGCCAATGTGATCCCAATCAAGGACGCATCAAGTGAGGATAAATTGAGCAGATCCGTAGTTGCCCCACCCCCAATGATTTGAGAGGGTGATCCAAATGCTAAAATCTTTTACTCAACACATATGGATACCCCACTGGCTTACTTCATGGATTCACATGAGCTCATCAAGAGTTACCCTTATGAAAAACCTAATGAACCTAGTTGGGAACTAGAATATTTGAATGTGACATACATGAATCCTAATCCTAGTTTTTTCCAACTAAGACAAATGAGACCCTATGCACCTAGAGGCCCACTCTATAGGTGAAAGGAAGATCACTTGATTAGAATTTGCCCAATCCTTCCACAAGGACAACCCCAAGCAGTAACTATTCAAGTATTTCTTGAGATTGCAATAGGGAACATCTCTTAAAGGATTTCCAAAAGAATGTAGCCTATGCACAGAAAATCAAACCGATCAATGTTCTTGCTCCAAGTGTTTTCAGAGGTAAGCAACACGAGCCTCATTCCTAGCTTGGTACAATGTGGTAAGTGTATCCCAAGCATCCTTAGCTATTCTGCAAGAGCGAATGTGAGGAATAATGGCATGTTTGATAGACAAAGCTATCAATGCATGTGCCTGGGCATCTCTGCCATCCCAACGAATCTTCTTTGTAGTAGGTGTAGTAGAAACAGCAGCATGAACAGGAATCTACGGAATATCATCTTCGACACCATCTTCATCAGCTCCAGCACCTGTATTTGTAGTACCTGTTGTTACAGGTGTAACAGGACGTCTTTCAACACCCTGCACAATGTTCCACAATCCTTTTGCAACCAATACATGTCGCATCATATAAGCCCATAATGGGTAGTTGTTACCATCCAACTTATCCTCAACAGCCAACATACGAAATACATCACTGCTTTCAGCCATGGCCGGTCACTAAAATACCTTGATGCAGAATTGACTGTATCTCAAAAACTTGAACAGAACTGCGAGTTCTGCTAGACCTCTAGTAGACTATGAGACGCTTATACTGGCGAACAGAAACTGGTATATACCTTTGGCACAAAAAGATGAAATAGCCTGCACAAGCGCTGCGATAGTGCGTTTGGAGGACGAAACGAGCTCAAATTGCAGTTTCGGCACCACAGAACGAAGTCGTTTTGATCTCGGAAACACACTGAGTATGCTCACCAAAATTCGTGCAGTTTTGAGACTACAAACGGAGGAGTGTCAACGATGCCCTAGATGAAGCGACGACCTGCTCTGATATATATAGGAGTTAGATGTCTGCGGAAGCACGCAAACAACACAAGGAAGAAGAAGAAGCTTGGAGCCCAAACACACGATACTGAATGTATTACTAGAGAATGTACAAAGATAAGTAGCCCATTAGGGCAATAGGCGTATATACAAGCCCGGGGAAAAAAACCTCCTAAAGAGGGAAAAGAGTGCCCCGGCGGTCCTAGTGTGTTCACACACATCACTACCTAAATATATCAACAATCTCTAGTATCTAGTTCTCCCCTATGAGCAATTAATTTTTTGATGTATCTAGATCATGCAATAACATCTCCAAGTATACACTTTTAAACATTATATGTTGGTTTAGCTCGTAGTGTTTAACTTCCTACTTGGTTTGTAAGATATTCTTTTAGAAGAACTATCTCATCTTACCTATACCTCAATGGATAGTCACAAGGTCCACTACCCACTTATATTGAAAACAATGTGGATGTGTAGGATGTAAAGGATCTCTATGTGTAACACATAAATATTTTTAACATACAATTCCTTATATTGACATAGATTTCTAGCCACAAATATCTTCCCCTAATCCTATCATATGTAGGGTCAAACCCTTTATGTATAGCCCATAATGTATCATGCAATTCCTTCATGATTTTCAATTGAATAATCTTTTTCTTAAATACCCTTTGTGGTATTTTTACTTTATATTTTGCATGTCTCCAAAAAAATCCATCTTTTAAGATATAAGATCCTTTCCTAATGTCAGTAAACCTATTCGTGGACCAACTACGAGATGTGTCTAGAGTACTAAGAAACTTAACAATATTTTTCCATGCTCCTACATACTCTTCATCATAAAAATACTCATACATAAAAACATGTGGATGAGAATTAATTAAATTTATATCAATTTCTATAGCATGTTAAAACTCATTGTCACATTTATCTCTACAAAGCATATCAACAATAGTGTTGAATTTTGGAGCTATATGAACTAAAACTAGGTTCATAAATTAAGTATATGATGCCCATCTCAACATTGCAATATCTCTTAATGAAGGTTTGCAATCATGCCAATTAATGGAAGATAATCTGTTTGAACAATCAAAATGGATCGTATAAAGTAGTTTTTGTCACTCTTTAAAGTTGTGACTAAATGCCAAAGCTCCCATTTGGTTTGTGGATATTTGCTTTAAGTTTTATGTAAAATGTTAGCTTCAAGTCTAAACCAATATTCTTTGGATTCTTTATCATCTTGACCAATCACCCATCCTATCCCTTTGTTTTCAAAATAATCAACACTTTTCAAAATAAGGGATTCACTTAGCAATCTTTTCGCTTTTCTCATAGTTTTAGAATGCTTTTAAGTTTAGAAAACTTTATTTTCTTCCTTGGAAAATCATAAATACAATTAGCAACATGTGCAAATTGAGCTATCCAAATGATATAAAACACATAAGCTCCTAAAGAAATTTCCCACCTGACTTACATTGCTGCAAATGTGAGATATCATGTTTATGACATCAACTTTGGGTGGGGGAACTACAAGGAATATAGGAGCATAGCCACGGTTACTGCAACACATTTTAGTTGCTACATAATTGTGAATTTCATAATACTAGATGTGGAGCACACACTGTCCTTTAAAGGACATTAATCTTGATGTCATTTCTCATGCTTGTAGCGAATCCAAGGGAGCATCGCTATCTTAAAGTTGCTTATGCAATTGAAAAGGTAGCTGACATGCATCACTTATGTGATGCCGCTTTCCTTTTTTGTTCCACGAGTTGGATGCTTGCATTTAGGACACTTTTATATTGCTTATGCGATTTTAAGGTTTGCTAAAAGTAAAAAAAAAAAACATTGGATCATTCTTAGATCATCATTTTATATGCAACTAATCGAAGAGCACTCCAACGTTCAGATCTCCATTACACTTGCCAACTCTAGCAATATCTTTCTGAATCTCTCTCTTTTCTAATCTCTCTCTCTCTCTCTCTCCTATTTTCCCTCTCTGTCTGTCTCCTTCTTTCTAGCTCTTTCTCTTTCAATTTCTATCTCTCTGTCTCTCACTTTTTTCTTCAATCTCTCTCTCTCTCTCTCTCTCTCTCTCTCTCTCTCTCTCTCTCTCTTTATTGCAGGTTATTCAAGAAGTTCACCAAGCATAAAATATGGCTAATTATTGTAAGTACAATTTTCATTATATGTATACCATTTAATTGTTTTATTTTCATTAATTAACATACTCATACTTAGTCATTCATATGCACATATACACATGCACACTCACACATATACACACCCATACATATGCACATATGCACATATGCACACATACACACATACACATGCACATGCACATACACACACATACACTTACACATACACATACACATACACACACATACACATAGACACACATAGACATACACACACACATACACATATGCATATGCACAAACATATCTACAGACACATAAAAGGAAATGCATGCACATGCACATGCATGCTCATATGTATGCACATGCATATACATACACACACACATATATATATATATATATATATATATATATATATATATATATATATATATATATATACATATATATATATACATATACACATACACACACAATAATACACACATATACACACATACCCATACACATACGCATGCACATACACACACATATGCACATACACTTACACATACACATGCACATACATTCATATACACACTCATATACATAGGAATACACACATATACATACACTTACACACACATATTTACCTACACATACACATACATACATACATACATACATACATACATACATACATACATACACTTATACACATACAAATATACACATACACATGCACATACACACATATACACACACATATACATACATATGCACACACAAATACACAGATACACTTACACATGCACATATACATACATACACATATACATACACACATGTACATGCATAAAACATATTTATATGCACATATACACACACACACACAGAGATGCACACCTATACATGCATATACACACACTTACATAAATATAGATATATACTTAGATGTGCATACATCTTATACAGACACAACTAGACACACATATACACACATACATACATACCCACACATACACATACACACACATACATGCATACACATACACATATACATATACATACACACACATACATGCATACACATACACATATACATAGATAGACATACATAGTAAATGCATAACCACACACATACATATATACACACACATACATGCATATACATACAAATATACATACACTTACACATACATACCCACAAACATACATACACACACATACATAATAAATACATGCATACACTTACCCACACATATAGATACACACATACATAATAAATACGTGCACACATACACATAGACACACATACATCCACATATACATACATACATACACATGTCATATATTTAGAGTTTTGTTTGAGAATTTATATATCAAAATGTGTATTTGTTTATATGTGAATATGTGTGTATGTGTAGATGTGTGTATGTGAATATTTATCTATATAAATAATCACATTATTAATATCTAGTACCTTTATTTGCTACACAAATAGATTTTGATCAATCAGAGGGAAATCCACCATAGTCTCCTATCTTGCAAGGACTACTTATTCTAAGTATCTGAAACTTCTAATTCTAATATTTGATAGATACATACATGAATGATATATGTTTTTTTATTGTTATATTATAATCAAATTGTGATCAATAAGAGGGTGCTCCACCACCTCCTATTCATGCAATGACATCTTCACATGTGTCCTCCGATAGGAATTATGATGATTTTACTATCAAGATCATATTATATGTTGCTATAATTTTTCCCATTGCATGTAAGAAGACCACAATTGGAATGTATTGAACATGATTCTGAGTATGGTAGTTTTGAGCATACACCACCACCTAATCAGCATGATAGAGCTTGGGTATGTATTGATTTTAATAATTAATGTCATTATTTTAATTGAAAATCATATACAAAATCAAAGTATACTTAATATATAGGAATATTTTCTAGATGATGATGATGATGATTCTCCTATTAATAATGCTGATATACCTTGTACACCTCATGGAATTGATGTTCATCAATTACAAGCACTATAACAGATCGATGGTATACCGAGGTTTTTATCGAGGAAAATGAACGCGGGTTAATTTGCCGCGACGTCGGTGTAAAGGTCGGTTTGCGCATTGGTACCAAAGAGTCGGTATATGCATCGGTATATGCGTCGGTATAAGCATCAGTATATGCATCGGTATATGTGTCGGTATATGCATCAATATATGGGTCGGTATATGCATCGGTAATACCGACGTACATACCGAGGCTTCTGCTGTAGGTACCATCGCCTATACTCTGCCTGCTGGCTGTACCAACGGTTATTCCGATGACACTACTGGGAGTACGGTCGCGTATACCGACGACCATACCTGCAAAAATTTTTTTGGGCAGAGTGTTTTGTATTTTGCTACAACAACATTACCATGATGTTGGTTAACAAAAGACAATATACTCTGCCCAAAAAAAATCGAGTACATGTGATGTGTACTCTAATGACAACCGAAATATGATTTCATGAAACAAAGTATTATTGGACACAAAAGAGATAATCAGAATGAACTCTGAACCATGTACAAAAGAAGTTATATATTTCAATAATGAAGCATGTACAAGAGTGTGGCAAACCACTTTCATATATGACACTTTTACAAAATGTGGCAAAGCAATGTATTGCCATATGAAAATCAAATACAAAATATTGGTCTTCCACTGCCATACACATGCAAAGAACGTTCCATATCAACAGTCCTGCAACAAAGAACATTAATGGAATGAGATAAATTAACATGAAAATTACGAACAACAAGTAAAAACCAAGTTTATAAATTAATTACCTCATCACAAATGCTCCCATGAAACTACCGCACCGCGTCCCTCCAAGTCCTGCAATAGTGCATTCAACCCATGACTATATCCGTAAGACTCCTCCGTTCGTGTTGGAGGACGACCCATTGCCAGCTCCTGAAACAAATATAAAAAGATTAGAGAAACATACATGAGAAATTTAACACAAATAAATTCAATAAATGAAATGGGACTTAAAAACTCATGACGGATCATGTTATATCCGCCGCTGCCCAAATGTGATGGTCCAATCGTATCTAAACGTGTGGCTGCGCGATTTCGTTGCTGGCGATATCGATCAGGAGTCTGCTGCTGCTCGTTACGAATCATGTCCCACTCCTCAACATCTAACCATAAAGGCTTTGGTAAGCCTTCTCTGAATGCATCACGTGCCTCGGATCGTTGATGGGACATGACCTCACGTGCGGTGTGCAGAATCCACTCTAAACTGACAATAGACTGTCCATCGACTGGTCGGAACTCCTAGTAAATCGTCTGTGTGATATAATTCTTCCGATCTTTATCCTGTTCACTCCATTTTAGCATGATGGAGTGTCCAAACTGGATGGAGCAAAGCTGTCGTATGCGTGCACGCATTGCTTTTCCAGCCGCATCCATCACCGGAGCTCCATCTCAGATACTATACACCTTGGAGTCATCATGGTCATAAGCATCCCAAGGTGTACATGGTGTTCCACGTGGTGTACTGCGTGGCGTACCTACATCTGAGGTACTCGTCCTAGGAGTAGAAGCGGGCGACACAACGTCCGTCGCATTGCCTCCACAACAATCGCCTCCTCCGCCTCCAGACCTACCTGTAGATCCACTCCTAGAACCTCCTGCTCTAGAGCGTGACCTCGATCTACAAGACGGGCCAGAACTTGTATCGCACTGAGGTGTCAAACACACATGTCTACTAGTAGACCCAGTAGGAGATGGCTACAAAGATGGTCGTGGTGGAGTCACAAAGCTAGGAGACAAACCTCCTACAGGAGTAGCACCACCTGTAGGAGTGACATCGATAGGAGTGACACTTGCAGGAGTGACACCGACGGGAGTGAGGCTAGCTGGAGTGAGGCCAGCGGGAGTGAGGCCGGTAGGAGTAAGGCCGCCAGGAGTGAGGCCGGGAGGAGTGCTACCACGAGCGATCCAATACTGTGATGCAGCGGCCATATACGCAAGAGGAACCTAAGAGATGAACTCCAAAAACTGCTCCTCTGTCATGGAATGTGAACTGACTGGAGGACTATCTCCCATCATGCTCTGTAATAAAAGAACTCAAATAATTAGCATGTGGTTAGAAAAGTAATATAGAGAATAAACAAAAAAAAAATTAGTACGTACAAGTGTTTTATTCAAAAGTCCTCTATTCTAGCATCCTCTTGAAGATCCGAGGCACTGAGAATATCTATCTCTATATGGATGGCTTCTAAATCGCTTGCTATGCTGGTTTCCTCCTCATCATTGTCTATTGCTTTGTCTTCTCAAACAATGACCTCTTCTTCAATGACCTCTTCTTCTTGAACAATGATCTCTTCCTCCTCGACTATCGAATGAATCTCTGAGTCCACTAGAGATGGACTCTCTTCTACATATATGTTTTCAAAAATTTGTCTACTACGTGGAGCGACTTGCAAAACAAATAGCCACTCTAGGTCTTTTGAATCTGGTATAAAAACAACTTGCTCACAGTGTTCGGGAAGTACAAATGTATCCCTTTCATCTGTCCATAATCTTGTGGAGTCGATTTGAAGCAAACCGCTCTTATCCCGTCTCACTGTTGCGTTTCTTCTAGAGGTGACTACTTTGAACCATTTCACATCAAAGACAAAGTAATCAAACTTTCTGAAAGATAGTTTCAAGATGTCTTGAATCACACCACAATAATCTAACTCGCCTTCTAGAGCATTGTCATCTCTTGCACTCGCTCTACTTTTTTGAAAAAAATTCACCATCACTCCACTATCAAAAGTAGACCTATTTTGATTGATTCGTGCGATTCGGAAGTGTCGCTCATGAGACCATAGTGCACCGTATTTAATATACTCCCAATCACATCCTTTTGCGAGTTCTTCTTCTTCTTCAGAGATATCTTCACCTGCTGCCTTTGCTTGTGAAACCACTGTATCTAGCCATCTGCTCATTGGAAAAGGTGGGAGAGGTCGAAGATTTTCTGGAAGAGGCAAAAATCGAGTCGAACGATTTCTTCGAAACTGAGCTCTTTCCTTTGCGTTAGTTTCCTTGGCAGCTTCATACCTTTCTAACCACTTTTGCATAGGCTCAGAGTTAACTATGCAAAACTTCATTGCCTTCTCTCTGAAAGCTGCATCCATTTTTCTTTGCAATCCTTTACCTTGTGGTTCATCGCCTACGAGACGAACATCTTCATCATCGCTCGATAAGCGAGGCATTTCGGGATCCGATATACGTAGAGACTTAGTTATGAATACAAGAGATTCTTGTACAAGCCATCCCTCTGCCAGGCTACCCTCTAGACGTGCTCTCTGTCGAACAAACCCTTTTAATGTCTTCCTACCTTATATATATATATATATATATATATATATGTATATATATATATATATATATATATATGTATATATATATATATATATATATATATATATATATATATATATATATATATATATATATATATATATATATATATATATATATATATATATATATATATATATATATATATATATATTATTTTTATATTCAAATTTTTTCCTTTCTTAATCCTATTTTTATATATTTAAATATAAATATTTAATTAAATTTTTTAAAACACTAGTTCTTTTTATATTTATTTATCTATATAATTATCCTATTTTATATATATATTTATTTATATATTCAGATTTCTTCATTACGTAATCGTATTTTTATATATTTAATTTTATATATTTAATTATATATATTTAATAAAATTATTTAAAACACTAGTTCTTTTTATATTTATTTATGTACATAATTATCTTATTATATATATATATATTTATTTATATATTTAGATTTTTTCCTTACATAATTGTATTTTTATATATTTAATTTATATATTTAATTAAATTATTTAAACACTAGTTCTTTTTATATTGATTTATGTATATAATTATCTTATTATATATATATATTTATTTATATATTCTGATTTTTTTCGTATGTAATCCTATTTTTATATATTTAATTTTATATATTTAATTATATATATTTAATTAAAACCCTAATCTTAAAATTCTAGATCTAAAATATGTATATTTTTGTATGCATGTGTATCTACATGTATATATGTATTATATGTGTATGTGTGTATATATGTTATGTAAGTGTTAAAACCCTAAAACCCTAATTTTAAAGATTTAGAGTTAAATCTGAAAAACTAAAACCTAAATACTTAACCACCAATAAAAATCTAAACCCCTAATTCTAAAACATTAATCATATTTTATATATTTATTTATTTATATATTCAGATTTGTTTCCTTATTTTTCTCTATATTTTTCCTTAATATAAATATAATTGAGTTATATGTATGTCTAAACCCTAAAACCCTAATCTTAAAGATCTAGACCTAAAATATGTATATTTCTGTATACATGTGTATATACATGTATATATGTATTATATGTGCATGTGTATGTGTGCATATATGTTATGTAGGTGTTAAAACCCTAAAACCCTAATCTTAAATATTTAAATCTAAAATATGTATATTTTTGTATGCATGTGTATCTACATGTATGTATGTATTATATGTATATGTGTGTTTGTGTATATATGTTATCTACGTATTAAAACCCTAAAACCCTAATCAGAAAGACTTAGACTTAAATCTGAAATACTAAAACCTAAATACTTAAACACCTATCAAAATCTAAACCCCTAATCCTAAAACCCTAATCATATTTTATATATATATTTATTTATGTATGCAGATTTTTTTTCTTGTTTTTCTCTATATTGTTCCTTAATATAAATATAATTGAGTTATATGTATGTCTAAACCCTAAAACCCTAATCTTAAAGATCTAGACCTAAAATATGTATATTTCTATATACATGTGTATATACATGTATATATGTATTATATGTGCATGTGTATGTGTGCATATATGTTATGTAGGTGTTAAAACCATAAAACCCTAATCTTAAAGATTTAAATCTAAAATATGTATATTTTTGTATGCATGTGTATCTACATGTATGTATGTATTATATGTATATGTGTGTTTGTGTATATATGTTATCTATGTATTAAAACCCTAAAACCCTAGTCAGAAAGACTTAGACTTAAATCTGAAATACTAAAACCTAAATACTTAAACACCTATCAAAATCTAAACCCCTAATCCTAAAACCCTAGTCATATTTTATAGATATATTTATTTATATATTCAGATTTTTTTTGTTATTTTTCTCTATATTTTTCCTTAATATAAATATAATTGAGTTATATGTATGTCTAAACCCTAAAACCCTAATCTTAAAGATCTAGACCTAAAATATGTATATTTCTGTATACATGTGTATATACATGTATATATGTATTATATGTGCATGTGTATGTGTGCATATATGTTATGTAGCTGTTAAAACCCTAAAACCCTAATCTTAAAGATTTAAATCTAAAATATGTATATTTTTGTATGCATGTGTATCTACATGTATGTTTGTATTATATGTATATGTGTATGTGTGTATATATGTTATGTAGGTGTTAAAACCCTAAAACCCTAATTTTAAAGATTTAGACTTAAATCTGAAATACTAAAACCTAAATACTTAACCACCTATCAAAATCTAAACCCCTAATCCTAAAATCCTAATCATATTATATATATATTTTTATTTATATATTCAAGTTTTTTTTCTTATTTTTCTCTATATTTTTTCTTAATATAAATATAATTGAGTGATATGTATACCTAAACCCTAAAACCCTAATCTTAAATATCTAGACCTTAAATATGTATATTTCTGTATAGATGTGTATATATATATATATATATATATATATTATATGTGTATGTATGTGTAAATAGCGTAAAAACCCTAATCCTATTTTTATATATTTGATGTAAAAACAAACTTCAAAATAAAAATAGGATTATATGTGTGTATGTATGCATGTGTGTATATATGTGTGTGTATGTATGCATGTGTACATGTGTGCGTGTGTATGTATGCATGTGTATACATGTGTGTGTATGTGTATGTGTGTGTATGTAGGCATGCATGTGTGTGCATGCGTGTGTACGTGTGTATGTATGCATGCATGTGTGTGTATGTGTATGGATGTGTATGCATGTGTATACATGTGTGTGTATGTATACATGCATGTGTGTATATGTGTGTGTGTGAATGTATATGTGTGTATATATGTATGTGTGTATATGTGTGTGTGTATGTGTATGTATGCATATGTGTATATATGTGTGTGTATGTATGTGTGTATGCATGTGTGTGTATATATGCATGTGTGTATATGTGTATATGTGTATATGCATGCATGTGTGTATATGTGTGTGTATGTATGCATGCATGTATGTATATGTGTGTATATATGTGTGTGTATGTATGTGTGTATATGTGTGTGTGTATGTGTATGTATGCATATGTGTGTGTATGTATGTGTGTATGCATGTGTGTGTATGTATGCATGTGTGTAAATTTATATGTGTGTGTATGCATGCATGTGTGTATATGTGTGTGTGTATGTAATCATGCATGTGTGTATAGGTGTGTGTATGTAAGCATGCATGTGTGTACATGTATGTGTGTATGTATGCATGTGTGTACATGTATGTGTGTATGTATGCATGTGTGTACATGTATGTGTGTAAATGTGTGTGTGTATGTATGCTCTATTTTCCTATCTCTATCTTGCCTTCTTTCATTATTCTTTATCTCTCACTCTCTCTCTCTCTCTCTCTCTCTCTCTCTCTTTATCTCTCTCCTTCTCTCTCTATCAATAGAGAATAAAACAATCACTTACAAGTATGCCCCTCTTTTGGATCGTTGTCGTCAAAGCGTAATGTATGTCGTCTATCGTCCGATTCCAAACAATCGACGCCAAAGAAATTCTACAAAATCGAAAAAAAGAGAAATTATAAAACATAAAGCATAGAGAAACACAAATGCTAACAGTATGCGCAGCACTTACCAAGATGTGAGATCTAAGCCGAGAGAGAGTGTGTGTGTGTAGAGAGAGAGATCTGTGTGTGTGTGTGTGCACAAGACAATGCAGGTCGCAATTCGGTTCGCGCGCACAAGCTCGATAGAAGACCAACAGTATTCAAACACGTGCAAAAATGTGAAGTTTTGCTCTCGGGTTCGCGGTGTGTTTAAAACTCACCGCTGGTATGGGTGTCGGTATGGGCATCGGTATACGCATCGATAGTTCCCACTAAATTACCGATGCTTATACCGATGCTCATACCGATGCCTATACCGGTGCATATACCGACACACATACGGGCGGCTGCGGGCCACACCAACGATCCGTTTAAAACGGTCATACCGATGGTCACTTGACCGTCAGTATCTCTAAGTGATATTTTCCGAGGCCCATACTGACGCCGACTGTGACCGTTGGTATATGCAGCGTCGGTATGCCCCTAATATGTTGTAGTGAAGAAAAGGTTTCTCCAAATCCTCTACCTCCTAGTTTACAGACCAAAACATCTGAAGATTATCCATTGCCAACTCCTCATCATCATATAGTACAAACATATGATAGAACAAGATATGGAGGATGGAATAGAGGACCACTTCCTTTAGATGCAGAGTTTTATAACTTTTGGGGTAATCACTATATGATTGCTCCCTCCACCATTACCGGTGTTGGTCATGGTCTTTTTATTGTAGAGGATTTTTATGTGCCTTTAAACTATGATATCAATCTTATTTCATTTTATGGTCCTATATATGATGGGGAGATTGGCATCGACGTAAACATTATGTTGAAAGCATGAGTACTTATGGATTATGCTTGAATGCAGCTTCTCTTGCTAGTAGATGGAATACACATCCCGAAAATGAAATATTATATATTGATGGAAGACCTTCTACACATGGAGCTATAGCATGTTTAATAAATATAAGTCGACCATATAATATTTCAATGACTAATCGAACATTTGAGAAGCACGAAAATAGTCAAGAATCACCATACATGAGTAGAAATGTAGCAAAATACATAATTGTCAATTCTATTACTTCATCACATGTTGGTGATGACTTATTAGTGAATTATGCATGGTGTAGACCTCCAAGAGCAACATTTAGCTAGATAGCAATGAAAAATTTATATCCACCTATCTTGTGTTGCATTGAAAACTCTAAATGATTGAAACTCTTTTCAAATTTACTTACATATTTAAGTTTATGTTTAAAGTTTAATTTTCATTCATTAATGGAAATACTAATGATTTTTATTCATGTGTGTAGATTTCAATGTATGACATTGATGATCTTCCACCATACCATTCAAAGTTGTCAGTGAGACCTCACTTATTAGAAGCTTATGAGGAGGCTACGCAAAAATGATTCCGTCAAATATACAAGATTGAAAGACCTATATTCAAAAGAAGATAAAGTACAAGATTTTTGTGATATTGATAAAGATGATAGCATGGAAGTTTTTTTTTTGAGGATTGGTATCAAAATGACAATGAAAGCATTGATATTTCTAAAAATGAGAAATATCTTTGAGAAGAATGTCTCAAGCAAATATATGAAGGAAGTCAATAGACACCACTAATTGCAAGCTTACTTATTCTCCATCTTCAAATTTTTTTTGGATTGATTAATGTATCTCTTTTAGCACTATTAAGGTATAATTTTAAATTTTCAGTTTATTTATTTGTTTATTTATTCATTTTAATTCATATCACCTTTTTTTAATGAGCTTACAGGTTACTTGTGAAAAGTTTTTGCCAAGCAAGAATATTGTTCCTACATCACATGATGAAATGAAGAAGATAATAAAAATCGTTCTATACATTATCAGTGTCTACAAGCATGTCCTAAGGATTGTCTTTTATATAACTAAAATCTCCTGCCATACCTTAGCATTAAAAATGAACATTCAATACTTTCACTTTTAATCCTAAAAAAAAGACAGACATGAATATATATCTTGCTCCTCTCATTGACAATCTCCAAGATTTATGGAGAGTTATTAATTTCATTGATGTATCGAAAAGCCTTAATCATAGAAATAGTATGGCTCATGGAATTGTGGCTTGGACTATACATGATTTTCATGGATATGGTGTCTGTTTAGGTAATGATGTGATTTTTTTATTTAACATGTATACAATTCTATGTGATTTAATCTAATTATATTTTTATGGTTTCCATGATGTAGGAATATCTACTAAGGGATATTAGGATTTCCTTATCATTGTGATTGATTGAGATCATTTTATAGTAAGAATCTCAATAAAAATATTTATCTTTGACATCAACGGTTCTTTCTTGATGATGATCCATTCAAATGCAAAAGAGAATCAATACATTTTAATGGAAAGACTGAAATAAGTCAATGTCCCAAACCAATGCAACCTATGGATTGGTATAAAAAATGGACAGATGGGCCTCTAATACATTCAGAATCTTAACTTTTTAGTGATAATGAAGTTGATGAGAATATAAAGATTAGAGGTAAATAAGAATTGGCACTAGCATAGAGTATGTTGATATGGTATTTTTGAAGTATTAAACAATAAAAGAGATACAAATAGGATTCAATTGATTTGAAAACCTACAAGGTATGGAGCATCTTTCCAAATCAATTTTACTATGGATGATAGGAGCTTATCTGGGTTACTATAAATGATATAAGCTTGTCTCCATTAAAGATATGTAATTGGCATAAATTTCTAAAGCACATTCTACCTTTGTTATTGATGGATGTACAATGAAAGGAGTAGAGGACATGGTCTACCATCTTGGATTGCTTATAAGGTAATTATCATACTTTTATATTTAATATATAAATTTATTTGTTATCTTTTATTTATGAAATAATTGCTTTATAATTTAATTTATGATAATAATAGGTGGTTTATATCAAAACAGATTGAAAAAGACTCCATCCCACATAAGAACCATGAATGCAGGGAGCTACAATGTTTGATGGAGAAAGAGTATTCAACATCATTCTTAATATTCATCTTCATATATTACTCCATCTTGTGG
>CM035409.1:1239497-1251997 GCA_020310875.1 Ceratopteris richardii
GTGTATGTGTATGTGTATGTGTATGTGTATGTGTATGTGTATGTGTATGTGTATGTGTATGTGTATGTGTATGTGTATGTATGCATATGTATGTATATATAGTGTGTGTGTATATATATATATATCTCTTTATACATATGTATGTGTGTGTATATGTGTATTTATACATGTGTGTATGTGTATGCATAAGTATATGTAGTGAGTGTATGTGTGCTCTTATATATGTATATGTGTGTACGTTTGTGTGTATGCATCTGTATGTGTATGTATGTGTGTGTCTCTATGTGTGTGTTTGTGTATGTGTGTATCCTTGTGTGTGTAATGTTGGTCTATATGTGAGTGTATGTATATGTGTGTATGTGCAAGTATCTATATGTGTATGTGTATGTGTATGTGTATGTGTATGTGTATATGTATGTGTATGTGTATGTGTATGTGTATGTGTATGTGTATGTGTATGTGTATGTGTATGTGTATGTGTATGTGTATGTGTATGTGTATGTGTATGTATATGTATATGTGTATGTGTGTGTATGTGTATATATGCGTATGTATGTATAGTGTGTGTGTGTGTATGTATATGTGTGTATATGTATGTATGTGTGTGTATACATGGATGTATACATGTGTATGTGTGTGTATGCATATTTATGTGTAGTGAGTGTATGTGTGTTTTATATATGTACATGTGTTTACATTTGTGTGTATGTGTGTGTATTTGTATGTGTGTAACTTTGTGTGTGTAATGTGGGTGAATCTATATGTGTGTGTATGTATACGTGTGTATGTAAAGTATCTATATGTGTATGTGTATGTGTATGTGTATGTGTGTATGCATGTGTGTGTATATGTATGTGTATGTGTGTGTATATGAGTGTCTGTATATGTGCATGTATGTATATGTATGTATGTATATGTGTGTGTATGTGTATGTAGGTGTCTATGTGAGTGTATGTATGTGTGTATATGTGTATGTGTGTGTATGCATGTATGTATGTATGTATGCATATGCATGTTCATTGTGTATGCATATGTATGTATGTATGTGTATGCATATGTGTGTGGCTCTATGTGTGTGTGTATGTGTATATGTGTGTCTCTATGTGTTTGTGTCGATATGTGGGTGTATGTATCTATGTGTGTGTATGTATACATTTGGATTTGTGTGTGAATGCACATGTATTTATAGTATGTGTATGTGTGTGTATGTATACATGTGTATACGTGTGTATGTGTGTGTATACATGTATGTATGTATGTGTATGTATACATGTGTATGTGTGTGTATGCATATGTATGTATAGTGTGTGTGTGTGTGTATGTGATTTTATATGTGTATATGTGTGTACGTTTGTGTGTATGCATGTGTAATTGTGTGTATGTGTAACTCTCTATGTGTGTATATGAGTATGTGTCTGTCTCTATGTCTGTATATGTATATGTTTATGCATATGTATACATGTCTATGTGTGTGTATGCATATGTATTTATAGTGTGTGCATGTGTGTGTATGTGTGTGTATGTGTGTGTATGCATGTGTTTGTATGTGTGTGTGTGCATGTATTTTTATAGTACATTTGTGTGTGCATATTTGCATATGTGTGTATGTATGTTTGTATGCATGTGTGTATACATGTGTTTGTATGTGTGTGTATGCATGTGTTTGTATAGTGTGTTTGTGTGTGTATATGTGCATATATATGTATGCATGAGTGTCTATGTATGTGCATGTGTGTATGTATGTATGTGTGTGTAATCATATGTGTGTATGTATGTGCATATGTGTGTATGCATGTGTATGTATGCATGTGAGTGTATGTGTGTGTGTGTCTATGTGTATGTATGTATATGTACAAGTATCTATATGTGTATGTTTATGTGTGTGTATGCATATGTATGTGTTTATATGTGCGTATGTATGTGTGTGTATATGTGTATTTGTGTGTATGTATGTGTGTGTATGTGTGTATATGTGTGTATGTATGTGTGTGAGAATATGTGTGCATGTATGTGTGTGTGTATATGTATGTATATGTGTATATATGTATGTATATTTGTGTATGTGTGTGTATATGTGTGTGTGTATGTGTATATGTACGTGTGTGTATGTGTTTGTATATGTTTATATGTATATGTGTGTGTGCATATGTGTATATATATGTATATGTGTGTATGTATGTGTATGTATGTGTATGTATATGTGTGTATATGTGTATATGTATATGTGTGTATGTATGTGTGTGTATATGTGTGTGTGTGTATATGTGTATGTATATGTGTGTATATATTTGTGTATTTGTTTGTATGAGTGTGTATATGTGTGTATGTTTGTGTCTATGTGTGTATGTATGTGTGTGTATATTTATGAATGTATATGTGTGTATGTATGTGTATATATGTGTGTTTATGTGTATATATGTGATGTATGTGTGTATGTATGCATGTGTGTGTATGAATATGTTTGTATGTATGTGTGCGTATGTATGTGTGTGCAAATGCATGTGTAACCTTGCAACACTTGTTCACTCATTGCCTTCTCACTCTTCGGTCTCTTTGGTAGCTCGTTTGCTCTTCTCAATGCTTGATCTGACACAAATGTGCCGAGAGAAAGCATTTTTTTTATCAGTTCTTATTTTGTCGCTTATGTGATGCCAAAGCGTCACAAACAATTTGCCCCTATTGCTATAAGCATTTCTTGCCTAGGATGCTCATAGCGATGGTTGGCATTAGCATCGCATGAGCGACGCTAGGCATCATATATGTGATGCTTTGGATTTTTTTTTTTGGCTTTTTTTTTCCCGAGACTTGGCTTATGTGATGCTTTTAAAGAAGCATTGTATAAGCGACGATCCTCACTTTTTTTGTCAATTGGGGGCATCACTATGTGCTTGTTATTCTTGTAGTGGTAGAGTCTCTGAACATAGTGACCACACAAATGTCCAACAATAAGTAGTTCATTGAAACCTAAAATGGACTTCTCAATAGAGAATGTTAAACCAACCTCTTTTGAATATACTTTGACAATCAAAGATAAGGTGCGTAGCAAAATTTCTACATCTTGAAAGTCGAATGTTTTGTCTTTTACCCCATCCTCATATGCTTTAATGGGAATGTCATCATTAAATGGCATCTTCATCTTTGGAGTAGAATCGTGCAAGAATATATTCATCACTTTCATTATATGTGGTACTATTTTCCAACCCCTTTTGGTAAACTGCACATATCTACTAAGCCTAGGAAAGTTTTCATCATGATAATATCCCCACTTTCAATAACAAGCTAGAATTGTTCATAGAATAAGTATAAATCATCCATAAAATGGATAGAATGTCTAGAAAATGCTTTGCAAGTACATCTACATAGGTCATGCTCATTTCAATAATATTAGCTTCAATCATGTTTTCTTGATTAATACATTTGTGTCATCTTTTCAATTTTCTCATAGTTTCTCAAGATGCTTTTTTGCCTCTTCAACAAGCATGATTCTTCCCAATATGGCATGTGATATCACATGTGCTAGTTCGGGAGTGGGGTTCATGTCCCTGATGGAAAGGATTCAAGAAAAAATCCTTTCAAACAAAGGTTGAAGGAACATGCTGTTAAATATCTATTTATAATTTTAAAGTTTCGTAGTCATAAGCATGGAAACCTTCATTACATTGACCAAGCCAAGGTCGCTCAGTTTTAAATGAGGGCTAAAATGAGGGCTACTGCATTGTTCTTTAGGTCCTTCATCTAGATCACAACTCAATTTTACGAGAGAACCATCTCTTATTCCTTCATCTAGATCACAACTCAAGTTTATGACTTAACCACATCTCCAGTTTACGAGTTGACCACAACTCCAGCTTACGAGTTAACCATCTCTTATTCCTTGTATCTCTTCCAAGGATTAATACCAAGATTTATGAGACATATTGGTCTATCGGAATCCCACGTCCCTTTAAATAATTTAGTTCAATAGATTTCCCTCCATTGCACAATTTTTTAAGATACATGTACTAATATTCTCTTGATGATTGATTATTGGTGATGTTGTAGTATTTCGAGGATTTTTAATTTGCTGATGCATCTGCCTTTGTTCCAGATGATTCCAATTCTACCATTAACAGGAGGCTATCTTTTTGTAATTTGCGATGGCTCTCAGCTGCATTTTTGCTCCTCGCTGTTGTAAGATTTCTTCATCCTAGTGGAGTTCCGTTTCTGAAATTTCTTCATCCAAGTCGAGTTACCTTTCATCCTAGTCAACCCAAGAGACCATTGTACACGCTCAAAAAATCTTGGAGATTAGTGTGGAATTTCATGGTAAATCGTACTCCAACATATATGTTTCATAAGGAATGTGTAGAAAGAGAAAACTTTGTCGCATGATTCTTTTCTTTCTCATAAAAGGAAGTTCGACAATAGTCTACTTTCCCATATGTTAATTAAAATATAAGAAACAAATGTATAGGTGAACGAGTCTACCACCGTGGGACCCTCCGAATTCCACAAAGCAGGGGCAAAACAGACAAAGTTCGAGGGTTTTACGAAGTAAAACCTAAAATGACGTGGATATGTGATAGACATGCGTTTTCTTATAGAGTATCGTCAGCGTTGCAATGATACTCATCTCAAATAGGCAAACACAATTCTTCAATGTATGTTATGGCCTTCAATGTAAAGCTAATACCAAGGGCTACGCCGACATACATGAACAAATTGGAGATTGTTTTACGTTCATGGAAGACTCTGTGATCGAATGTGCGCTTCTCTGTGTGTGTGAGAGAGAGACTTTCAGAACAAAACTCCAATACTTGGAAACGTTTATGTGCGAAAGAAAATATGGAAATGTATACTTGCATTCGTTGTGAGTAAAGGCCGCAGTAGACATAGTGGTTTATATTTCTGTGTGCTCGCGTTGCAGCTTTCTGAAGTCTAATATTAAACACTGTACGCTTATATCCACCCATAGCCTGGCGGTATAGAATTACCTTTTGCACACACTCGCGGTAGAGAACCACCTTTTTTTTTCTTTAACAAACGTAAGTTGGGCCTCATCTCTCTTTTCTTGAATTGATTGAAATAATGCTTGACTTCATTGAAAGAACAATTGTATGAATGAATGAACATAATACTCATAGGATTTTTTGTATCTCACAAAGCAGAGGTTAGTTTGTCTGAAAGTTAATATTAAGAACTGTTAGAACCTCTCGTATCTAACAAAATAGAGTTTAGAATACCAAAAAATGAACACTAAGAAAAATTATTAGAACCTCCCGCATCTCACAAAGCAGATATTAAACTGCTTGAACGCAAAAACTGAAAAGAACTGCCTAATAGCATTTAATTAATATTGCGACATTACAAAGACCTTCACATGTAAGGAGCTTTGAACCCTCTCCCCGCCCTTGCCTCAAGAGGCAGGGGGATCAACCACCCATGCTAACGCACGCGAACATCAGATGTTAAGTGTTGCATCATAATTGAGGTGCCGCGTACGCACAAGTAGCCATCGCTTTTACACTCACAGCTGTTATCGTAGGTATCCTCAGATTGGTCGAATGCCAGAAGGGCTCAAAGGCCTCTGCCTCGCATCATGTTTACGTGAGGGTCCGCTGTGCAATAATAAAAAGGCACAGATTGTGACGAAAAGCAGATGCTTACATGAAACTTTACACGAGATATGTTGAGGACAGCCACAGAAGACGAAAATGAGTTAGGATTATCATAAGCACTATACGCTGGCAGTTCCAAGAAGAAGCACAGTTCGCCGAAATTATCGCTATCTCTTGTACGATATCATTACGTCCGTACATGACTTTTAGCGTGGAACAGTGTAGATGTGATGTGATTGACAATGCTACTACTTTCTCTCGCAGATTTTCGACTGACATGCCGTCATATTAGCAGTCTAATGCCCATGTGACTTCTATGTCTCGTGGTACTCTGTATTTTACTTTGTTGTTCTTTTTTTCATTTTTTTACCATAAATAAGAGTTAGGCAATTACTTACTCTCTCATACTAATTTAATTAGTAGAAAAAAGAATGGCTTATTACCTATAGGACCACCGAGTCCACAAAAGCAAGGGTTACATCGCTAAAGAGCTTTACAAAGAAGGTTGATCATCTCTCTGTATTTTAATTTGTTGTTTGTTTTCCTAATTCTTCATGCTATTCACATCACCGTTCACGTATCGTAATCGCTTGAGGTTGTGCGTCCATTCTTGACTTCACTGTCTCTTCATGTCGATCAGCTTGATCGATCTCACACGCCACCTACGAACAAAAGCATGTATAATGCTGCCAGTCAGAGAATCATCTCTGTGATTTGGAAGAGCTTTGGAACGATAAGGAGCTGCGCTTCGTCTTTTCTTGTTCGTCCACTCTGCAATTACTTACTCTTTCACACTTTAATTAGTAGAAAAAAGAATGGGCTTATTACCTATAGGACCACCGAGTCCACAAAAGCAAGGGTTACATCGCTAAAGAGCTTTACAAAGAAGGTTGATCATCTCTCTGTATTTTAATTTGTTGTTTGTTTTCCTAATTCTTCATGCTATTCACATCACCGTTCACGTATCGTAATCGCTTGAGGTTGTGCGTCCATTCTTGACTTCACTGTCTCTTCATGTCGATCAGCTTGATCGATCTCACACGCCACCTACGAACAAAAGCTTGTATAATGCTGCCAGTCAGAGAATCATCTCTGTGATTTGGAAGAGCTTTGGAACGATAAGGAGCTGCGCTTCGTCTTTTCTTGTTCATTTGTAACACTAACTGAGTCAACCGGAGAAGAGAGAAAACATAGCGGAATGAACCAGAAGTTTGAAAATTAGTGAGAGATTCTAGAGCTTTGAGCTTAACGTATTATATTTTCTGCATCGACGTCGTGCCTGCTTATATAGCGTACCGTTACTCGTCAATCAAAGAATAAAGAGAGAGAAAATTGATAAACGTGACTTTGACCGTTTGAAGAATTCCAATGACAAAGATTCAGCATCCCTGCGCTACTGTAGTTGATAAACTTCCAATGAACGTCATACAGTACGAAAGATGAATATGTACGGATTAAATGAAGGCATAGTACTCATGAACCATATTGCTCGGCCGATCTAAATACTTCTGTCTGCTTGCGATAACAACCTGTTTTCTGCCTAGAAATTTCAACACAAATCTTTCAGAATTATTCATTGTTAAGAGTTTGGAAATATATGCAAGTACATACCGAATTACAAACATGAGCATCCATTTACACTTACTGACGGTGTGATAAAGTTCAGAAAACACTACAGCACAAAATAAAACAAACGTCATATGTCTTCCACAGAAAAGTACAAACAGCTATAACAACACGGAGATGGAGCTTGTTTTGAGGGAAAATAAAAATGTCTTCAGAATATCAACCATAGATTTCTCCTCCTTCGGTGAATCGATCATAGGCAAGATCATCTACACGTATAGAGGTCTTCCTCTAACAAGCTGTTAGGGTGAAAGGATAGTATTAAGTGAGGTAACATCGATCTCACACATAATCCTTATCTTCAACGATCACGACTTAAATTTTCTAGAATCACATATTTGCACATTGATTCAAGTAAGATTTCTCAAAAACAGACCCTATTGTAATCCAATCCTACAAAGAATTATATAAGAAAAGAAAAAATAGAGGTTTTATTGTTTGATTGCTGAAAAATAAGAGAAGTAATGATAAACTATGTAAAGGACAATAAGTATTTTCTTGAACTTTTTTGTAAAAAACATAAATTCTAGAAATCAGGTCTTCACTTTGGAGAGAGCTTCAATTATGAATTGTACACAAGTAAACATCAAATGAAGATCTACAAATATTTGAAGTTGGCCTTAAACTCCACAAAAAATCACATCATCATCTATAAATGCTGCCACTGGTTTCCTAGATTATGGTAAAAGTAATTTTCTATTTTAAGCACTTGAAAAAATTGTATGCATAACTCCAAACTTTTTAGGATTTTATCTCATTATAATGAATCCTCTTGAACTAGACGAAGCAAGGCCCTACTTTAGCTTTCACAATCTCCATGATTGTGTAGGAAGATTCATGGATATGCATCTTTAAGATCAGTAAAAGTTTATAATCTTATTGCAGTACTTTATGTCAAAACAATCAATTTTAAACACCTTGTATAGTTACTAAAAGCTACCATTGGTCAATAGCTCAGTATAACTACAACAAAGTCGGCATTTTTTGACCTGAATTTCAATCATCACCATTGTAATAAACATCTAAATATCCTTCCCTATGGAAACATAATATACAAATCCATTGCAATAAACCCCTAAATGTGTATGAATATTTAATATTGTTCAGTGATATACTCATCCTTAAACATGTCTAAAAGTAGGTCCATAGTTTTCGCACTTCCTCATCAGTGTACTATACTATTTGCAATACTCATCCATAAGAAAATCAAGGCAAGAAAATAAAACTTCTCTGAATCAAAATTGCAAATAAAGATCACTTGCAATATGCATCATTATATGTGTTGAAATAGGCATTGCTATTAAGAAAGATGATAAATAAATAATTGTTTCTCCCAAACATGTGCAGGCTTATGAAGGCCTATGTACGCATAGGTCTATACACCATGAACCTGCATAAACCTAAAACTTAATGTGAATATGGAGATGCAATATTGACAAGCATAGTATATTATATAAGTGAAAGAATCTCAGAAAATTTTAAAAAAGGAGTCAGATCTGTGTATCAATGATCATGGTATGAAAAACACACACTTACATATTACATCATGTAAACAAATGAGTATATAGACCTATCTCCACTTCTTGGTCGAGATCCAATTTGAATCTCAAAATTTCGTTAATGTTTTCCATAGGTATCAAATTTTTATCACTATTTGCTTGAATGTCCTATTCTTGGAATGCTCAAATGTCCTCATGTGATTGTTAAGTAGCAGTCTCTATCATATCATGCCCAATGCTATTTAAAGAAGGCATTAGATATAAATCACATATAGTTTATGGTATATCATGGTCTTCAAATGCTTGTTTCTTACTTGGATCCAATTGGAGAACATACAAGAAATGCTAGGAACATTATCTGGCACAAGTAGTTTTTTTCTGCATGGTTCAAGATATAAAAATATGTAACAACCATCAGACTTGATTGTTGTTGAATTTATCTCTACAAAACAGTTGCGATATTTTCATATAGTGGCATTCTGGCCAAATATGAACATTTCAAATCATTTGAGATCAAATAGAAACATAGTCAACCTCCAAAAAGAAATCTTCAAGAGTCAACAAAAACTCCTTTAATTTTTTTTTCATTCATTTGATTTTATATTTTCTTTTTCCCTTATAATATTCTAATTTTTATGTCTTTATTTTCTTTCTTTATATTTTGTTTTCACACACACACACACACACACACACACACACACACACACACACATATATATATATATATATATATATATATATATATATATATATATATATATATATATATATATATATATATATATATATATATATATATATATATATATATATATATATATACCTCTATTAAGTATCTATTCACAAGCACATATGATCACATATACAAGTATACATACATCGAGAAACACATGAATAGTTAGGCATATGCATTAACATTCACACATAACCACATCATTTTCATACATACATAAACTTGATGAGGCACATTCCTATAGATATATGCTTACATACAGTAACACATAGACCCATAGGTCTAATTGCCCATACAAACACATATAGCACAATGGAACATACATACATAGGAACATAGTCTAATCACAGTACCATTCACGTACATTTTCATACATATGCACATACATCACTCTCTTAGATGCACATGTAACACATAGACACATGCACACATAAAAGCATGCTTATATACACATGTAAAACGTATATGTCCACATATAGATTCATAAAATGAACTACACATTGCACAAACATATACACACATAGGCACTCACCCTTAGGGATACATACATATAGGTACATACTCACACATTTTAAACCATAGGAACATAAGAAAATACATCCAAGATCACATAGGCACACATGCACATACATGTCTTCATACATTTTCACATGGACATCACAGAAACCCAAAGACTTGTTGAACCATTTCCACATTCATACAAAATCACTCATGCATTAGATGCACACATACAGAACACCAATCACAACACGCAAAAATGTTACATATATAGCTCATATGCTCACAAAGATATGGATATTAAATGCACTCTTCTCACTAATCTTCTTTTTTATGTTCTCTTGCACAGATGAAGGAGAGAAGTAATTCTTCAACAAATAAATAGACCAGTTTAGATGTCACAATCAAACTCAAAAGTCAAAGAAATCATTTTTTCTAAAAATTTTTTTAGTTTCTTAATATTGAATCATGATAGGGAATTCTTCGGGAAATGTACCCCCACTAAACATGCACATTATCCTCGATGAGACAATCTTGAAATGATGAAGAACAAGGGCAACATCAAACATTATTTTTTTTCAAGTTAACAAAAAAAAAGTCAAGAATTTCTCAATGTATGCAACTAATTTTTTTTTACCTAGCATATGAAAATTTTTAAATGAAGATAAAACTATTCACCTTTTTGTTCAATAACTACTTGGAAGTAAGTTTAAAGTAAAATCACAAACTTGGCTAGGTATTGAAGAAAAAATCATCTTTAGTCTCTCTTACATACTCATTCATCATCTTATATAAAGACTTGTGCGGAATGCACTTACACAAATCTAAGGAATCAATCTAATTCCGCTCATGCATAAATCTACCTTTTGTTACCTAATGTGAACATATGATTGGAAGTGATTTCAAGGCCACCACCAATTTCTTCATGTGTTTTCTTCAAATGTGCTTCAAATATCTTTTCTTCATTAGTAAGCATTAGTGTAGTGCATCATAATTTTGTAGCTTCTACTTTTTTGTTGAGATGAAATTTAAACATTTGCTTCACATTTTTTAATATTCACAACTTTTTTCTATTATGAATGAAAATGTTTATCCTTCATTCAGATCAAAGGATATTCATAATATTTTTCAATAATTCTTCAAGAAAATGTACTCCTAGTTATGTTGAATACTTGCAATATTTTCAATTTGAATCATCTTTATCTAGATTTAAAACTTTGAAAATGAATGAAGAATATGCTGTGAAGAATTATCTCTTGACATGGGAAATCTGAATTGGCTACTATTATTGTGTCATGATGTGTCTAAGTAGCCATACACAATCCAAATTTAATTATTTGAACAATGTGTGGCAAAATATAAAGTCATGTGCAAGTGTGTAAAACCTCATGTTTTGTACATGATTGAGTTTCCCATATTGTTTCGAACAAAAAGAAGATTTCTCTATGCATAGGTCCTATGTAGGGAGGGGGAAACTTCCAAAGTGGCATCAAGATGTTTAAGGCATCCCCATCTAAGCTTCAAAACATTAAAGTGCAACCTCTAAGGGATTGAGAGTGGAAAGAAAATAACCTAATAAGTGAATAAAAGGAATATACATCAACAAACAAAACAAAGATGTGCCAAAAGAAGGCTATTTTGAGTTAGCTATTGGTAAACCTATGGGACTTTAATTGAAATCTATGAAGATCTAACATTTATGGACACTAAGGCCTTGATACACATCAAAAAGATCTAGAAAGTGTGACATTGTTGCGAATCACTAGAGCTCAATGCTTAAATAGTAAATTGAATGAGGACAACCTATCAAACTTTGAAATCTAGGGTTGGTAACTACCTTATGCATATAAAACTTTTGGGATAAGTGAATTTCATAGAAATATTTTTTATCTAGATTTTCTTCCATTAGATTGCATAGTTACGACATGTTTGAATGGATACAAAGAAATATATTCATTTTTTTCAATAGATTGGTTATTGTTTGAATGGAAGCATAGTTAGAGACATCAAGCAACATATGGTAGGTTCTTGAAAGATGGAATTCATCCTCTTCTAAGCAAAGAAATATTTTCTTCAAAATTCAAGGAAACAAACTAAAATATAATTGAGTATTTATTAAAGGTGAAAGAACTTCAAATGCCCTACCATTAATTGGAAGATCCATTTAAGGTTATTATCTTGTAGCTTACATTATCAATGAAATTGAGAGAGGATGAGAGATGAAAGGTATTCCCACACTAATTAAGCCGAGGGATTATTTTCCAACATTTATTTGTTAGTTCAAAGAATTTATGATTGAGGAAATGAACTAAGTAAGATATAAAAAGAAAAGTGATCTAGTCAAGACCTTTACGCAAAGAAAAAAAATGAAATGCAAAAGATTTTATCAATGTGCCCATTTCAATTGGAAAAGAAGGTCAATCTTACCTTTAAGCCATTCATAGCAATTAAGGAAAAGTTTTTAAAGAAGATGAAGAAGTAGAGATGGGACCTTGGTAGATCTATAATGTAATCCATAGACAATGAGGACCATGCTCTTTGAAGAAT
>CM035409.1:1269497-1294497 GCA_020310875.1 Ceratopteris richardii
GCATACATATCGAGGCTTCTGCTGGAAGTACCGTCGCCTTCTGGGTGTACTGACGGTTATTCCAATGACACGTTTGGGAGTACCGTTGCATATACCGACGACCATACCTGCAAAATTTTTTTTGGGTAGAGTGTTTTGTCTTTTGCCCCAACATTACCATGATGTTGCTTAACAAAAGACAATACACTTTGCCCAAAAAAAAACCGAGTACATGTGATGTGTACTCTAATGACAACCAAAATATGATTTCATGAAATAGAGTATTATTGTACACAAAAGAGATAATCAGAATGAACAATGAACCATGTACAAAAGAAGTTATATATTTCAATAATGAAGCATGTACAAGAGTGTGGTGAACCACTGTCATATATGACGCTTTTACAAAATGTGGCAAAGCAATGTATTGCCATATGGAAATCAAATACAAAATATTGTTCTTCCACTGCCATACACATGCAAAGAATGTTCCATATCAATAGTCCTGCAACAAAGAACATTAATGGAATGAGATAAATTCACATGAAAATTACAAATAACAAGTAAAAACCAAGTTTATAACTTAATTACCTCATCGCAAATGCTCCCATGAAACTACCGCACCGCGTCCCTCCAAGTCCTGCAATAGTGCAGTCAACCCATGACTATATCCGTAAGACTCCTCCGTTCGTGTTGGAGGACGACCCATTGCCAGCTCTTGAAATAAATATAAAAAGATTAGAGAAACATATATGAGAAATTTAACACAAATAAATTCAATAAATGAAATGGTACTTACAAACTCATGATGCATCGTGTCATATCCGCCGCTGCCCAAATGTGACGGTCCAATCGTGTCTAGACGTGTGGCTGCAGCATTTCGCTGCTAGCGATATCGATGAGGAGTCTGCTGCTGCTCATCAGGAATCATGTCCCACTCCTCAGCATCTAACCATACAGGCTTTGATAAGCCTTCTCTGAATGCATCACGAGCCTCGGATCGTCGATGCGACATGACCTCATGTGCGGTGTGCAAATTCCACTTTGAACTGACAATCGACTGTCCATCGGCTGGTCAGAACTCCTGGTAAATTGTCTGTGTGATATAATTCTTCCGATCTTTATCCTGTTCACTCCATTTCAGCATGATGGAGTGTCCAAACTAGATGGAGCAAAGCTGTCGTATGCATTCACGCATTGCTTTGCCAGCTGCATCCATCACCGGAGCTCCATCTCGGATACTATACACCTTGGAGTCATCATGGTCATGAGCACCCCAAGGTGTATGTGGTGTACTCCGTGGTGTACTACATGGCGTACCTACATCTGAGGTACTCGTCCTAGGAGTAGAAGTGGGCAACACAACGTCCGTCGCACTGCCTCCACAACAATCGCCTCCTCCGTCTCCAAACCTACCACTAGATCCACTCCTAAAACCTCCTGCTCCAGAGCGTGACCTCGATCTACGAGACGGGCCAGACCCTGTATCGCGCTGAGGTGTCGAACACACATGTCTACTAGTAGACCCAGTAGGAGATGGCTACAAAGATGGTCGTGGTGGAGTCATAAAGCTAGGAGACATACCTCCTACGGGAGTAGCACCACCCACAAGAGTGACACCGTCAGGAGTGACACCGGCGGGAGTGACATCGGCGGGAGTGAGGCCAGCGGGAGTGAGGCCGGCAGGAGTAAGGCCGCCAGGAGTGAGGGCGGGAGGAGTGCTACCACGAGCGATCCAATACTGTGATGCAGCGGCCATATACGCAAGAGGAACCTGAGAGATGAACTCCAAAAACTGCTCCTCTATCATGGAATGTGGAGTGACTGGAGGACTGTCTCCCATCGTGCTCTATAACAAAAGAACTCAAATAATTAGCATGCGATAAGAAAAATAATATAGGGAATAAAAAAACAACCAAAAATTAGTATGTACAAGTGTTTTATTCAAAAGTCCTCTATTCTAGCATCCTCTTGAAGATCTGATGCACCGAGAATATCTATCTCTATATTGATGGCTTCAAAATCGCTTGCCATGCTGGTTTCCTCCTGATCATCGTCTATTGCTTCGTCTTCTCGAACAATGAGCTCTTCTTCAATGACCTCTTCTTCTGGAACAATGATCTCTTCCTCCTCAACTATTGAATGAATCTCTGAGTCCACTAGAGATGGACTTTCTTCTACATCTATGTTTTCAAAAATTTGTCTACTACGTGGAGTTTCTGTTGTGTCCATGAAACTCTCGACACCTTCTTCACCATCATGATCTTCGTCCATCTCATAATATGCTTGAAGCATCTCTTCCATATGTTCATTCTGTGTAATATTATTAGTGCTTGCTTCTACGTCTAAGTCCTTTTTTGCTCTCTTTTGTCCACGAGAGGTTACCGATGCAATGTCGTTTGGGTCCATCTGCTCACCTGGGGGACCATGGGAATGATAGCGTAGGTTTTCCAGTCGACTCCTATCAAAGGATCCATACTCTCTAACATGTGCAGTACAAATCCGTCGTTTCCGATAAATTTGATACTTGCACTGTGTGCAAGGACATGGCATTCTCTCTTCAGGATCCAAAGAAGCCATCTGCTACAATATGGACATTTTAGAACATTTTAGAACATTTGTTTTTTTATTAAACCTAAAAATCTAACTCTTAAAGACCTAAATACTTAAATACCTAAGAAAACTTAAAACCCTTACTTAATTATATTTAATTATATATATTTAATTAAATAATTTAAAACACTAGTTCTTTTTATATTTATTTATTTATATAATTATCTTATTTTACATATATATTTATTTATATATTCAGATTTTTTTCTTACGTAATCCTATTTTTATATATTTAATTTTATATATTTAATTATAAATATTTAATTATATTATTTAAAACACTAGTTCTTTTTATATTTATTTATGTATATAATTATCTTATTATTATTATTATTATATATATATATATATATATATATATATATATATATATATATATATATATATATATATATATATATATATATATATATATATATATATATATATATATATATATATATATATATATATATATTCAATTTCTTTTCCTTACGTAATCCTATTTTTATATATTTAATTTTATATATTTAATTATAAATATTTAATAAAATTATTTAAAACACTAGTTCTTTTTATATTTATTTGTGTATATAATTATCTTATTTTATATATATATTTATTTATATATTCAGATTTTTTCCTTACGTAATCCTATTTTTATATATTTAATTTTATATATTTAATTATAAATATTTAAATAAATTATTTAAAACACTAGTTCTTTTTATATTTATTTATGTATATAATTATCTTATTTTATATATATATTTATTTATATATTCAGATTTTTTTTCCTTACGTAATCCTATTTTTATATACTTAATTTTATATATTTAATTATATATATTTAATTATATATATTTAATTAAAACCCTAATCTTAAAATTCTAGATCTGAAATACTAAACCCTAAAACCCTAATCTTAAATATCTAGACCTAAAATATGTATATTTCTGTATACATGTGTATATACATGTATATATGTATTATATGTGCATGTGTATGTGTGCATATATGTTATGTACGTGTTAAAACCCTAAAACCCTAATCTTAAATATTTAAATCTAAAATATGTATATTTTTGTATGCATGTGTATCTACATGTATGTATGTATTATATGTATATGTGTGTTTGTGTATATATGTTTTCTACATATTAAAATCCTAAAACCCTAATCAGAAAGACTTAGACTTAAATCTGAAATACTAAACCCTAAAACCCTAATCTTAAATATCTAGAGCTAAAATATGTATATTTCTGTATACATGTGTATATACATGTATATATGTATTATATGTGTGTGTGTATGTGTGCATATATGTTATGTAGGTGTTAAAACCCTAAAACCCTAATCTTAAAGATTTAAATCTAAAATATGTATATTCTTGTATGCATGTGTATCTACATGTATGTATGTATTATATGTATATGTGTGTTTGTGTATATATGTTATCTACGTATTAAAACCCTAAAACCCTAATCAGAAAGACTTAGACTTATCTGAAATACTAAACCCTAAAACCCTAGTTCTTAAATATCTAGACCTAAAATACCTATATTTCTGTATACATGTGTATATGCATGTATATATGTATTATATGTGCATGTGTATGTGTGCATATATGTTATGTAGGTGTTAAAACCCTATAACCCTAATCTTAAAGATTTATATCTAAAATATGTATATTTTTGTATGCATGTGTATCTACATGTATGTATGTATTATATGTATACGTGTGTTTGTGTGCATATGTTATCTACGTATTAAAACCCTAAAACCCTAATCAGAAAGACTTAGACTTAAATCTGAAATACTAAACCCTAAAACCCTAATCTTAAATATCTAGAGCTAAAATATGTATATTTCTGTATACATGTGTATATACATGTATATATGTACTATATGTGCATGTGTATGTGTGCATATATGTTATGTAGGTGTTAAAACCCTAAAACCCTAATCTTAAAGATTTAAATCTAAAATATGTATATTTTTGTATGCATGTGTATCTACATGTATGTATGTATTATATGTATATGTGTGTTTGTGTATATATGTTATCTACATATTAAAACCCTAAAACCCTAATCAGAAAGACTTAGACTTAAATCTGAAATAATATACCCTAAAATCCTAATCTTAAATATCTAGACCTAAGATACGTATATTTCTGTATACATGTGTATATGCATGTATATATGTATTATATGTGCATGTGTATGTGTGCATATATGTTATGTAGGTGTTAAAACCCTAAAACCCTAATCTTAAAGATTTAAATCTAAAATATGTATATTTTTGTATGCATGTGTATCTACATGTATGTATGTATTATATGTATATGTGTGTTTGTGTATATATGTTATCTACATATTAAAACCCTAAAACCCTAATAAAAAAGACTTAGACTTAAATCTGAAATACTAAACCCTAAAACCCTAATCTTAAATATCTATACCTAAAATGTGTATATTTTTGTATGTATGTGTGAATAGCGTAAAAACCCTAATCCTATGTTTATATATTTGATGTAAAAAAGAAACTTCAAAATAAAAATAGGATTTTATGTGTGTATGTATGCATGTGTGCATATATGTGTGAGTATGTATGCATGTGTACATGTGTGTGTGTGTGTATGTATGCATGTGTATACATGTGTGTGTATGTACGCATGCATGTGTGTGCATGTGTGTGTACGTGTGTGTATGTATGCATGCATGTATGTCTATGTGTGTGTATGTGTATGCATGTGTATACATGTGTGTGTATGTATACATGCATGTGTGTATATGTGTGTATGTATGCATGTGTGTATATATGTATGTATGCATGCATGTGTGTATATGTGTGTGTATGTATGCATGCATGTGTGTATATATGCGTGTGTGTATGTGTGTATATGTGTGTGTGTATGTGTATGTATGCATATGTGTATATATGTGTGTGTATGTATGTGTGTATGCATGTGTGTGTATGTATGCATGTGTGTAAATTTATGTGTGTGTGTGTATGCATGCATGTGTGTATATGTGTGTGTGTATGTAAGCATGCATGTGTGTATAGGTGTGTGTATGTAAGCATGCATGTGTGTACATGTATGTGTGTATGTATGCATGTGTGTACATGTGTGTGTGTATGTATGCATGTGTAAATGTATTTGTATGTGTGTGTGTGTGTATGTATGCTCTATTTTCCTATCTCTATCTTCCTTTCTCTTCTCTCTATCTTCCTTTCTCTTCTCTCTCTCTTTCTTTCTCTCTCTCTCTCTCTTTCTTTCTCTCTCTCTCTCTCTCTCTCTCTCTCTCTCTCTCTCTCTCTCTCTCTCTCTCTTTCTCTCTCTATCTCTCTCTCTCTCTATCAATAGAGAATAAAAGAATCACTTACAAGTATGTCCCTCTTTTGAATCGTTGTCATCAAAGCGTAATGTAGGTTGTCTATCATCCAATTCCAAACAATCGACGCCAAAGAACTTCTGCAAAGTCAAAGAAAAGAGAAATTACAAACCCTAAAGCATAGAGAAACACAAATGCTAACAGTATGCGTAGCACTTACCAAGATGTGAGATCTAAGCCAAGAGAGAGAGTGTGTGTGTGTAGAGAGAGAGATCCGTGTGTGTGTGTGCACAAAACAATGCAGGTCGCAATTCGGTTCACGCACGCAAGTTTGTCAGAAGACCAGCAGTACTCAAACACGTGCAAAAATGTGAAGTTTTGCTCTCGGGTTTGCGGTATGTTTAAAACTCACCGCCGGTATAGGCGCCGGTATGGGCGTCGGTATATGCACCGGTAGTTCCCAATAAATTACCAACGCTTATACCGACGCTCATACCGACGCCTATACCGACGCATATACCGACGCACATACCGGCGGCTGCGGGCCACATCGACGATCCGTTTAAAACGGTCATACCGATGGTCACTTGACCGTCGGTATCTCTTAGTGAGATGCTCAAATTTTTGAAGTACAGGTGTTGGGCTATATATCTTGGACTGGCAAGGACTCTCAAATCCTAGAAGTTGCTTAGTTTTAGTCTGTTTGCCTGGTTGGGGCTATTCCTACATGGTTTTCGTGTTGTTTTTTATGGTTTTTGGTGTTTAGAACCTCCCTGAACCAACCGGACATTTCCAATTTTTGTTTGGGCCTGGCAAGGATTCCAAAATCAGCGACCTAAAGCTTCAAGGATCACTTGGATTTTGCTTCCGCAGCTTTATTTTGTAACAGGGAATTGCTCTTGTGATATATTTCTCTTCTTCTTGCATATTTAAGCTTTACTTCCATTCATTTTCATATACTCTAGTTAGCTAACGGGGGAAGGGAAGAAAAACATGAAATCTAAAGGCAAACAAGTAGTTGAACATACTTCTTCATGTAGAGAGCAACTAGAGGATCCTGATTCTAGAATGGAAGAAGGAGAATTAGGGCAAGAAGTAGAAGAAAACTTAGAAGAAAAAGAGCCTCAGCAGGAAGAGTATACATATGAGGAACTTTTAGATGAGTTTGTCACTCGTGACCAATTCATAGACTTGAAAGAGCAAACCCTTAAATTAGAGAAAGATCTTGGTAGCATCACATCTCTCATACAACAGCTTAAGTCTCAAATGTTGGTGTAAATCACAAGCCTAAACACTTGGCTTGAAAGACATCTTGAAGACCCTACATATGTGAAGAAGCATAGGAACTAGTACTAGTGGTTAATTACCACTTTATCTCATTGTAAAAGTCAAATTGACTTGGAATGTTTTGTAATCACCTACTAAAAGGATTCGTGGAAAAAGGTAAAGCTTTGGTTGAAGGAATATCTCCTAGGATATAGGAGCTTGATCATAGGGAGCCAAAAGTTTGAATTTGAATTCAAATTCATACTCATTCTCTATAAAAATGGACATGGAAAAGTCGCGGGTAGAACTCATCACTCCCGAGCTTCTCATTACTGATTTTGAGTGTGTGTGAGGCCTACACTATAGCTCACACCTATCTACACCATTAGGCAATGATTTTCATGCCAATGGATTTGTATACAAGTGTTCATTAATACATAGATTCACATTGTTCATCTCTGAGTTCTCTATCATACTAATACAAAAGTCTATCAACTTGTGAAGTGCATATCTCAGTCACTTCTCCATCAACTTCAGTGATTCAAAGCTTGTTGGATTCAGCTCAAAGTTTTCTACATATAGTCAAAGTTTGAAAGGCCTTAATGAATTCATAGATAAAATTTCATTGATTATTTCATCAAGAGTTTTTCTCATGAAGATAGCTATGTTATAGATTTGTATTGTCGAGGGATTCTTCTTTAGAGAAATTTATCCGAAAGACGTAGATGTTTTGGTATATGCTTAAATTTTGAAGAAAAACAATTAGAGTAAATTTTCTCTTCACATTTCGAAAATGATCCTTCTTTGCATCAATGGTGTGATATCAGTAATCAAGATACTTATAATACAAACGACATGCTCCGAAATGTTGATGTTGAGATTGTACAACCGAGTGAAGAAAAATCTAAAAATTAAAAAGTATATAGACTTCGAAGAAGATATTATTATAGTGGATGAAGATATTGCAAGTACTTCAAATATAGGAGAAGGAAATATAGCTTGAGAAAACATTGATTCAATGTATTGGAATAAATACCATAGTTTTAAAAGTATGAATTTTTCTTATATGATAGTGATGATTGTATTAATGTCAATCATTTATGTTTCTCTCAAACGATAGAATATTGAATATATTAGGTCTTGTTGAATAAAGTGATGTGAGTTAGTTATATTTAAATATTTTCATTTATTGTTAGTATCATATATTTGTGAGTTGAAATTGGACATCTCTTATCTATTTGAGTAGTCTAAAAGTTATTTTGTTTTGATCAATGATGCATAAATTCATCTATAAGTTTTTTTTAATGGATGATGAAAGATTCATCTATTTGTGACTTGTTTTGTGACTTAAAAATAGACATTTTTTATTTGAGTAAGTCTGAAACTTATTGTTTTTAAAAGTATGATGCATTCGATTAAATCCAACATTAAAATATAAGCTTAAGGTGTAAAGGAAGTAGTAAGATGAGGTCCAAACTTAACATTGAGATTCAAATATGAGCTTTTTAAAATTGAAAATCTATTATTTTCTTAAGTAATCTTAAACTTGTTGTTTTAAAATGTAGATGCATAGATTAAGCTCAACATTAAAACTTGAACTTGAAACTTAGGCTTAAAGTTTGAACAAAAATAGAATCAACCATAAGATTGAACCTATCCTCTCTTTAGAGATTTAAAAATAATTTCTTTATATTAAGAGAGGCTTAAAGATTTCTTGGTTCATAATATGTTATGTACTCATTTCAAAAATCAAGCTTTGTTTTGACTTTGAATCTATATTCATATTTTTATAAAGCTTCAAATTAATCAAGCTTCATTTTGAACATTTCTTTGAATCTATATTCATCAAAGAGATCTATATTCATTTTCTTATAAAAATATTTTATGGATGTCTTTTTGTAGATATGCATAAGCTACTTATGTGAGAAAGAGAAATTAACTAAGAAAATAAATATTGATATGTTTGCACATTGTATTGAGTATTCATATATATCTTTTGAATTACTTTTTTCTCTACATAGATGTTAATAGAAATAACCATTTCATAAGTGATGATGGTATTGGAACGCTTATCAGCCATTTTGAGGATGAAACAAGTACTCTACATGAGCAAAGCACTTTTCAAACATCAGATAAGCTACATTATGTTATGGAGAAACAAGATGGTACGCCGTTTTGGATTTAACCCGGTATATTGTGTAATATTATAATGATTTCATTCGAATTTTAGCTCATTTTTTTACTAATTTTTTTCATGTTTGTAGAATTAGATATTATTGCAAAATAAAATCCATTTTTAAAATCAAATAGAAAGCATAGGAAATTTACAATTATATATTCATATAAAGAAGTAATCTTAAAGCTTTGTTTACAGTGAAATTGTGTATTTATTTATACTTAATGTTTGTTATATGCAAAGAATATCCATCATCCACCTCATAGAAGGAAGCATGTACACCTTGATCTAAACGGCATTTTGTTCAGACAAGATATAAGATGGAACACATTAGAGAAAGATTATGTCAAAATTTATACAAATGGAGATGACAAAAAATATCTATAAGTTCAGGATGTTTTGAATCTTTGGATTTTCTTTTTCAACACTTTGATGTTGGTGTTTCATCATCGAAGTTTGAAAATTATGTTTTGGGAAATGTGAGATTCATTGAGAAACATACAAAAAAAAGATATCCTTTTTTACGATCTATACTCAAGAAGATTATTCTATAGATCACCTAGAAGAAGTATATAAACTAGATCAACTTATCATTGATAATAGTTCTGTCAAAGGTCCTTTCCCAATAGCAAATTGCATCTATATCGATCCTTATCAAAGAAGACATGATCATTCACTATTGAGTGATCTTTTACCCTACATTTTGAGCTTAATGCATATGGATGATATTCAAAATTTTATTTTTCTTAATCGAACTAGACAAACACCTATCACCAAAGAACATTCTATATTTCCTATGTTTCGACCTCTAATGCAAAAGTCATCATCTATGTTAGACCATGATATCTTGAGTGGATCAAATGATCATTCAAATAATAGTATCATCTTTTGATGATTGTCACGTTCAAAATAATAATGAGAAAAAGCTAAATGATCCATTTAATTGCAAGGAAATCGAAAAGGGAGTTCTAACAACAATAGTATCAACATTTGGTGTTCCCCAATAGCCACTTTTTTCATATCATAAGGTCTTCCTTTCGCATTCTCTAAGCATTCATAATTATAGTTTTCCTAAAGATTGCAATGCATTGACAGAGTTGAAAAGAATAAAGAGTAGTATCAGAATACAACCCATAGGTGGACTCCCTCCCCTTGCCCACAAAGTTGACTCCCCTCTTGCTTGTATCCATTGTAGCTTAGACTAATATACCTCACCCTTTTCTTTTCAACTTCAACCCAATGCCATGTGTATATGTCTTCACTCAAATGGGACCCTTTGTCTTGGGAAAATTCACTCTTGTAAGATCCATATGGTGGAAAATGCTATCCTCCCAAAATTACCATCATTTCCTAGCTTCCTTCATCCCCATCCTCAACTACTATTCCTTTCTTCTTTCCTTGCATTTCCAACTAAGCCACACATGCAACCCCTCTAAATAAAAACACACAAAAACCTCTATTGAAGCCTCTTTTTGGCTTATGTTCGTATATTTTTTTTATCGATTTTACCAACTTGGGGTATCTCTTGGAGCTAACCTAGTTTGGCTATCCATACCTTGGAGTCCTAGATTGTGGGATTTTTGGTAAAAGTTATTGTTCCCTTATATTGGTGATCTTGTAATCAGATGTATAGTTCAAAATATTGTTCCACCTAGTCAAAGGACAGAATCTAAGGCTCCCATGATATGATGTCAAGACTAGCTTCTATCCAAGACAAGCTATCATAGAGAACACAATTCAAGAGACTGTCATGTCACTTAAGAATTTCCAACAAGAAGTTGAGGACCTAACTCACTAATAGACATAATTTGATATGAGACATACCATGCATGCAGGTGAAATAATCAAAAAGTTACAACAAAGAACTGGGAATCCTCAAGAAAATAAAGGAAGCGCTCAAATAAATCAAGGCCATATTCCATCCTTCATAAAGGAAACAAAGATTTGCATCCCAAAAAGTTTTATGGTGATCATAGGAAATTTTCACGACCCTTGTTTCAAGTTCTATGGTGATCATAGGAGGTTATGGTATTGCAACTATATAGACATCAAAATGAGGCATCATAGGGAGATTTGATTGCAAACTTGCTCTATAGTCAAGAGTTATGAGGACTATAAGGGGTTTCTTCTAGAGCTCATTGGCAAATTTGGAAATGCACAAACCAATCAAGTGGTTAAAAAAAGATAAATCTAGAAGTGACACCAAGGTAACATCCTTGCCTCTACCTATGCATCAGAATTAAGATGGTTGATATATGATATAACATTGCATGAGGATTATCCCATATGCTAATTGAGATGGGGCTTAAGAGATGATGTGAAGGACCTTTTATGCACGATGCAAGAATTCAAGACATTGAATGAATACATCACCCAATCCATTCATATAAACACGCCTTACTGCTTTCAAGTTGATCATGCCTAGGAAGAACATTTGCCTCCAATCCCTCGTCGATTTTAGAGCCTCCTTGTGTCTCATTCATGAAGGATTTGAAAAGAGATAGAGTTCCAATAATTTGGAAGAACAAACCATGAATAGTAGAAGTTTTAGATGGTGGACCTTTAGCATCTCTAGAGATCACTTAGAAAACTAGACCATTAATTCTAAGCCTTGGTGACTATTTTCCCATATATGCTTCAATGTAATAAAAATTCCTCTAAACCTTATTATCATTGGAATGCATTGATTTGAAAAACATAATCTTGAAATTGATTTTGAAAGGAATAAAAAGCCTTAAGGAGACACCCAAAATAATGCAACTAGTATGGAGGAGCCAAAGCATTCATACATCTAGTAAAGAAGGAACTACCATCTATGATCTTTTCCATATCAGCCCAAGAATCCAAGCGACATGATCTAGAAGTCAATATCAAGGTTTCCAAGATGTTTTCGAAAAGAAGAATGGATTATCGCACTAGGTCACATACATTATGATTGTTCCATAGAACTTCAAGAGAGAGCACAAAAAATCTTTGGAGAAAACTACAGACTATCTCTAGAGGAGCTCATAGAATTTCATAAGAACATTGATGAGAATGTATACAAGGGATTATTACACCTTCAAAGTCCCCTACAAGAGCCCCTATTCTATTTCTAAAGAAAAACAATGGGACAACCAATGTGTGTAGACTCTCATGGACTCAATAAAGTCACTATGAATAATATATTACCTTCTGCACTTGTATAAGATGCAATAGAGTAAGTCCATGACTTAAGGATATGGCAGTTCAGAAAGAACTGCAATCGGAGACCTTTTGGTTACCCATGTGTATGATCAAAGATCTCGAGACTAGACTTACATAGTAGATCATGTGCTCTTGTAAACAATTGATCCACTTTGGTTAGTGGTTAAGTCTAAAAGGTATGAAAGAGGAGGTCTTGGGTTCAAGCCCCATGTGATATATGGGAATACTATTTTTCCCAAAACGCTCTAGAGCCTTCTAGAAGCATCCATTTGAGTCAATTCTAGTTAATTAGGACACTTGGCACACATGCACTTACATGGTAGACACATGGATGGTTAGAATCCACTTTCCCAACAAGGCACTCCCTTGAAGAAAGAAATATATAGAGGAATATGGTTGGAAAGAGATTCATCTATCTAGCACATGGTGATCATAATTCTCATTCTCTTGCATTGATGGTCATAATTCTCATTCCCTTGCATTGGTATCTAGAATTCTCTAGGAAATAATCTTCGATTGTACTAGTTCCCAATTGTTTCTTGCTTGAAAATCGGAAAATGTTTCTTCTCTTAGACAATGGAAGGATGTATCTTGATTTGGAGAGAAGTATTTTCCAAGCTAATTCTTGATTTTAATACTTGCTTTTGCTCTTTATTTTCATGTATACTCCATTTTATTATCATGAAAGCATGGTAGCACTCTTCATTTTTTATCATGTTGATGCAAATTAATGACATTTGTATGGTAGAACATAGATGTATTGAAATAAGTATCAAGCATAGACATGCATCTATGAATAATTGCATGGAAATGAATGATTTTTGTGCATTTTGTCTTCCAAAAGTATGTTTTCATGCACAACACATGATTTCTTCTTGTTTGAAAAAGGTAATGAATTGGGTTTGTACACATGCATGGTTATATCTTTTTCAAAGATAGAAAGTCGAATGATTGTGCATGGATGCATGTCATGCATGCATGCATGGATGCATGGATGCATGAATAACAAGCTCAAGAACTGCTTGATTTAAGGTTAGGTCATAAAAAGGGAAAAAATCATTAAACATTTCTACAAGTTAAAGGAAGTAAACATATTCAAGATATATATTTTTGCTAAGAAAGTTATGTAGAAAATAACTTTTTGGCATTCTAAAATGTAGAAAAGGGTGAGTTGCCTAAGCCTAAGGGTAGTTCTAGTTGTAGCATGCCCAAATTTTAGTTCATATGAGGAGCAAAGTATTAGCTTTCTTGACATGCCAATACACATGCACTAATTCAGGTTCAAAAAGTATATCGTTTGAAAAATTGATTTGTCAAGCTCAATCATTATGTTCTTCCAAGATATTGGTAAGCTATCACTTCTACGAAAGAATCTTGATGATTCTTAAGTGATAAAGAAGACAATGAAGTATTCATAGTAAAATTATTATGCATTGGTTTAATCATGAAACGATGCTTGTACTTTGAATTGTGCAATAAAGGTAGATTGTCAAATTATGTTTAAAGTAATCTAGTAACATCAAGAGATTGATGAATGATAATAATTTCAAACTCAAGAAGAGGAATAAGTATCACATAAATGAAAGTTCAATTCAACTTTCATGACGGAATGGGAAACCATATCCTAAAGGTGATATTTATCCTATAATTTGATACTCCAATAATGAACACAATTAAAGAAATAAAGCTTTAGAATATTGTTTTAAGTTCTAGAATTCCTTTTAGATATCCTTCTAGCAATGCAAAAGATTCCAATGTGAATCATTTTCTCATGTTGTTCATTCCTTAGAAGGAATCTCAACGATTGGAAGAATAAACTACTCTCTAGTAGTGAGCATGGAATTCTTCAATCTAGTTATAGAACAAGTAGATTCAAAGAAGTCCCAAACCACCAATAGTGGTACTTAAAGTCCAACGATTGATATAACCTAGCAGGGTGTCCATATGGATAAGATTATTAACTCTAGAATCTAAAAGGCATTAGCATATGCTTGGACTTGAATTGACGGTAAGATCTTAAGGATAGTTCAAAAGATTTTAGCATGCACTTTTGATAGTTCAAGAGATCTTAACAGTAATGACTAAGTCTTTATTCTTATTGTGAGATCAACAAGAGATAATCAAGATTGTCAAGTTTTTTCTACAAAATTGAGATTCAAACGACCAAAATTTTGCACAAGTATTGGTAATCAAATTCCTTTTGAGAATTTTTCACTCAAGTTCCATTTATCCAATGGAAAGTGTGAAATGAGTAAGTTGTTCCAAGTCTCAATAGAATAAAAGTTCCAGCTATGTAGTGTGCAACCATGATAGGAATAAATAAATATATGAAAGGTACAATGTAAAAGACCTTTCCATAAAGTGATTTTGATCAAATCCAAAAAGCATGAGTGCATGCTTTGACTTAACTAGTAGAGAGAATCCTTAAACAAAATGCTCAAGGTAGCTACTTTAAGCTTTAGGTAGAAGAAAATCTAAAAAAAGAAGTAAACAACTCTTATTGCTACAAATTGCTCAAGTATAACCAATTGGACTTGAATTTGAGAGCTTCAAGCACTTGGAATTATGAATGGTTTTTGTTTTGAAAACCCTAGCAGAGAAGGATGGTTGTTCCATCAAAAGGCTTTCAACTTTCCAAGGAAAAGCATGAGATCATGAAATGATCATGTGAAGGAATCATAAACTTCAATATCAATTTAGAGGCAATGCTTGAAAGTTCAAAGTTCTTTTTTAGAATTGAAGTGAGAAGGTTTTCTACAAGATATAATCAGACTTTACGATAAGTATCACTCACTTATCAATGTGAATATAAAATAGTGTGGTATGGGATCCATGATTTGATACTCATATTGATGTAGGAAAGATGGTATGGGACATTAGACCGTGGGACGATAATTATCTTTTAGTCCCATAATGAATCTTGAAGTTAGATCTGATTCTCAAGGGAATTAAAACTTCAAAGGATGATTTTAAATTCAAAGAGGATAAAATTAAGTTGCTTCAAGATCAAGTAAGTAAGAAGATATGTAGTAAGTTACTTCCAAGTTCTTCATTTTCAAATAGAAAAAAATATTTATTCCTATGTAACACTTCACGATAAAGTGTTGGTGATTCAAAAATATGAGAAATTTATGAAGCAATAGGTCTTTGATAGTTAAATGATCCTTTCAACTAAGGAATGGATTGACTAAGTCAAGCACCAAGTTCCTAGTGTAACTTGGTAAATTCAATTTGTTGACTGAAAGAAATGCACAAGAATTGCATTCCCACTAAGGAATCATAAATATTAAACATAGGCAGGAACTTAGTTTCAAATGAACCATTACATGAGTAAAAGACTCATCAATAGAGCCTTAGTGGGTAAACACACTAATGTTGGATATCACACTAGTATCTTGTGGTTGGATGATGTTTTAGATTTACTCCATGAATCATTTTAAGAATGAAGATCATTTCTCTTAAAGATAAACTAAATACTTCAATACCTTGTTAAAACACATCTTTGAGTAGTTAAAGTCTCAAGTCATGTAGAAATTTACTCATTGGAAGTTTACATATATTTGAAGTTTGAATTGGTTGTAAAAGGTTTACTTCGTTCTTTTGATTTTGGAATCTTTTGGATTTGACTTAGGTATGGTACCCAATGTTTTTTACAAAAGTCGGAGACTCGTCGATTAGAACTAAGAAACTAAATTAAACATCTAAAATAGAGGTTTTGTAAAAGAACCTTTTCAACCTTCAAAAGATGATAAGTCTAGGTTGACTTATTCATTTGAGTTTGCTTCAAGTTACATAGCATAAATGACTTTCTAGGATCCGATCCACTCTAGAAAAGAGAAGTTAGGAATTGCTCATAAGCTTAACAATTCCCACGAACTTTTAGCTAAAGTTTTTGAGAAAAGTTTCCTTAGTTTGAAAATTTTTATTTTGTATTCGACTTGGTAAATTTATAGTATAGTTGACCAAAGGAAAATAGCAAAATTTATCCTACTGTTTACATAGGATTTTCAAGCCCATTTATACAAAGTAGTCCTTGATTTAGGTTAGAAAATCAAGTAATTGTTGCTTGGGAGTAAACCATTGTACAAACATCAAAATAATATGTTTGGGCCAACCAAACTTCATGTTCTCCAAATCAAAATCAAGTGAATCAAGATTTCTCAAATTCTTGGTAGGGATGAGAATCTCACCTTACTTAGGGAGTCCTTGCACCATTCATGCCTAGAAAATGGACTAGTAATTGGAATCCACCTAGTTCACATGTTCATGCCCGGATGGCATCTACTAAAACTGTGAATTGGTCAGGAATGTTTTAAGATCCACCATTATTATTTGTGCACTACTTTGTATTTTGAATACTTTATCAAAGTGCAAAGCTAGATGGTGTTTTGAATCATTTGGGAAGGGATCCCACCATAGAGATGAGACATGTTCTTCTAGTTTTAGAACATGAGGCTCAAGGGTTGCGTATAGTATCTATATGGCTCCTTTTTTGAGGATGAAAATATTTTTCCAAGGGGAGAGAATGTAATAAAGTAAGTCTATGATCTACCGATGGAGCCAACTCAGAGAGATTTGAGTCGGACAACATTTGGTCACCCATGTGTATGGTTAAGTCTCAAAGGTGTTAAGGAGGAGATATTGGGTTCAATCTCCATGGGGTACATGGGAAGAGTATTTTTCCCAATGAGCTCTACAGCCTTCTAGAAGCATGCACTTGAGTGAAGTCTAGCTTGTTACCATTAGTGTCCATGTGAAAGGAAAAATGGCCACTCGACACTTCTTTGTATATGTTCTTTAATAAAACATATAGTGGCCTGGTCAGCTACAGACTGTAAGTTCGACCACATTTGTAAGACCTAAGAATTCTTTCTTTGTGCTCACTGCATAGTGTGTTTTCTACATATTGTGCAGTCTCTGTGGGGAGTATCGTATGCGGCCTTACAAGCTCAGATTTCTACTCCGAGGATATCAGCGTGGAGCTTGCAAGAAGGAGAGCAGACTGTGGTGCATCGCCATCAAACTACTTCACTAGTATCATAGTAGTTCAATGCAAAATCTTTGTTCCTTTTGTGCGAGCAAAGCGAGCACCCCCCTCTCCCTCTCGCTTTCTCCAAGGCTTACGATTAAGCTGGCAGCCAACGCATAGACCTTGGCATACCTTGTCATCCGAGTCATCGAAGTCACCGTTGGTGCCATTGGCAGTGTGCGTGGGAGGACCTCAACGATCAAGGAATATAGAGGTTCCCACTACTTCCCGGGAGATCACCCATCCTAGTATTGTTCCCCCCCAAGCTCGCTTAATCGTGGAAATCTCTTGCCACTAAGCTACACTCTTGTGGTATCTGAAGAAGGGGAAAGACTAAGGTTGACATTACCTTGAACATGTTTTGGTCCCTCCAAGCTTCATTCTTTGCTTTCAAATCCTATTTCTGAAGCATATTTGGGGTGTCTTTTGGAGCCATTTTGGAGTACTTTCGCACATAAATCTCTTCACACAGGTCCAAGAACATCAAGAAGAGTGTTCTTTGTACTTCTCTGACAATAAATATCAACCTTTGGGGCTATGTTTTCAGCCACACACATAAAAGTATAGGTTTCTTGAAAGGTTTCAGTTTTGGTGGGAGCACCTGCTGCAAATTTATCCAGGTTTTTTAGCCTAAAACATCAGAGTTGACAGACACTTCCAAGTGTTATTGGCTAGTTTTTGGGCTGTGCATTCAGCCTTCTGGTGTCATTTTACTGCATATATTGGGCACATACACACCATGTACGCTTCTGTGGATATCACTTATGTATGTCCATGTGGTCATTGATATAGCAGTTACGTTCTTTGCATAAAGCCTTTTTACATTTGATAAAGAGGGTCATGGTGAGAGTTTTCTTATCTGGGAGACACCCAGATGTTGGGGTCTCTTCGGTGATGCAGGTGGAAGACTTACCTAGCCTCGCCATAGGAGATGTATGATAGTTGTTCATAGGTGCTCGATAAGCCTAGTTGGCTTTTATTGGGTAACTGATTATATGCAATGGAGTCACTAATTCACTATGCATGCAAACATGTCAATACTTGTAGTTTTATGATATTTTGACACTGGTCATATGCTCATTCTACAGAGGATACTCTGGCAAATTTTTTCTAGATTTTTGGTTTTGTCAACTATAAAGTGGTCGATTTACTCCTTGATACACTTATTCATTGGTGATCAAACTTTTGTAAATCCATTATCTTTCTATTCAGTTCTCTACCATCATGGCATCAGAGGTCTCCAGCACATCCGATGCATCAAGATCTAGTGCTAGTGTTCTGAGGAGGAGCTATAAGTTGGAGGGCATATACCATTTTGAGATCCGAAAATTTGATGGTACAAACTTTGCTTTATGGAAGAATCAGATTAAAGATGTGGTGATTCAAAGGAGGCAATGGAAGCCGGTAAATGGAATTTCAAAGAAGCCTCCTCACATGGATGAAGATGATTGGGATGAGTTAGATGAAATGGCCAAGTCTACCATTCGCTTGCACCTGACAGATAATGTTTACTTTATAGTATTAGATTGTGAAAGCGCAGAAGAGCTTTGGAAGAAGTTATGGAATACATATGAATAAGAGACGGTATCAAATAAAGTCTATCTGATGAGAAAATTATATAATCTTCATATGAAGGACATAGATAGTGTTGATGCTCATCTAAATAAGTTTGATGCTATATTCTCTCAGTTATAGGCTCAAAAAAATGGATATGGATAATGAAATGGAAGCAGTATTGTTGTTATGCACCTTGCCATCATCATGGGATAGATTTTGCACAGCTATTAGCAATAGTGCACCTAGTGGTAAACTCATCTATGATGACATATGTGGAGCACTCTTGAGTGAGGAGATTCATACAAAATCTATGGTTGGCACTTAGAGTGGAGATGCATATAATGTTCGTGATTCTTACCAAGCAAAGTGTCAACAACGTGGCAGGAGCAAGAACAAGGAAAAGAATGGTCAATATAATAAGAGTAGAAGTAAATCAAGGAAGAGGGATATCAAATGCCATTATTGTCATAAGAAGGACACATGAAGAAAGATTGTTATGCATTAACGAATGCTAAAGGTAAAGGGCACAATGTTGATGGGCATGTTAAACAGTTACATGCACCATCTACTTTGATTGTGAAGATTGAAGAAATTAATGCTATTTCTGATGATAATGATGTGTTGACACTTGATAGTACTATGCCAACTAAGGCTCTTATGGCTGATTTTTTTTTCCCACACGTAGCTGCAGAAGGAAGCAAAGAACATTTGTTAGCTGTTACTGAACATCCTATGGTTTGTATTTGGCATGGTCATTTGGGCCATATATCTCATAGTGGAATGGAAAATCTTTCTCATTCTGGCTACTTACCTGTGTTATCTTTCTCCAATTTTTCATTTTGTGACCATTTTCAATATGGAAAGCAAACTAGAAATGTGTGTAGAACGCACATTGACTCTTCAATTTAGCCTTTAGATCTTGTTCATACAGATGTGTGTGGTCCTATGCCCACTAGGTCCCTAGGTGGTTCTCTTTACTTTGTCACTTTCATAGATGATGCTACTATAAAAGTTTGGTTATATCCTATCAAATCGAAGGATGAGGTATGTAGTTGAGACTGAAAAAGAAACTAAGCTTAAGGCTTTACGTTCAGATAACGGGAGTGAGTATACCTCACATGAATTCAGCCTTTTTTGTAAGTCTAGAGAGATTTGTAGAGAGTTTACAACTCCTTATACCCCAATACAGAATGGTGTAGTTGAGAGGATGAATAGAACTACTCAAGATAGAGTAGTCTCTATGATGCATCATGTAAACCTCTCACAAAGTTTTTGGGCAGAAGTAGTATTGAGTGCAGGTCATGTGATTAACCTTTCATCTAGTACTGCCAAAGGTTTGAAAGTGGCACAAGAGTTATGGATAGGGAAGCCACGGTATCATGATCATCTTTGAGTTTTTGGGTGTGAATCATATGTTCATATACCCAAGAATCTTAGACAAAAGTTGGACCATAAGTCAAAGAAATTCATTTTTCTTGGATATAATTGAGAAGGACAATTTGGATATCGCTTATGGGATCCTGAAACATGGTTAGTGATCAGAAGTAGTGATGTCATTTTCAATGAGTCTAAGATGCATAAATAGCCCATTAAGGAGATTCAAGTCAGAAGAGTGGTGTTTGAGGATACTAGTCCTTTGATTAGCATGCATAAAAATGCTGCACATAGGGATGTTCAAGTGAATGTCCATTCAGATCAGTCTGCACATATTCCTGTTCAGCAACCATTGAGACGTTCTACACATGTCTCACATTCACCTGATAGATATGTTCCAGGTTTAGATTTTGTTATGATAACAAGGCTATGCAGACATAGGATCATGTCAATTGGGAGTGTGCCATCAAGAGTGAGTTGGATTCTATTCAAAAGAATGGTACTTAAGAGTTAGAACCTTTGCCAAAGGGCAGGAAAGCTTTACCATGTAAATGGGTATATAAGCTAAAATTCACATCAGATAGTGCTTCTCAAAAGTGTAAAGCACGACTTGTTGCAAATGGTTTTAAGCAATAACATGCTGTTGATTTCGAGGAAATCTTCTCACCAATGGTCAAGATGGCTACCGTGCGCATGTTGCTTGGATTCGTTGCAATGGAGGACTTAGACCTAGTCCAAATGGATCTGAAAGCTGCTTTCTTGCATAGAGATCTTATAGATGAGATCTATATGGAACAACAAGAGGGTTATGAGGTTCCTAGCAAGGAAAGTCTAGTTTCTAACCTTAAGAAGAGCTTGTATGCACTTAAACAGTCCCCTAGACAATGGTACCAAAAGTTTGATGCTTTTATGAAGTCTCAAGGCTATTCTCAAAGCAATGAGGATCACTGTCTCTACACAAAGAGATGCTCGAATGGCAGCTTAATATGCTTGATACTTTATGTTGATGATATGCTAATTGATGGGAAGTCCCCTTATGATTTGTCAATTCTCAAAAACAAGTTGAGTCAGACATTTTATATGAAGGATTTGGGGGATGCCAAACATACTCTTGGCATGTGCATTACTTGTGGTAGAAGCAAGAGATGCATATACATGACTCAAAGTGAGTACATATCCAAAGTACTAACAGGTTCAATATGCAGAATGGAAAGGCATTGAGTACACCTTTACCCACATATGTGAAATTGAGCAAGGATGATTTCCCCAAATCAAATGAGGAAAAGGAAATCATGACCAAAATTCCCTATCAGTTTGCTGTTGGTAGTCTCATGTATGCTATGGTAGCTATGAGACCAGACATTGCATTTGCAGTGGGAGTTGTGAGCAGATATATGTCTAATCTTGGCAAGAAACATTGGGAAGCGGTCAAGATGATTTTAAGATATTTGAGTGGCACTAAGGACAAGTGTCTATGCTTAGGTAGAGCCCGAAAGCATCCATTATTGGTTACATAGATTCTGACTATGCTTGTTGTGTAGATAATCGTAAGTCTACATCAGAGTACATTTTTCATTTTGTTGGAGGTGCTATCTCTTGGGGATGTCATCTTCAAGAATGTACACTTTTTCCACCATAGAATCTGACTATGTTGTAGCAAGTGAGGCATGTAAGGAAGCGTAGCATTGTGGCTTTCTTGTCTTGCTGGTGACATGGGTTTACCTCAGCATGTGCCTCATTTGCTCAGTGATAGTTAGAGTGCCATTGCTTTGGCTAAGAATTTGGTGTATCATGCAAAGACCAATCACATTGAGGTGAGGCGTCACTTTATTAGAGATTGCTTAACCACAGAGCGCATTATTCTTGAGAAGGTTCACACTCGAGATAATGCTACAGATGCTTTGACTAAATCTCTACCACATGATAGCTTTCGACACTGTTGTCACTTGATGGGGGTTACTTGATTCATGATCTTACACAATCACTTGTATACTATGTAACATACCCATCAGGTGGCAGGTATAGTTTGTATACTAACACTCACGTATTCTTTATCATTCTTTATTTTTCTCCCATATGTACTTTGGCCATATTGGCCTTTAGTGGGAGATTGATATCGTTACTGTCCATGTGATCCAAATGGCTACTAGACATTTCTTTGTATATGTTCTTTAATAAAACATATAGTGGCCTCGTCAACTACAGACTATAAGTTTGACCACATTTGTAAGACCTAAGAAGTCTGTCTTCATGCTCCCTGTGTACTGTGGTTTCTACGTATTCTACAGTCTTTGTGGGGAGTACTGTGTGTGGCCTAAGGAGCTCAAATTTCTACTGCAAAGATATCGATGTGGAGCTTGCAAGAAGGAGAGTGCAGTATGGTGCATCACCATTGAAATACTTCAAAGCTAACTGGGACACTTGGCACACATGCACTTACATGGCCAACACATGGATGGTTAGAATCCACCTACCCAAGAAGGGAGTCCCTCGAAGAGAGCTATATGTACAACCATACGGTTGGGAGGTGAGTTGTCTCTGTAGCACATGGTGTTCATAATTCTCATTCTCTTGTATTGGTGGTTATAACTCTCATTCTCTTGCATAAAACTCTATGAATGTCTTGAAAAAGCAAATTTCTCTATAGAGATTGGTCTTCAAGGAGATTAGAACCTTGTTAAGATCATAGAAGTAGACAAATGGAAGACAACATTCTGTACAAGACATTGGCATTTTTAATATGTATCTATGACATTAGTTCTCATAAGAAAAAATTATTTAGATGATTTTGTGGTGTTATATCTAGAAGATATCTTGATAGAACTAGAGGGTCATGTGCCATGTACAAATATTTCTAGAATAAATAAGAGATAAATATTGGAGAAGTTTTGTTTCCATGATACATAAGTAGAACCCTTAGAGTACATTGTATCAAAAAGGGAACATTCATGGATCCTAAGATGATTGCAACAATCCTTGATTGGAAAGCACCTTAAAATTTTCAGGATGTACAATATATTTTAGTCTTTGTCGACTTCTACAGGTTATTCACTACAGATCATCCAAAGATAGTGGTAGCGCTCATTAAGCTTAGAAAAAATGCAGAATCCTCTTGGATTGAAGAGGTAGAGAAAGCCTTTGAAACTCTAAAATTTTCATTTTCCATTGCTTTGATTCTAGTTAACTCTTTTCCTATCAAATATTCTTTCCTCCAAATAGAGGTATCACGCTTTCCCTTGGGAGCTATTCTATCTTAGAGTGGGGATAATGGACATGCACATCTAGTCACATAACATTCAAGGAAATTATCCCCTCTTGAGAAAAAATGATAAAAACCATGATAAAGAACTTCTTGACATAGTGGATGCTTTCGATATAGTGCATCATCAGTTACAAGGACCAGTGCATAAAGTTTTTGTGTCTAGAAATCATAAAAATCTAGAGTACTTTAAAATCACTTGTATCATCAATAAAAACAAATCCCGATGTTATAACTTTCTATCCAAGTTTGACTTCTTCATGATATACCATCTACGATACCATCAATACTAATCATATAGCTTGGTAAGAAGGGCTCACCTTGGACCAAAGGAATATGAAGAAGCTTCTAATCAACGTGAAAGTGTACTAATCTAGCTAGAATATCTCCAAGTAGTAGTTATCTCTAGTCTTTACTCATCTATTTCTTGAGACTCTACCACATGATGAATTTTGTATAATATCAAGAAAGAAAATCAAGACTGGAAGTTTCATGAAGTAAATGAGTTCTAGTAAAATCATGGGATATTGTATTGTAATAACCTCATTTATGTCCCTGCACAAAATTCTAGTATACAAGTAGTTCAACAACATCATGATAACCTTGCAACATGAAATTTTAGAGTGAATATAACATTAGAACTCATATTAAGACATTTTAGATGCCCTCAAATGTGGAAAAAAGTGAAAGATAAATTTCAATCTATGAAACTTCAAATAGATATAAGAAGCCTCACCATAAAGAATTTCTTGCCATATTGGATGCTTTCAATAGAGTGCATCATCACTTAGATGGAGTAGCCCATAAAGTTTTCGTGCATAAAAATCATACAAATCTAGAGTACTTTATGATCAACTATATCATCAATGGAAGGAAATCCTAATGTTATAAGTGGAAAGTATTTGGAGAAACTTGCTTTGGTTAGGAGATCACAATAGGAGGGGGGTGCGTTAAATCAAATGGTCCATCTACACTATCAAAAGGGATAGTGGGGCCTTAGTATTCTAGAGAATGGGTGCATGGCTAACAAACTTGCGACAAAATGGATGATTAAGGCATGGTGCAACGGGAAGGCTTCGTGGGCCTAATTGATCTCCAAAAACAAGAATGCATTGCCTTTCATGGGATTCCCAAATTGGAAGAATCTTGACATTCTGACCCTTTTGTTTTCCCTTATCCTAGTTTTCTCGAAAGGCTCAAATCTAGTGTGTTCCCTATGGAAGAGTTGGAATAAAGTCAGAAGCT
>CM035409.1:1314497-1324497 GCA_020310875.1 Ceratopteris richardii
ATCACTCCCAACAGTGGTATCAGAGCAAATAAGGTAATCATGGGTGATGGTTTCCCTTCCTTCATTGACAAATTAGACAGGAACAACTACCAAGCTTGGTCTCTAAGGATGAAGACCTATCTACAAGGAAGGAGCTTGTATGGATACATATCAGGAGATGAGGAATTGCCCTCATTCAAGACTAGAGGCCTACCTACAAAGGATGAACATGAGAGGCTCAATCAATGGTGTGCAAAAGATGCTTTGGCAAGGTCATATCTCTTAAACTCTATATCTGACTTTCTTTTACCTCATGTAAGGAATTGTAAGACTTCCCAAGAGACTTGGGAAACCTTGTCAACATACTTTTCATCAAGCACAAGGGCCAGAAAGAATCAGCTATGGATTGAGTTTACAACTCTTAGGAAGCAATCAAAACAATGTTGTTGGAGAAACACTCACTAATTAGACATATATTTGAAGGTCAAATATTAGGAAGAAAACCCCATGCCTATGTGAAGGGACAAATTCACAAGTGTATCATACTTGTAAAGTTAGTTCACTTTAGTTCTAGAAGTTTTTTAAAAATCACGGGAATGAGAAAATCTATATAAGTTAGTTAGTATTAACTGGCGCGGTGAGAAGAAGAAGGAGGAAGACAATGAGAAAGTGAGAAGAACTCATTTTTGTATGACTGAGTATAGTCGGGCTTCTCTGAGTGAGAAAGCATTTGTAAAACTTTTGAGTTTTTTATAGTTATGAGAAGAACTGAGTAAAGTTCTGTGTATGAGCCTCTCTCCATCATCTCCATGATTACCTACTGTGTGATGAGTTACAAAGATCAAGTTTTCCAAGCAACTCGATGCCTGGCATCGAATCTCTGTTGATAAGTCATATTTTCTTTTATATTTTTCATTCAGTACTGAAGTGTTTGAAAAACATGATGTTGTTGGAGCAACTCGATGCCTGGCATCGAATTCCAGTTGATAAGTCATATTGTAAATGTGCATGAAATCACCTATAGTTTTGGTGTCCAAAAGATCAAGACTTTATGCGGGAAGTCGATGCACGGCATCGAATCCCTGCTGAAAAGTGGCCAAAAACATCCCAAGTCGATGCCCGGCATCGAATTCTCGTTGCAAGTCGATGCTAGGCATCGAATTCTAATTTTAAACAGGCGCTCCTACTAAAACAGGCAAGTTTTCCAGTTTTGGAAGGTCATACATGGTCATCTTGTGAGGGCCATAACTTAAGTTCTAGAGTTCCGTTTGATGCATATGATAAATTGTTGGAAAGCTCTACTCTTCTAGTTTCAGCCTATAAAGTTTCATAGAGAAATATTATGTGAGCTAGGAGAAATTAGCAAAATACTGAAGGTATGTCATTTCGGTGACTAGAAATTTCTGTAGAAGCAAAGTTCTCACTTTAGGCTATCATTTCTCAAAGTTTGAAGTGGCAATGAGTTAATGGTGACCATAGAGGTGTTCTAGTGTCACATTAATTCATTTCTTGTGGTCTTTCATACATCAACAAGTGGTATCAGAGCAGAAAGATTCTCGAGAGCAGAAGAGGACAAAGGTACGAGAAGTTTTGTAAAGTTTTCCATTAAAGTTTGAAAGGTGAAGCATTTGAAGACACAAGGCATCAAAAGATTACTTTCGAAGTATCCTCATACACAAAGAACTTCAAAAGGTATTATCCTTTATCCTTTAAGCTCAGAGGTTGCAGCAGAAGGAAAGAACTATGGCAGATCATATCTCCATTGACAAACTGGACAGAGATAATTACCCCGCATGGGTAATGAGAATGGAAGCCTTACTTATGAGTAAGGATCTCATGGTATATGTAACAGGTGAAGAAGAGAAGCCAGTATTTGAAGATGAAAGCCGACCAAAGAAAGAAGAACTTGATGCTTTAAAGCATTGGCAGAAGAAGGATGCAAGTGCAAAAGCCTACATCTACAATACAATCTCATATCATTTGCTACCACACGTCAGAGGATTGGAATCATCAGAAGATATATGGAATGCATTGGAATATTATTTCCAAAGCACTACTAAAGCACAGAAAGCGAGTCTATGGTCAGAGTTTACAACATTCAAGAAGAAGCCAAGTCAAACCATTAGTGATTATGTCACTAAGATGAAGGATCTAGCAGATAGTCTTGGATCCATAGATGAAGATGTTGAAGATCACAGATTGATTGCTCAACTACTTGCAGGCTTGAGAGGGGATGAAAGGTGGAAACCTTTTGTCTTATCAACAGAACTTTCATTAAATCATTATGTTCCAGATTTGAACCAGTTGCTTGGTTTGATGCTCACATATGAGCAAGACTTGAAGGGAGATGGAGATAAAGGTCAAAGTTCTGCAATGTACATGAAGAATAAGAAGAAAGGAGATAAAGGTAAAGCAAAGGATGAAGAGGAGTCTAGTTCTCAAGCTTATTACGCAAGAGGTAAAGGCACTGGCAGAGGAAGAGCAAGAGGTTTTGGAAGAGGAAGAGGTAATCAAAATAACAACAAAAAGGCTTGCTGGATCTGTGGATTGAGTAATCATTTGGCTCATGACTGTTGGCACAACCATCAAGGATCAAACCAGAATCAAAACAACAATAGCAGGGGTCGAGGTGGAAGATATCAAAGTAATTTTCAAAGAGGTAGACAAAGTCAAAGAGGAGGCTATGGTAGAGGTGGAGGAAGAAGTTGGGGACAGAATCAATCCTACAACACCACCTACTACAACTATGCAAATGACACACAGAATGAAAGTCATACATCATTGATGATGAATTCAATCAGCACATCAGACAAAGAAGATCTAAAGGTATTTTACATTGACTCTGGATGTTCTAATCATTTGTCAGGAAACATAGAATTGATGTCAAAATTGGAAAAAGGCATTTCTAGTCACACAGTTCAAACAGGTGATAATACCAGGCATAGTGTACATTCAATTGGAAAGGTGAAATGCAAGAGTGGAGCAGATTTGCTAACCAATGTTTTGTATGTTCCCACAATACCTAAAAACTTGATTAGTGTGGGACAGATAGTTGAAAAAGGTTTTCAAGTCAGGTTTACAAATGAAGGAGTATTTGTTGAAGATCCAGAGAATGGATATAATCAGATTGTCTCTGGTAAGAAAGAAGGTAGACTCTTTACTTTAAGAGTGCAAGGAAACATTGGTCAAGCTTTGCTCACACATGGTGAAGCAGTGATTACAGAACTTGATCTCTGGCATAAGAGATTAGGTCATTTCAATGAAAGAGGAATTAAAGCTATGGTTGCTAATCAGTCTGTACTAGGATTACCAAATGTGCAAAGTCAACATATGGTTTATAAATGTGAAGCATGTCAAATGGGTAAAGCACACAGGTTACCATTTCAGAAGAAAGGATTCAAACATGATGGAGTACTTGAGCTCATTCATACAGATGTATGGGGACCAACAAAAGAAGGATCTATCAGTGGCTCAAGGTATTATGTTCTTTTCATTGATGATGCTACAAGATGGATAACATTATATGTTTTGAAGGAAAGATCAAAAGTGTTTGGAGCTTTCAAGCATTTTCATGCATATGCAGAGAGAGTCACAGGTCAAAAGCTTAAGAGACTGAGGTCTGATGGAGGGGGAGAATATTTCTCCCAAGAGTTCAATGATTATCTTTGGAATGCAGGTATTAAGAGAGAAATAACTTGCAGGTATACACCACAACAAAATGGTGTAGCAGAAAGAAGGAACAGGACTTTGGTTGAGTTTGCTAGAGCTATGCTAAAGGAGAAGAACTGTCCAAATTATCTTTGGGCTGAGGCTGTAAATACAGCTACATATCTTGTGAATAGATTACCATGTGCAGCTCTGAATGGAATGACTCCATATGAAGCTTGGTGGGGTAAGAAACCAACACTAGATCATTGTAGAGTGTTTGGATCAATTGCATATGCTTATGTGCCATCACAACTTAGGCATAAACTTGAACCAAAGGCAGAAAAATATGTGTTCATTGGTTATGATGAAAAGAAGATGGGTTACAGATTGTGGAATCCTCTAACCAAACAATTTATTGTTTCTAGAGATGTTACATTTGATGGACAGAAAAGTTGGTATGCAGATCAAAGTCATACAGCTGAAGAATTTGAAGAAGAGGTAAGAAGATGTGAGAAAGGAAAATCAATTGTGCAGGTAAATAGAGATGAAGACTATATGCAAGCAAGTACATCCAGAAGCGGATTAACAAGAAGGAATGAAGAAGCTCCTATATTTGATGAAGAAGTGTATCCAGACACATATGAAGAATGTGAACCAAGAAGGTCAAGCAGGACTAGAAGACAACCAGAAAGGTATTCTTATGATACTTCTTACATAACTCAGAAGAACTATGCATATATGGTCAAAGATGATGAAGAACCTCAGAACTATGATGAAGCTAAAGGTAAGAAGCAATGGGAAGAAGCAATGAAGGAAGAGTTCAATGCACTGGAGGAGAACAAGACATGGGAACTTGTTCCTAAACCAAATGGTAAGAAAGTAATTGGAAATAAATGGGTTTATAAAGTGAAGAAGCTTGCAGATGGAAGTATAGCCAGATACAAAGCTAGATTGGTGGTGAAAGGCTATGCCCAGACCTATGGCATAGATTATGATGAGACATTCAGTCCTGTAGCTAAGATGTCAACTATAAGGACAATCATTGCTATTGCAGCTTCAAAAGGATGGACCCTAAGTCAATTGGATATAAAAAATGCATTCTTGAATGGATACATATCAGATGAGGTATACATGGAACAACCTCAAGGGTTTATAGATTCTAGGTATCCAAATTTTGTTTGCAGGTTGAGAAGAGCATTGTATGGATTGAAGCAAGCTCCAAGAGCTTGGAACTATAGACTGGTGAAGTATCTCAATGATCTTGGATATCAAAGTTCAAAAGCAGACCCAAGTCTACTTATCAGAAGAACAGAGGAAGGTACAATCTACATTTGTATTTATGTAGATGACATTATAATCACAGGTACTTCAGATGAAGGAATCAAGGAGGTAAAAAGATTACTTGAGAAAGAGTTTAAGATCAGTGACCTAGGAAAGTTATCATACTTTCTTGGAATGGAAGTTACTTATACAGATCATGGCATATATGTGTCACAAGAAAGGTATCTTCTGAACTTGTTGAAGAAGTTTGATATGGAAAATTGCAGAGAAGCTTCAACTCCACTTGAAGTTAATCACAAGCTCAGTAAATATGATGGTGCAGACTACAAAGATATGAGGAAGTATCAATCTCTTGTGGGTAGTTTGATTTATGCTACACTAACAAGACCTGATCTTAGTTATGCAGTGGGAGTTTTGTCACAATTCATGCATTGTCCAAAGGACCCACATTGGATTGCAGGTCAAAGAGTTCTCAGATATATCAAAGGAACTATAAAAGAAGGATTATATTATCCTTTTACATCAGATTTGAAGTTGAGAGCCTACAGTGACTCAGACTGGGCAGGTAACCAAGATGACAGAAGATCAACTCATGGTTACATGATATACATTGGTGATAAGCTTGTAAGTTGGTGTTCAAAGAAACAACATACAGTAGCATTATCATCAACTGAAGCAGAGTACAAAGGACTTGTGGAAGCAGCTAAGGAAGTCATATGGATGCAGACATTGTTCAAGAGCTTAGGCATTGATCAAGGTACACCTACAATACATGGAGATAATATGAGTTCACTTTATCTTGCAGCAAATCCAGTATTTCATGCAAGGACAAAGCACATAGAGATACAATATCATTTTCTCAGAGAAAAGGTAATGGAGAAGGAGATTGAAGTGGAATACATTTCTACTAAAGATCAGTTAGCAGACATAATGACAAAGAGCTTGGATGGTGTGAAGACCAGCAGATTCAAAAGCATGGCAGGAGTAAAAGAAAAGAAGATGATATGAAGAAACAGGGAATGTCAATTAGTGATTGAGGGGGAGCTGTTGGAGAAACACTCACTAATTAGACATATATTTGAAGGTCAAATATTAGGAAGAAAACCCCATGCCTATGTGAAGGGACAAATTCACAAGTGTATCATACTTGTAAAGTTAGTTCACTTTAGTTCTAGAAGTTTTTTAAAAATCACGGGAATGAGAAAATCTATATAAGTTAGTTAGTATTAACTGACGCGGTGAGAAGAAGAAGGAGGAAGACAATGAGAAAGTGAGAAGAACTCATTTTTGTATGACTGAGTATAGTCGGGCTTCTCTGAGTGAGAAAGCATTTGTAAAACTTCTGAGTTTTTTATAGTTATGAGAAGAACTGAGTAAAGTTCTGTGTATGAGCCTCTCTCCATCATCTCCATGATTACCTACTGTGTGATGAGTTACAAAGATCAAGTTTTCCAAGCAACTCGATGCCTGGCATCGAATCTCTGTTGATAAATCATATTTTCTTTTATATTTTTCATTCAGTACTGAAGTGTTTGAAAACATGATGTTGTTGGAGCAACTCGATGCCTGGCATCGAATTCCAGTTGATAAGTCATATTGTAAATGTGCATGAAATCACCTATAGTTTTGGTGTCCAAAAGATCAAGACTTTATGCGGGAAGTCGATGCCCGGCATCGAATCCCTGCTGAAAAGTGGCCAAAAACATCCCAAGTCGATGCCCGGCATCGAATTCTCGTTGCAAGTCGATGCTAGGCATCGAATTCTAATTTTAAACAGGCGCTCTTACTAAAACAGGCAAGTTTTCCAGTTTTGGAAGGTCATACATGGTCATCTTGTGAGGGCCATAACTTGAGTTCTAGAGCTCCGTTTGATGCATATGATAGCTTGTTGGAAAGCTCTACTCTTCTAGTTTCAGCCTAAAAAGTTTCATAGAGAAATATTATGTGAGCTAGGAGAAATTAGCAAAATACTGAAGGTATGTCATTTCGGTGACTAGAAATTTCTGTAGAAGCAAAGTTCTCACTTTAGGCTATCATTTCTCAAAGTTTGAAGTGGCAATGAGTTAATGGTGACCATAGAGGTGTTCTAGTGTCACATTAATTCATTTCTTGTGGTGTTTCATACATCAACAAATGTGTCTCAGATTTTGTCACCAAAGTCAAAGACATTGCAGATCAACTTACAAGTGTTGGAGAAGAGATTGAGGAAGAGCAAATAGTCAGACAAGTGATCAATGGACTAAAGGCAGATGACAAGTGGGAGAGCTTTACCACAGCAATGGACTTATATATGGACATCCAAGCACCTGATCTAACAACTCTGATTGGACAACTCTTTACACATGAAGCAAAGATCACAAAGAATGGAGAGCAATCAAAAGGTAACAATCCCTCTGCCCTATATACTGATAAGAAGATAAAAGATAAAGGTAAAAGCAAGAAAGTTGATGAAGAAGGCTCTACCTCCCAAGCAAACTATGCAGGGAGAGGTAGATCATCTAGAGGTAGGGGCAGAGGAGGTAAGTCAGGTAGGGGGAGACCCTACAATCAATCTCCATGCAATATTTGTGGCTTGTCTAACCATACTACAGATGAATGCTACAAAAACTACAAGAACCAAAGAGGAAGAGGTCACCAAAGAGGAGGATACTCTCAAGGCAGAGGCAGATTCAATCAATCTCAAGGCTACCATGGCTACAACAATAATTATAACAACAACTACAATCACAATGGCAACTATCAAGGTGGATACAGAAATAGGAAAGACTACAACAATTATGCAGAGGAGCAAGATGATTCCTTGTTGATCATGAACATGACATCCAAGTCAGGTATCAATGATGATCATTTGTTCTATATTGATTCAGGTTGCTCTAACCATGTAGCTGGAAATGTTGCCTTACTCTCTGATTTGGAAGAACCCAAAGGCAAGCATCAAGTGCAGACAGGTGATGACACTAAACATTCAGTTGTTAAAGTAGGCAATGTCAAAACTAGTGATGGTAATCAGAATCTATTAAGCAGAGTGTTGTATGTTCCAACAATCACCAAGAACCTAATGAGTGTAGGTCAGATTGTTGAGAAAGGTCTACAGGTCAGGTTCACTCAACATGGTGCATATGTGGAGGATCCAAGACATGGATTCAGAAGGATAGCCAAGGGAGAAAAATCAGGTAGATTGTTTACCTTTGAACTTGAAGACACTAAGAATATTGCTTTGTACAACTATAAAGACCAAACCCTATCAGAATTGGAGATTTGGCACAAGAGATTAGGTCACATTGGAGAGAGGACTTTAAAACAAATGAGTAGGGATCAATGTGTGCTTGGGATACCTAATGTATCCAAGCAACACATGATATACAAGTGTGGGGCTTGTCAATTTGGTAAGCCACACAGATTGCCCTATACCAAGAAAGGTTTTATGCATGACGATTATCTGGAATTGGTGCATACAGATGTGGGGACCTAGCAAGGAGCCATCCATATCTGGATCAAGGTACTATGTGTCCTTTATTGATGACTATAGCAGGTGGACTGTCTTATACTTCATGAAACATAAAGATGAAGTATTTAATTGTTTCAAAAGGTATCTTGCATTAGTTGAAAATCAAACAGGTAGACATTTGAAGAAGCTAAGGTCAGATGGTGGTGGAGAATACTTCTCCAATGACTTTGAAGATTTCTTGCAGGAAAGAGGCATCAAGAGGGAGATTACTACAAGGTACTCACCTGAACAAAATGGGGTAGCTGAAAGAAGGAATAGACTCATTGTAGAGACAGCTAGGTCTATGCTAAATGAAAAGAAATTGCCAAATTATCTTTGGGTAGAGAGTCTATCTACTGCCACATATTTAATTAACAGGTTGCCATCAAAGACACTTGATGGAATGACACCCTATGAGGCTTGGCATGGTAAGAGACCATCTCTGGATCATTGCAAAATCTTTGGGTGTGTTGCATATGTGCATATTCCCTCACAGGTAAGGGGAAAGCTAGACCCTAAAGCTGAAAAATGTATCTTCATTGGTTATGATGTGAATCAGAAGGGATACAGATTCTACAACCCCTCAAACAAAGGCTTCAAGGTAAGCAGAGATGTCATCTTTGATGAAAATGATTCATGGTATGAAAATGAGTGCAGGAAAGTTAGCCTACCTTATGACATGGAAGAAGACTTTCCCAAGCTTATCAAGCAAGAACCAATTCAGAAAGAGGACACAAGCTCAGATGATGAAGACACCATCAACATTGAAGAGTTCAAGGCTTGGAAATCCAAAGGAAAGATGAAGATGAAGCAACTAGAAGATAATCCAGAATCCTCAACTCAAGCTATGAGGAGATCTCAGAGAGAAAAGAAAAAACCTATTAGGTATGGGTATGATACTTCACTTGTAACCAAGCACTCTGTATATCTTGCAAAGGATCTCTTGAATGAAGAACCAGGTACATTTGAAGAAGCAATCACTAAACCAGAATGGAAGGAAGCAATGGATGAAGAAATGGAGGCTCTCAAGGAGAGTGATACTTGGGACTTGGTACCCAAGAAGGACTCCATGAAGGTGATAGGATCCAGATGGATCTACAAACTCAAGAGGAACTCAGATGGTACAATAAGCAGATACAAAGCTAGGTTGGTAGCCAAGGGTTTTGCACAAACCCAAGGCATTGATTATGAGGAGACATTTTCTCCTGTGGCCAAGATGCCAACTATCAGAGTTATGGTGAGTGTAGCTGCATCCAAGAATTGGAACATGTACCAATTAGATGTGAAGAATGCATTCTTGAATGGATGGATATCTGAAGAAGTCTACATGTCACAACCACCTAGCTATGAAGATCCCAATAAGGTAAATCATGTTTGTAAATTGAAGAAGGCTCTGTATGGATTGAAGCAGGCACCTAGAGCATGGAATTACAGGTTGACAACCTATCTCCTAGATCAAGGATTTGTGATGAGTAAAGCAGATACTTCATTGTTTATAAAAAGGAACAATTCAGATGTAATATACTTGTGTGTCTATGTTGATGACATCATTATTACAGGAAATGATGTTCAGGGAATTAGACACATCAAAGGACAGATGATGAA
>CM035409.1:1356997-1471997 GCA_020310875.1 Ceratopteris richardii
AGCATGCAAAGCGTGAAAGGGCGGATATCAATAATCCGAATAAATATTATTCATAGAAGGTTCTATTGTTAGAAACAATTAGAAAAGTAATGGTTAGAATAAGGGTCGTTGTAGACCGCAGTTTCTTTTATTGAAAGCAATGGCTTTCTGTAAAAGTTACCAACTTTTAGTTTCACGCCTGCTTTTCGAAGCCGCTCTCATGTAACCACTCTTTTCGACGTAATTAAAAAGTTCTATAAATACATGCACTCTGTGGACTGTCCAACAGAGTGCATGGGGGGAGATTACACCCAATACTACGTTCTGTCTCGTCTCTTGTTGCCTCTATTCTCTGTGTGTTTTTTACATCCGTAATCTCTGTATGCGTGTGAGCAAGATCCTGACAACAGTGGTATCAGAGCTCTGCACGCATCTATACGGAGAGTTGTGTTTCCGTTTCCGTTTCCGTTTTCCAATTCCTGTTCCTGTTCCTGTTCGGTTCCGGTTCTGGTTTCGGTTTCTGTTTCTGTTTCTGTTCCAGTTCTAGAACCAGAACCTACGTTTTCACATACGTTTACTCCTTCGGCTTACTCCAAGGTGTCGACTAAGGCAAAGAACTTAAGCAATAACTTAGGCAATACATTGGCAACATTGGCACCCAAGGCTCCCTTGGCGATCATTGGCAGCGGTTGGCTACGTGCAAGGCACTTTTAATTTTGAGTGGCAATAGAGTGGTTTAGATTCCCTAAGGTAGGAGGACTTGAACCCACAACCTCCTACTTTCAAGAGAAGCACTCTTCCATCTTAAATTTAACATAACTTTCAGTTTTCAAGGCGGCAAGGTGCGACGCGACGCGGTGCGTCTCAGGGTACATCATGTAAGGGTACACTTCTCAGGGTACACCAAGGTACACTTCTCAGGGTACACCAGGGTACACTTCTCAGGCTACACCTCTGAGGGTACACTAGGGTACATCCAGATAGGGTACTTTTCTGCTAGGGTACATTCCCTGAGGGTACATCTCGAGAGGAAAGCACTAGCTTAAGGGTCCAAGAGCACCATGGAGGATTACAATAATTCACCTGAGGCAACACTTGAACAACAACTAGAGCTTTTGCGGCATGAGCTTCGAGGAGCTCAAAATGAGATCCGACAACGTGATGAAGTCCTCCAACAAATACAAACTGAGGCAGACAACCTTACGACGGTAGTTGGTTTGGAGGTGGGAATCCAAGCTAAGCTTCACACCCTACGACCACTTTATGTTAAACCTGCATTTCCTATGAAGCGTACTTTTAATGCCCCATCTTACCCTAGTTTTCCTAATCCTCCACAATCCAATTCCTCAACTCCACCTATTGCTTCATCTCTCCAACCAACCAAACCACCTACCCTTCAAACTTCAGTAGTGGATGCCCAACAGAAGCGACCACGAATCACCTGCTGGAATTGTGGTTAACCTGGACATACAAAAATAAGGTGCAGATTGTGACCTCTTCACATGAAACCAACTACAGCTCAATTGCATAACATGGAGGTACATAATGAAGAAATTCCTCCTGTTTGGACAGAGGAATCATTGGAGAAGGACTTAAGTACCTTGGGTAACGATCTCTCTCTTCACTCTCTACTTTGCATGCAGGATACAATAAATAATAAACTAGTTAAAATTCTACATGACGATGGTAGTTCACATGACTTCATTTCACATTTATTAGTACAAGAACTTAAATTACAAATGTTTCCTTCCTTGTATAAAGTGAAAGCTGCATTTCAAGGTAGTCGTTATAATGTAATACGAGAAGTGCAAGATGTTATGATTAGCATAGGCCCATATGTTGATTCACGCACATTTTTAACTGCACCTTTGCAATCTTACGATGTTATATTAGGTATGCCTCTTCTTCACCATTATAACCCACATATTGACTACCATACGCATACCTTTAAGTTTGAATTCAAAGGTCAAATCATTACTTTGCCTGCACGGCATGATTTCCAGCCGTTTCCATTGATTAGTCATTTTCAAGTAGAGCGTGCATTTAGGAAAGGATTCAACTCATGCATTGTTTTTGTCAATGTGAATACACTTCCTGATGCATATAAACCTTTCATGAGTACTTATAAGGATTGTTTTATGTCTGAGTAACCCTCTGAGCTACCAACATCTGGAGGATCCTTGGACCATAGCATAGACTTAGTTCCTGGTAGTTCTCCTCCTCAAAAAGCACCTTATAGACATGGCCCACTACACCAAAAGGAAATAGAAAACCAAGTAAAAGACCTACTACAGAAAGGACTTATAAGGCCTAGTTCCTCCCCATTTGGAGCACCAATTCTCTTAGTAGAGAAGAAGAATAAAACTTATCGCATGTGCATTGATTATAGAGCCCTTATCAAGATCACAATAAAGAATAGATATCCTATTCCTCGATTAGATGATCTCGTAGATAAGTTACGAGGAGCTCGTGTCTTTAGTAAAATTGATCTAAAATCAGGTTACCATCGGATTCGTATGACACAAAGTGATATTTTTAAGACTGCATTTAGAACTCAAACCGGCCATTATGAATTTATGGTAATGCATTTGGACTTACTAATGCCCCTGCTACATTTGCGCGAATGATGAACAATATTCTTCTTGATCACCAAGCTTTTGTTCTTGTATTCTTTAATAATATACTTGTTTACAGTAAGAATGATAGTGAACATGAAAAGAATCTTGAAACAGTTTTTCATTTGTTACGAGAGAACACACTTTATGCTAATCCTAAAAAGAGTTATTTCTTTCAGCATAAGCTAGAATATTTAGGACATATTATTTCAAGTGAAGGTGTGCATGTGAATCCGAAAAAGATTAGAGTTATAGTAGAATGGCCTACACCACAATCAGTCAATAATGTTCGTTCTTTTCTTGGGTTGGCTAGTTTTTATAAGAAGTTTGTTCAAAATTTTTCTTATTTAGCATTGCCTCTTACCTTGTTGTTGAAAACGAAAATAAAATTTGCATGGGGACTTACCCAACAACAGTCTTTTGAAAAACTTAAACAAGCACTTTCACATGCACCTGTTTTATTATAATTTGATTTTTCACAACCCTTTCATGTCGTTACTGATGCTAGTGGTTCAGGAATAGGTACTGTTTTAATGCAAAATGACCATCCCATTGCATTTGAGAGTAGGAAGCCTAAGCCCTCAAAACAAAATTATAGTACGTATGATAAAGAATTGTTAGCAGTTGTGCATGCTCTGTCAACCTTTAATCTCTAATAGGCATCTTAAATGGGCATCATCCAATAACAACCTGGTAAAGCTAATGTTGTAGCTGATGATCTTCATCGTTTTCCTTTGCATTCTGTTGTTTTGAATAATATTTCTTCCATCCAAATTCATTCTTTTCAAGAAATGGTTTCCACTTATGCATCTGATTTGTATTTTTTCACGTGCATGGCATGATTTCACCAATGGTGCATCTTTATCTGATGAACATTATACATTTCATTATGGTTTTCTTTATTTTCAACATAGATTGTGCATAACCCAAGCTTTTAAAGATTTTGTCGTTAAAGAAATGCATGAACCATCTTACATGGGTCATAGAGGCATACAAGTTATGAAGCATGGAGAAAGTATATATATTGAGAGCATGAAGATGTGTATACATATGTACATTAATTTAGAGTCAGTTCATCTTATGCTTTTGTAAGGTCATGAGCTTGTAAATATTTGCCTATATATAGACAAAGAAAACGTCGGGGAAAATATGAGAGAATGTGTAATAACAAGATTTGAGGAGAATTAGATGTCATTAGACACTTTAGAAGTGAGTAGGACCTCTCTCATAACTCAGATGTAAAAATTTTCCAGGAATGAAAATTTTTATAAAAACCTTTACACATTTGATAAGTCAATGAGAGACTTATGTGCAACAGACTTTCTGTGTAGTCATCTTCTTCACAATTTGTTCAAAATTTTGATAATTGAGTATTGATCCGCCAAATTGGTGAAGGTTTTGAGTTACTCTTGATAAAGAGGTGCTCTAACTTAAAGAGTAGCTTATTCTTTTGGAGATTAACACTCTCCATCATATCTATCTATCTATGTATCTATCTATCTATCTAATTATCTATCTATCTATCTATCTATCTATCTATCTATCTATCTTTCTATCTATCTATCTATCTATCTATCTATCTATCTATCTATCTATCTATCTATCTATCTATCTATCTATCTATCTATCTATCTATCTATCTATCTATCTATCTATCTATGTATCTATCTATCTATCTATCTATCTATCTATCTATCTATCTATCTATCTATCTATCTATCTATCTATCTATCTATCTATCTATCTATCTATCTATCTATCTATCTATCTATCTATCTATCTTTCCATCCATCTATCTATCTATCTATCTATCCATCCATCTATCTAGCTATCTATCTATCTATCTATCTATCTATCTATCTATCTATCTATCTATCTATCTATCTATCTATCTATCTATCTATCTATCTATCTATCTATCTATCTATCTATCTATCTATCTATCTATCTATCTATCTATCTATCTATCTATCTATATATCTATCGATCTATCGATCCATCTATCCATGTATCTATCTATCTTTCCATCGATCTATCTATCTATCTATCTATCTATCTATCTATATATATATATATATATATATATATATATATATATATATATATATATATATATATATATATATATATATATATATATATATATATATATATATATATATATATGTATATATGTGTGTGTGTGTGTGTGTGCGTGTGTATATCTATCTATATATTTATGTACCTTTCTATGATCTATCTATCTATCTATCTATCTATCTATCTATCTCTCTATCTCTCTATATCTCTCTCTATCTATCTATCTATCTATCTATGTATGTATGTATGTATCTATCTATCTATCTATCTATCTGTCTATCTACCTATCTATCTATCTATCTATCTATTTATTTGTCTATCTATCTATCTATCTATCTATCCATCTATCTATCTATCTATATATATATATATATCTATCTATGTATCTATCTATCTATCTATGTATCTATCTATCTATCTATCTATCTATCTATCTATCTATCTATCTATCTATCTATCTATCTATCTATCTATCTATCTATCTATCTATCTATGTGTATATCTATCTATCTGTCTATCTATCTATCTATCTATCTATCTATCTATCTATCTATCTATCTATCTATGTATCTATCTATCTATCTATCTATCTATCTATCTATCTATCTATCTTCTATCTATCTATCTATCTATCTATCTATCTATCTATCTATATATATATATATATATCTATCTATCTATCTATCTATCTATCTATCTATCTATCTATCTATCTATCTATCTATCTATCTATCTATCTATCTATCTATCTGTTAAAATGCGCAATTACACTACAGGCATTTTAAGTTTTTTTGGGTTCTTGGGAGTGGTAGGGGTCTGATAAATCAGAGGCCCTGTAACTTGATTTTCCCAATTAGTTTATCCAAGTTGTAGTACATTAATGTTCCAAACTTTGTTTCATCCGAATTACTGTCCAGACTCTGGTTAGTCCTCTCATAGATTTACTATTCATACTCAGGTTAATACTTTTCACCGTACATAACGCACAAGTTATTCCTTTCCGTTACGCAGACTTATTATCCGCACTTAATTTTACTGTATGAATCACATATTAAATGTAATTACACAGCGATAAGAGCAATAATACTCAGAGTTCACGAATACTGCACTATGGTGACTTCGGAGACCGCAATCGCCCAGACAGACAGTCTGGCGATACTGCTCATCATTGCCGAAGCATCACTGCAATGTCTTTTCATTAGTTGATAAACAGATCCATCACTTCGCAATCGACCTTTCGGTTCGCGCGGTATATGAAAAATAGGGAATTACAATATGCCAATCCGGCGGCTTACATTGGCACACACGGTGGACTTGAACCTGCAATGGAAACAAAATTTAGGGCTCATCTACGATACCCTGTTGTAGCTCAGTGATGAGTAGCACCTCCTTTAATGTCAATCCGGGAAGACGTGAGGATGGTATGAAGACCTCGAGCAAGTGATGGCACAAGTGCGTGAGTGAGAAGCACACAAGCATGCACACACATACACACACACGCGCACACACGGCAAGACAAAGAGTGAGAAGCAATGGAGTTCTTAGATTACTTTCAAAAAGCTCTTACAAGTTCGTTTCAATTACAATCTCCCCCAAAAATGAGCTCTCTAGCTCCTTTTATAGTTTTTGACTAGCTTTGGCCTTGTTCAGACCTAGTGTCCGGCCTAGTTAAAAATTAGGTTCTAGGGCTTATTTGGGGGCTCAAACGAGATCTAAAAATTACAAAAATTGGTAAGCAACTACTTCTAAGGCTCCTCAAGCTCGAGGACTCCTCGGCTTGCACAAAATGGAGCTACAAAAAGGTGAACATGGTATTTACAGGGGTTGTTAGTGATGAGAATCACTTTTAATTGGTGTAAGGATTTTGAAAATTAAAGGGTTGCCTTAGTGCTAGATCTGCGTGAATGCTCGTATTTGCTTCTTCATGAAGAAAATTATTGGCCTTCTTGCCAGATCCTCGTTGACTCCCTTGTCTGCTTGTACCTTCTCTCCCCTCTGACTCTCTTCTCTGACTGCCATGCCTCGTCAGTCCTTCAGTTCCTTGTCTGCTGCTAACACCCCCCCCTCTCTCGCGTCTGTCGTCCCTGACAGACCCTTGTTGTGTGGGTTTTTGGATGTAGTACTTAACGACATCTTGCGCTAAGTGATGTTCGGCAATCCTCAATCCTTTGGCCAAGTCTGTGAGTAGAGCATCCCAATCTACCGGTCCAGAAACCTCTGGATGTGGCATACGTAACTTATCTGAATGGAGAGCTTGTTCCACTGCAAACAATTGTAATAAATGTGAGGGCCTGGGAATGAAGATCTCTGAGTGGTATTCCCAGAACTCGGTGACAAACATCTCTTCAAATGTTTGTTTGAAGCAGGCCGGTAGGTACTTTATGCAGGCATGCCATGCATAAACAACATTAATAGAGGGCGTTGTGCTCATGTCATAAACGAGATCCTAATTTCCTTCATTAAATCCGAGCACAGAGAGGTGAGGTTCCTTAACATTCTTGAAGGTCCGGAAGGTGACTATCATGAGTTCAAAAATTTTAAGACACATCTGTGTCATGACATCTGGTACGTTTTTGAACCAGACACCCCAATGCCGAATTGTCGATATCATATACCCTACGGTAGGTTGACCTTTAGGTGGTGCTAAGTAGACATAGTTGAGCCACTTCTCGCAGCCTTTGGTTGTCAGCACCATCTTTATGTATTCCGGCCATGACCTTCTTCGGAAAACAGGACAGTAGCAGGGATTGTACTTGATATACAGGGGCATGTTATTCCATGTGCGATTCATTTCCGGGTAGGTTTCAAGCAGCCGAATTCTCCAAGTCGGTTGGCGAATATTTCCCTGCTTGGCACTTTCTGGGATGTCGTCTGGTGCAAACTGTGTGGCAGAGGTTGGTTCCCGTGAGGTGTGGTGCTTGATTTCAGCATTATAGTCCGCCATTAAGACACAAAAAGGAACGTACAAGTCGTCGGAGGTGCCGATCCACCTGTGATGAGAGAGGTTCCTAAAATAGTCTGATTTTATGACCACCTCTTCCAAGCGTGACATCGATGCTATCTGGACTGCCACCCTATCATCATGAGTTGTGGCCACTTTTTCCAATTTCTGCATCCATTCTGGAGCCTCTATTTCAAGGGTGTCCATGCCCTCATCTGTTTGCTTGCCTCCAGGTGCTGGCATCGGAACGTACGGGTCCTCAAAGGTTTCCTCTACTTCGATTGGTACTAGGTCTTCAGGTTCTGGTTCTACCAAGGGGGAGGGTTGGCGTTCATACACAAGCACTTTCTTTTGTAATTCTTCAAGTTGTGCTTTGAGCGCTGCTACTTCATCAGTTGTATCAGCTGTGGTTGGGACCTCTTTCGGTGGTGCTGGTTGAGCTGCCAATTGCCTTCGTAGTTCGTCTCTTTCCTTTTCTAAGGCTGCATGGGCTTCGAGGAGATCAGCATGGGTTTCCAATATGATTTGCATATTGTCCGAGGGAATGGCCTTAAACCTCTCCGAGTCAATTTCTTGTGGGGAACCGTCCGTGGCTACTTCCAAGTTCTCTTCGTTTTGTGTCTGAAGCCATCTATTTTCTTCCACGGCTACAGACATATGTTTTCGTAATAGAGCCATGTTGCGGTGGAGCTTGAGGTTCTCTGTGATTTGGGAGTGCAGCAGATCATCCATTTGTTGTCTTTCTTCGGCATCTGGCTGCGGTGGATTTGCCACTAATTGCTCATGTTGTTCTTGTAATGCACTAAACTGCTGTTGTAATTGTTTCTTCTCTTGCTCTAAGTCAATGAATCTTCCTTGTAATGCTTCATGACTCCTGAACAAACTTGTATGCTGAGCATCGAGGTGCTGATAGTGTTGTTGTAACTGAGACATGCACTGATACATGTTATTAAATACATTATTAATGGGGGTGGATGTAGTAAGGGTGTTCAATGCAGAGGGAAAGGGAAAGGGGAAGGGAAGTGTGAATGCGGTGCTGGAAAGTGGTGAAGTGGGTGGTGGGGGAATGGGAGATTGTGGCCGTATGGGGGGAGGGAGAGGTGCAGTGGAGGGTGATATGTCCATAAAATCCATGGTGGAAGCAGCAGTGGGAGTGATTGTGAATAGTGGAATGGTGGGTGCAGTGATTGTGGTGAATGTGTACAGTGGTGTGTGCAGTTGTGAATGTGAACTGCCCGAAAGTGTGAGTGGGGGAATGGGGATGTTAGTAGCTGTCGTTAGGATTACAGTGTTAGTGGAGGTGTTGAGAGGTGTGTGGGTTGATTGGCGGTTTGTGCTTCAGTCATGGCGGTGGACTCGGAGGTGGTAACGGTGGTTGTTACATTGGTAAGGGGAGGTGAATGTGGTGGAGTGGGAGGCGGGGGTGGCAAGGGGGGTGATGGGGGTGGACTGGACACATGGGCTTCCTCGGTGTCGTGAGCGGTGTGTGCAGTGCCCGTGGTTGTGGGGGTGCCTTGTGGTCCTGATCCTAATACATTCATTTGTCTCCCTGTTCGTGGGGGACGTCTTCCGTATCTTCTTTCCATTCTGCGTGATTGTGCCAGGGCCGTTTGTACTGCCTCAGGTACTCCTAAGGCATCAGAGATCATATCCAGTGTGGCACGATACTGTTCGTCAACTCCTTCCTCCTCAAGGATTTGGTGCATGATACCTTTCCTGCTGCAAGGGATAACTTATGTTGTTGTTGGACCCTGTTGATGGTATCGTAGAGCTTTTTCAACTCCTTTGTATATGGTGGGGCACCCTCTAGCTCCTGTATAACTTCTTGCTCATAGTCATGCGCCTCCTCATCAGAAAATCCTTCCTGTTCATCCTCTTGGCCTTCTTCTTCTTCATCCTCCAATTCCACCACTTCTGGTTGTCTTGGCTGGGGTTGTTCTGTAGCCGTTTGTTGTCCACTACCCTGATCTGCTTCGACTTCTGCATTAACAGCTTCAATGATTCTGGCAACTTCTTCATCCGTTAGGTCTTCCAAAGTGAATCCGTGAGGAAATTCCAGATCAGTAGGTACTGGTGGAAACACAAGGTTAGGGCCATCTATGCTGTGCCGGGGTAACCTGATAGTAAATGGTTGTACCCGTCTGGGAAGCCTTGGAGTTGTTTCAAGTGTTAGGGTTGCACCACGGGCTTGTGCACAAGGCATCTAGACGGTGCCTCTCATCTTCTTTGAGGGTGGCCCTGCGGCTGACAGTCTGCGTTGAAACTCCTGTGCTCTTGTCCAAATGAGAGCCCTTTGCACCGGTACATCATATGCGAGACATCTATACACAATTCTGGTAAGCGCACAGCAACCATACAGTACAGATTTTTGTTTCTTATACCACCTTTGATGAGCCAAATGAATCTGGTCGATAATCCAGTGGGGCATATTGATTGTCAAATCAAAGGCATCTGCTAGGTAGAGGCTAAACCAGATCTTTTTGGGAGGCATTGTGAACCTTTCCTGCGCGGGGAATGCGAAATGTTGCATGACCATGCGTAAATGAACAGCGATTGTAGGTGTCATCGCGACCATGTCCTTTAACTTCGTCAGATTCCTGTTCTTCATATTATCGGGGACCATTGTCTCTTTCTCCGTAGGAATGTGCATACCTTTCATGTCGAGAGCTTCTCTTACCAAGTTGATAGTCAAGCGGAAACGCTTCAGCTCGTTGCCCCTTGTGAGTGATGGGAGTACAAAGGAGCTGTATCCTTTTTTGTCTTTGCTTGGAGTGAGGGTGCTAATCAAGTATGAGCACCTTAGAAAATCCGGCTTTGGTAGTTGGAACTTGAAATAATCATAGAGCCCAGCCTTCTTCCATATCGGCTTCAGTCCTTCGTTATTCTGTAGCTTTTCAAACTCCCTGGTAAAGAAGTGGTATCTGCCCCAACGTCCATTGAATTCTACCTCGGACTCCCACATGTATGTGCCTTCACCCAGAGGTCCCGCAATGTCACTGAACCAGTGTGAGGTTTTGCCCACCGGCATTGTGTGACCCTGTGGAGGATTCTGAATCGGTATGGCATGTAATGCCCTTAATGCCGCTGGTCGTTCCTTTAATTCCTCCTCGACCGGAAGGCTTTCAATGTCCACAACTTGGGGGCTGGTGCCTGCCTGGGAGCTAGTTCCCACCGTATCTGCCATGTTACTTCTTGCTACTTGTCTCTGTGAGAATATACAAACATGTGTTAACATTGTACAGGACAAGAGAGAACCGTTGTTGTTCCCATTACAACATTAACATGAGGGTCGAGAGAGATTAATGGGTTAGTAAGTGCTCGGTGCGAGTGTGTGTGTGGTTAGGAGTTCGGACGACCTAAGAGCTAAGTGGAATGATGTAGTTTGATAGTGATGTGGTTAGTAGGTTGACATGGATTTACAAATGGGGTCCGGGGGTTTGTTACAAGTCTTAGGCTGCCAAATGCAGTGGATGGGTTTTGCTCTTGGTTTCGTAGAGACTCTCGAGAGCTTTATAGGTGAGTCGGCTTGAAAATGAGGCCTTTTAGGGACCCATTTACCAGTGATTCTGTTCGTGCTCATGGACCTTAGTGTGTTCTTGAGTGTTGAAAACGAGTGGATGCCAGCTGTGCGAGTGAATGGATCATGTTGTCTAGGGTGTTGCCTTGGTGTAGCTATTTGAGCCCGTAAACAAGTCTTAGGCACCCAAATTTGTCTTGATTGTGGGCTAGCCTTCATCGACTTCTTGGGCACCCAAATAGACTTCATGTTAGCAGAAGAACTTCTGAAAGACTTCTTATTAGTGTCGTGTTGTTGGTTACTAATAAGAGGCTTTGCCCGTGTGGTTGGCTTGAGTGCAACCGGGTGTTTGCCTTTCCGCACCCACACTTGTTTCACTAGCTGAGACATTTTGCTGCGCAGGTACTTTTGATCTCCGACATAGGTAGTACTCTGCTTCTTCTGCCTTTGATCCACCTTTGGTTGTTGCCTCCCTCTGGCCTTTGGAAAAGAAGGGAGTTCCGTTGTGGTTCTGACTCCTTTTTTGAGATCTTCATTCTTTTGCATCACATAGCCTTGGACAAGAACAGCATGGTCAACTTCATGTGCACCCCTGGAGGGACCAGGAGTCTGTGCCTTTCCTAGTTCCTTGAGTGCTCCATTATTTAACTCCATAGTAATTCTAGTCTGCTTCACCCATACTTGAAGAAGTCCACTTCTTAGGTTTAAGTTGACTGCTTGGTCATAAATCCAGTCTTGACCCAAGACAAGAGGTTCAGTGAGGTCCTCATCTTGACATACTAGCACTTTAACTGTCATTGCCTCATCATGAATATAGAGGGGAAGTTCCACCTCGCCCATGCAAGGGTTTCCACGCCTCCCAATCCTATGAGATATGCTTCCACAGGATTGACATTTAATTGCAACTCTTGACAGTAAGACAATTTAACAGCACTAGTGGCTGCACCTGAGTCAATCAAGGCTCTTACAGTCCTTGCACTCTTTCCTTGTCCTATATCTAAGGTTATGAAAGGACGTCGATCAGTTATCCTATGTGAGCTAGCACCTGAAACTTCACACATAGCCACGTCATATCCTTGATCTGCATATGCATCTTGCCTAGGGTGCTCTCTACCTTGTCTTCTTAATTTCATTCTCCGGATGCGCTCTAGGGCTTCTGCTTGAGCTTCTTTTCGAATTCACTTTTCTTCCTCTTTACGTTGCTTAGCAGTATTGAGTCGACTTAGCATTTCCTCTGTGAGAGGTTCCTGATACAACTTGACTCTGCATCCGCTAATATAGTTTGGAAGAACATCACCCTCTAAAGTGGCTAGTTGTACTGCTCCACTCGTGGAGATCCTATTGATGATCATAGGTCCGTAGCCTCTCTTTTCTAGCTTCCTTGCATGTTGTTTCAATGTGTAGACTAAAACTAGATCTCCTGCTTTCAAGCCCTTATCCTTCACATGGGCATCAAAGTATGCCTTCTGTCTCTTCTTAGCTGCATATATCCCTGCACCTGCTCTCAGTCTTGTTTCTCCTAATCGTTCAAGGTCAAAAAGTCTAGAGGAGAGTTCATGACCCGTCCATTCGTGCTCTTGTGCTACCTTCAATGTAGGTATCAAGAAGTCCAAGGGTAGCACCGCGTTTTGGCCAAATACGATCTGAAAAGGGGGTGGCTTGGAGTACCGTTTTGTAGGCAACTCGGTATGCCCAAACAGCATGGTGTAGCTGTTTGTCCCAATCAGAGCGTTTAGTGTTCACTAATTTTGTCAGTACATTGCATAAGATCTTGTTGGTGCTTTCAGCTTGTCCATTAGCTTGAGGGTGATAGGGGGAAGACTTCTTATGAACTACCAAGAATTCTTGGAGTAGATTTTCAATCACTTCGTTCAAGAAGTGAGTGCCTCTATCACTTACAAGCTCTATAGGTAGCCCATATCTTGTGAATACATTCTCAAACAAGAATTTAGCAGTTGATTGAGCATCGTTCTTCGTTGTGGCTTTTACCTCTACCCACTTAGTTAGATAGTCTGTTGCAACAATGATGTATTCTGCATGAGAACCCTTAGCTGGGGGATTAATAGGACCTACGAAGTCTATTCCCCACTTAGAGAATGCACGTCCACCCATCATAGGTTTCAGTGGCATCTCATCTTTGCGTATAGGATACTGAGTTCGCTGACAGACATCACACCGTTTCACATAGGTATGTGCATCCATGTGAAGGGTCGGCCACGAGAAGCCCACAAATAGTATTGCCTTGATCACCCGATCTGGTCCAAAGTGTTCTCCTGCTACACCTTGGTGAGCAGTGTCCAAGATCTTGAGATACTCACTCTCATGGACACATAGTCTCAGGTAACCGTCTTTACCACGTTTGTATAGATTATCACCAATAAGTGAGTAATCCTGGGCTTCTTGTTCTAAGCTCCTTTTCCTCGCCAAAGTCATATCTTGAGGAAATGTTTTCGTCCTCAAGAAGGATACTAGGGGTTCACTCCAATCCGGCACAATGGACACTTGATAAAGAGTGGCATGTTCCACAGGTGGCTTAGTGCAACAGATTGGGCATTCCTTGCACAACTTTTGGACATCAGCTTCCATAGTCGGCCAATGCACTCCGAGTCTCCTTAGCGTCTGTAAGGTTCGTTGCTTTGAGTAGTGTTGCTCTAATGCACCTACATGTGCTAATTGCAACCATTTAGCGTACTCATCCTCTTCCACACAACAAGTCAAAATCCCTTGATCTGTGTGCTTGTACATACTTCCTGCCATGATGTGATACTTTTGGGCTTTCACAACCTCTCTGTTCTGTGTGTTTACTACTGGATGGTTAGGCCCGTATGTCAATACTGGTACCAATGGCTTAGCCCACTGCGATACAACTTCCAAATTAAACAAGTAAGCATCAGGAAGGTCATCTGACACTCCTTGTGGGGCTTCTCCAGATGTGAGCCTAGAGAGATGATCTGCTCTCAAATGAGTCCTACCTTTTCTTACCACAACCTCAAAATCATATTCCATTAGCAAGAGAAACCATCTCACTAATCTTCCTGTATTGCATGGCTTGTTTACGAGGTATAGCAATGCCTGATGATCAGTACAAAATTTAAACCTATTTGCAAGCAAATAGTGTCTAAACTTCTTAACTGCATATACCATGCCCAAGCCTTCTCTATCAGTAGTGGTATAATTTCGTTCAGCTGCATTCAATTGTCTACTGGCATAGGCAATTGGAAGATCCATATTACCTTCACCAGTAGGTTGTGCAAGCACACATCCAATGGCATAATTGGATGCATCCACATGAACATGGAATGGTTTATTCCAGTCTGGTGTGGTCAAGATTGGTGCTGAACATAATCTTCGTTTAAGCTCCTGGAAGGAATTCTCACATTCATCCGTCCACTCAAAGTTAGTCAGAAGTCCGTACATGGGCTTTGCAATGACAACATACATGTGTATAAATCGTCGGTAATAACCACAATGCCCCATGAAGGCTTGTACTTCCTTGACATTCCTTGGCCTAGGTAGCTCTGCTATGGCTCTCACTTTCTCTTCGTCAGTAGATATGCCATTCTTTGACACTATGTGTCCTAAAATCTTGCCTTGCCTGACCATGAAAACACACTTTTCTGGGTTCAGGCAGACTTGATATTCTCTACATTTGTCAAAGATTTGTCTGAGTTCAGGGATATGGGTTTGTCTAATGTTGGAATGAGCACAAAGATCATCAACATAGACCTCTAAGTTCTTCCTCAGGAACTCCTTAAACACATGGCACATTAGTCTCTGGAAGGTAGCTGGTGCATTGGTAAGCCCAAATGGCATTACACGAAAGGCAAATATACCCCATTCTGTGGCAAAAGCTGTCTTATGCTGATCTTCTGGAGCTATGGCTACTTGATTGTAGCCCGAAAGACCATCGAGGAAGTTGTACACTTCCTTACCTGCTACTCTTTCTAAGAGATGTTCTGTGATGGGAAGCGGATAATTATCTCAAATTGTGGTTGCATTGACCTTCTTCAAGTTAATGCATACGCGCAGCTTTCCATTTTTCTTGGGCACCACTACGATGGGAGATACCCACTCAGTGTGCTCAATTTCATAGATAAATCCAGCTTCAACCAGTCTATCTATCTCCTCTTTGATCTTAGCAGTGTAATTATGGTTATATGTGTAGGGCTTTTGCTTAGAGGGTTTGGCATCTGAAGTCATGGGGATGGTGTGTGAGCATATGTCAGGGTCCACACCCTTCAAATCCTTGTAACTCCAAGCGAACACATCTCTGTATTCTCTTAGCAAGGCTATTAACGCATGCTCTTCTTCCTCTGTTAGGTCATGGCCTATGTACGTGCATCTCTCCTCTCCTTCTTCTAGGGCCACTACTATTTTCTTGGTGGTTTCTTTGTTATCATAGGCCTCTCCTGATTGCGCCTCTCGTTTAGGCATTCTTATCATGACTCTCCTGTCGTCTATCTCATACTTCTTAAAATTTTCCGGGACCTCAAACAAAGATTCTTCCTCCTCTGGTGAGACTTCTTTCTTCTTTCGTTTCTTTCCTTCTTCCTTCGGGGTCACATGTGTGGCTAATCTTACATCATTTGTAAGCTCTCCATGCCTCTGGGGTTGAAATTCTACTTCATGGAAGTATTCTTCATCTGATGCAAAAGGTGGGTCCATAATGATTGACTCTAGATCGGAGTCACTTGCATCCTCAAATGCATCAGGGCTAGGTTCGCATTCTTCTAGAACTGCCTCTTCCATGATTGGCGCTATGGAGAAGACTGAAATGTCATAGCCATCCTCATCACAGTGAGGTGTCCATTGTTCCTCATTGATGGCTACATCCATGGTTGCTAAAATTTCTGCCCAGCCGTGAGGTTCGAATTCTTCGTCTGGAAAAACTACAGGTGCATAGGCTGGGTCTTGGATTGATCTATGGTTTTCTTTTGCACCTACCTCTCTGGCTTTCTCTCTCTTCTCTTCTTCTACTGCTACCTTGCACATCCATAAGTGGGTGTCTTCATGCATCCATGAGGATCCTGATCCTATGGAATGCACCGATTCCGTATCATCTTTGACTCTATGGGGTTCCATTGGATAGGAGGGACATCTCTATGAGAGTAATCCTTGAGATTGACCTTGGTCGTAACACCTAAGTGTTGCAAATACAAGGAGTTGGTTCCCCAATCCTGTACCACTTGCAACTGTCGCATAAATGGTCTTCCCAAAATTATCTCATAGGCATGATTTTTGCTGAAGTCACATATAGCAAATGTGTGCTCAAATTCAACACCACATGTAGTGAGAGTTATTCCTTCTAACAACCCTAGAGGTCTCTCTATGTGACCATCGGCCATCTGCAATTTCATCCTCGTGGGCCTAAGTGCTGGCTTGCCCCAACGCTTCCATAGGGAAGTGGTGGCAATTGCAACTCCTGCACCTGAGTCCAAAATTGCCTTGGTGGTGTACTCCTGGTAGGTAATGGGAAGATAGGTGTTCCCTTCTTCACCTTCACACATATCTCCTATCTTATCCAAGGGTATTTCTGGTACTGTCCTCTGGGATCCTACCTGGGAATGAGGTTTCACTATCGCTGGTACTTGTTTGGCAACATGTTTCCATAATTCAGGTCTAACCTTGAGTAGCTCTTCTAACTTGAGATTGCACTGCACTTTAGTGTTTTTCACTACCTCTGTGTTCCTAGGTAAGACTGAGTCCTTATTTCGTACCATGACCGTGGGTGCTCTCATACAAGTAGACTTAGTTTCCCATGGGCCTGTGAAGTGGGGTAATTCTTGTAGAGAGTTAGACTCAAAGTCTAATCTTTCCTGAGATTGGGTGCTCTCCTGCTCCTCATAAATGGATGGGATATCTTGTGGGAATTGGTCATGTGCATCATCCACAAGTTCAATAGGAGGAGGGACTTCACTCTCTTTGGCCCATTTGTCTTCTTGAATCTCGCGTAGGAATTCTGGTGTGAACCGATTCATAGAAGATGATGTGTCTGGCTCCGTAGAGTTAGGCACATAGGCTTCAGGCGCATAGGCTTTCTGGGCAGGAAGACTTGCTCTTTCACTTGCCTTGTCCTTGTGTTGAGAGGCGGGTTCCTTTCCTGATTGTGCAATCAGCTTCTCTATTCTTTCTAACTGTCCATCAAAGTGCAACTGTGTCTTCGCTGAACTAGAGATGTTAAATAGGCGACTGGCTTCAAACATGGTCTGAGCCAATTCCACCATTTTAGCACAAATCTTGGTTCGTTCTAGCTCTAGTTCTGCTCTTGGGTAACACTTTTCATGATCAGTTACGTTTGGCCCTTCTTGAATTCTGGCTTGATATGCTTTAAGCATCATATTAAGGTCTTCGGGAGTGGGATCTGCTAGGACTGATCCTACTCTAGGGGGTGGTGGGTTTAGGTGAGGCGGGTTGGAAGGTGGCTGGTCGGATGGCGATGGGAATGGTGGTGGTGGGGTAGTGTGAGAGGGAGTTTGAGATGTGAGTTCAGTTATCCTGGCTTTGGTTTCTCTTATGCTTTCCTCCAGTTCACTCATCTTTTTAGCCCATTGTCTTTTCATTCTTTCCCTACTATCTTTCCACGCTCTAGTCCTCTTCTTTGTCGTACTCTCTGTTTCACTAACTTCTGGGCTTTTTTCCTGACCCACAACCTGGTTTTGCTGCAGTGCTTGGGCTCTAGTGATTACTTGTACTAGTGTAGTGGAAGTCACGCTCCCTGTGGAGTCTACCACTAACCCAACAACGTTGATAGGAGTGATTTTTGGCATATTATTAGGATTCCTAGGGCAGTCTCGTAAGAGATGTTCCTTTCCACAGTCTTGGCAAAAACCCTGGATCGTTACTGACTGGGGTTGTGTCGGTGGAGGCACAGGACAATCACGAATGAGGTGATCCCCCTGACATCTGTAGCATGGTCCTCTAGGGAATGGGGGTCTTACCTGCCTAGGTTGAGGTCTAGGGTTGGGGTTTGCATTCATGACGTTTGTGTGATGTGACTCCCAACTAGGTTCACTCGGTTCTTCACTATAGTAGGACTCACCATGTTCAGGAGATTGCATGTAGTAAGCCTGGGGACTATCAACATGTGTAGAATCAAAGCTATGGTCACTAGGGTCACTTTCAGAAAACAGTGGTGTTACAGGGACTATAGCTCTATTCAGGTTCTCTTCTGCAGCTGCATATTTTACTAGGATCACATTAGCTGGGGCAGGGGGTTGTTGTGCTAACACAGGCTGGGGCCTTAGTTGGGCCTGATGTTGCGGTTGGTAATTTTGCTGAGGCCTAGCGTATTGGTGAGGTGGGTACTGATTCTGGTATCTTCCTTGTTGTGGGTATGGCTGAGGGTAGGTTTGCCTAACCGTTTGCTTATTGTATGGGCAATCTTGCGCGGTGTGAGTGGTGTATCTTCGTTCTATGGTGTAGTACTGGCTACTAGGATTTACTTGGGGTTGAGCCATAATGGGACATACATTCGCCATGTGGTCGCCGCCACAAGTATAACATCTTTTTACAGGGGCAAATCTCGGAATCTGTTTGCTAGTAACACCTAATTTCTAAGCTACTTTCTCAGCTAATTCTTCAATAGATGTGGATTGCGTGGAAGAGAGGCTAGAGGTACTATATGAATCTTTGTATATCTTGGAAAGCTCTAACTCCTCCCCTAGGTTATCCTCGATGTCAATGCACATGCGTACACACTCTTCTATGGTCCTAGGGTCCTTCAAGTACACATAAGATCTCAATTTGGTACTTAGCAATCCATCCAAAAATAATGACACTTGCTTGGCTGGTGTGGGTAACTCAAGGACAGGGCATCTTTCTAAGTATTGCCTAAATCTTCTCCCTGCAAGTCTCACGGTTTCTTCAGAGGTTTGCTTGAAGCTGTGAATCAGCGAGGAGGTATTATGCCTTATGCCACTCTTAGAGAATTCAATAATGAAAGCCTCTAGGAGTTGTTCTATGCTCCTGAACTGCCTCTCATTTAGTGGCTGAAACCATGTCAGGGCAGTGTTCCTAAGGGTTAGACCAAAGGCATTGTACTGCGTGAATAGATCCTCCACTTGTTCAGCTCTCAAGACTTGTCTAAACTCAGCCACATGATCGTATGGATCTCCAGTGCCATCGAAGTAGTTCTTCATGGACTTAACTAGCTGAGTTGGTCTCAAAGTCCTTGTGTGCTCTCTAGGTCGTGGTAGAGGGAATTCATCCGCATTTCTTTGATTCCTGTGAGCTCTAAGCATCTCAGGTTCTACTCTATTCGTTTCCGTCCTCGTTCTTTCTCTGCCCACTGGGTTGGCAAAGCTTACTTCTGGTCTATCTCTACTTCTGTCTCTTTGCATTCCATGAGTTTGGGATGTTCCCGCACCAGGGTGACCATAGGATACATTCGATCTTGGTTGGGGGAAAACGAATTCACCCTTCCAAGTGTAAGCATGCCTATCATGTTCTGTCACCACAAAGATCCTCTCCGAAGCGTGATCTAAGTAGGTCACTCTACCTGGGCTATCAGGATCCTTAAACTCATAGATCATGATTGTTCCTATATCAGTTGGCTGATCAGATTTGTACCTCCAAAAGGCTTCGTCGGTCTCTCAATTGAGAAGCATATCTATGCTCTTGTTGTCTTGGGGAACCCACTCAGGTGTGATAATCCTAGTGAGAACAGATTTGCCTCGGGGGGTTCTAGGTTCTACACCCATGTTTCCTTGTTCCAAGTCACCTAAGTCTGCTTCGGGGATCACATTTCCAAATTCGTCCGTCCTATCTGGGTGACTGGTGACCACGTATATGGTTCCTTCTTTATCCAAGTATGCTCCATTTTCAAACTTGACCGCTGGGTGCTCTAGTCCAATGGATTGATCAGGATTCTTAATCTGTACCACAGATCTTCCTAGGCCGTCCTCATAGATGCTGGCACCTAATCGGTTGGTTCTAAGGTATTCCAGCTGTGTCTTGTACGGGCCTTCTACTCTGTGCAGGTATGGCACTCCTGAACTGCCTGTAGGTCTCTCCATGCCTTGAGACATCTCTGATTCACTAGTCTCAGAGCTAGGGTAATGCAAGTGGTGACTCAACTGCTGGGCCCAAGACCTCGCAGTATGATTGACACTAGCCTCTGAAGACCTAAGGCTTTGTCTATCTCTTACTAGGTGTCATCCTGATCTAAGGTTCATATGCCTATTTAAGTAGCCCGATTTTTGTCCAGAGTACAACCTCGTTGCAGAGTCCTTTTGTACCAATTACTTAATCCCCTTTTTATGTTGATTATCGTGTTTATGATCTTGTCTGATATTGCGTTGTCAGGAATACTTGAGTAGTTTTCGTACTTGGAGTTGATCGTCACGTTAGGTTCTTTTCTTTTATGTTATCGACAGTACAGAGATTAGGTTTTTAACTTGAACTTGAGTTTTTAGGTAGTCTTCAACTTGATAACTGCCTATTGTCGCCCTGGCTTACTCCTATCACTAGTCGTTCTTAGCCTAAGCTAGGAATTGACAAAGGGAGTTGAGAATTTCCAACCTTTTGTTTCCTGCTTGGTTGCCCTTGAATGCCCAGGAAGTGTGTTCCCAAGCTTGCACTTACACTTGCTTAGAACGCCTTTCGATGCTCTCAATAGATCTGTAAGAGTTCCAAAGCTAGCTTTAAGATTTAAATTCTAAAGACAGAACCAATGATTTTCATTCCTGTAGCACAAACACTAACTTGCATAGTGATTTTTAGGAAAACAATTCTAAAGACCCTTGACTTTGATCCCCCTGATTATGGTCAACTTCAAAATACCCTATCTGAAAATCCACACATTATCTTTATAAAAAACAGTTGAGGGCGTATAGTATATGCCACGAGCTTTCCGACAAGCCCAAGAGCTCAAAAAATGGATTTCGTATGAAAAAGTTATGACTGTTCAGGGTTTAGGGGGTTAAACAGGATTCAATCTGGCTGACAGATCCTAGGATTTTCTCCCAAATCTCAAGTGTAGGAACCTCCAGAAATGCTAATGGATTGACTATTTTGCCCCAAAATTATCCCAAATTTTGAACAAAAGCAAACCCTAATTTTTGGCCGAAAAGCCTGTCAATCGCGATCGACAGGTCTGTCAATCGCGATTGACAGAGGTGTCCGTCGGGCCTGTCAGTCGCGATCGACAGTGTCAATCGCGATCGACAGAGTCGAACGTGGCTGTCAATCGCAATCGACAGAGTCGAACGTGGCTGTCAATCGCGATCGACGGTATCAATCGCGATCGACACGTTTTCCGGGTTTTTTGCCAAAATTTCAGTCAATCGGGGGCCTATCAGTCGCGATGGACACGTGGCTACGCGTAAAAGTCAATCAATCGTTGAATTTCAGTCGGTCGCGATCGACGGTGTCAATCGCGACTGACAGAGGTGTCGGTCGTGGCTGTCGATCGCGATCGACGGTGTCAGTCGCGATTGACAGGGTCCTACGTGGCAGTCTGTCGGTCGTGAAGTCTGTCGGTCGCGATCGACAAGGTCTGTCGGTCGCGATTGACAGGGTCTGTCGGTCGCGATTGATAGAGGCAATCGGTCGCGATTGACAGAAAAACACGGAATTTTTCTACTGTTTTAGGTGATTTGGGATGTGCTCATCATGCTTGTGCTAGTGGTGAACTTTGTTTTACCAAATGATCGAATTTTCTGTCGATCGCGATCGACAGAGGCTAGCAACTGCGAGACAGATTCGACAAGTTTCGTACCTGCGCAGCGTGCTGGCGGGGATGATGATGATGATACCTACAAGAAACACAACAAACATGCAAAAACAGTGCAAGCAATATCGCTCTCTCGCTCTCTCTCACAAGTAGAATGAAGGAAATGAGGTGGAGATAGTGGACGTGTGTCTTAGTCATTTAGGAGCTGTATATAAGCAGCTTAGAACTTCCATACAAAGCAATGAAAATATTCCGAATTTTGCTGATCTAGTATCTATGCTGATTATTGAAGAAAAGAATCTTGGTGAGGATTCTAGTCCCAAGAAAAGCCCAGTTTTGAGCAGGTATTCTACTCTATCAGAAGAAGAGGCAGAGGTAGAGACTTGGGAAGTGGAAGAGGAAACAATAACCAAGACCAAGGTCAACAACAGAATCATGCAGGAGGAAGAGGACAGTTTTGAGGCAGGGGAGCCAAAGAGGTCACAAAAATTTCCAAAGAAATGATTCAGGTAATGATAGTAAAGGATGTTGGAATTGTGGTAAACCTAGACACTTTGAACGTGATTGCTGGTTGAAGAATCAAAATAACAGAAGGGAGCAAAACAACTATGCATCCAGAAGTGCAGATGATTCTGAGAAGTTGTTCATGGTTCAACATCATATCATGAATGCGATGTCTGCTAGTATTTTATTGAATCAAATAATAATGTCTAGTATGTTGATTCAGGTGCTTCAAATCACATGACCACTCATGCAGAATGGTTTAGTAGTTTGCAGAAAATGCCAATTCCTGGATATGTTCAAATAGGTGATGATACATCGCATCCTATTGAGCATACAGATGACATAGCATTTTCTATGGAGGATGGGAAGGTAAAACATCTTGCTGATGTGCTGCATGCTCTAAATATAAGAAAGAATCTAGTTTGTGTTGGATAAATGATTGACCAGGGATTACAAGTCAGGTTCATTGCTGATGGATTATCTGTAGAAGAGTACACTAAGGATGCACGATTGATTGCCAAAGGAAACAAAGTGGGTAGGATGTTCATTATAAATGTGAAGATTCCTGAAATGAATGGAGCCATGTTTGCATAAGGTGCACGAGCTATTGCAGATATAGAGATGTGGCACAAACTCGTTGGACATGCAAACTTGCAAAGGCTGAAATTGATGCAATCAAAGGAGATTGTCCATGGACTACCAAATTTCAAAGTTGCAAAAATGCAAAAGGTATGTGCAGCATGTCAATTTGGTAAACAGTCAAGAGCATCATTTCCACATGTCAAGCATGTTATTGAGAATGTGCTAGAAGTAGTACATACAGATGTTTGGGGTCCAACAAAGACCACATCTATGGGTGGTTGCAAGTTTTATGTTACTTTCATTGATGACCATACACGCAAAGTATGGGTATATTTCATGAAATAGAAGAGAGAGGTGTTCACTCTCTTCTAGAATTTTAAGGCTATGGTGGAAAAGCAAACAGGGAAGTACATTCAGACATTAAGATCTGATGGAGGAGGTGAATACATGTCAAATGAGTTCAGCAGTTTTCTAAAAAATCATGGAATTCGGCATCAATTTTCATGCAGGTACACACCACAATAGAATGGCATTGCTGAATGCAAAAAGAAACATATTGCAGAAATAGCAAGAGCCTTGATGGCTGAGTAGAATATGCCTCATTGTTATTTGGGTAGAAGCTGTGCATGCTGCTATATACATCATGAACAGAACTCTGACTGCTGCTGTACATCAAGTTACAGCTGAAGAGAAGTTGGTAAAAAGCCAAACATATCACATTTGAAATTTTTTGGTTGTATTGCATATGTACATGTCCTAGATGAATTGAGGATGAAGCTTGATCCAAAAGCTGAAAAGTGTGTCTTCATTGGATACTCCCTTGAGCGAAAGGGATATAAATGTTATAACCCACTCACATGATAGGTAAAGGTGAGCAGAGATGTGGTATTTGATGAAATGTCAAGCTTCTATGTAGATGCCAAAGAAGGCCTGAGTGTTTGAACCAAATGACAAAGAAAATGCGGAAAAATCAAATGCAGAATCTCAGGTTTTGAGTGGAGCAGATGCATCACCAAGCAATAGTTCTAACTCAAATCCACAGAGTGGAAGATTACGTGGAATTTGAGTCCATCAAATTCATGTACATCCAAGAAAGGTAAAGAAAAGCTTTTTGTTGGTCCTAGAACATGTGCAGGTTTTGAAGACGTTGATGGAAATTCAAGCGGTTCATAAAAGAGTCATGATGAGGAACTTGGATTGCCCTTTGTGAAGACTCCAGGATTAAGAAGGGCACATGCAGATGATACAAGGAGAAGTGACCGAGGACCAAGAAGATCTGGGAGGATGCGAAATTCAGTGCAACAATTGACATATGATAGTTACATGGCCCATCATTGTGCCTACATGAAAAAGGTAAAAGAAGATGCTGAGCCTTCTTGCTTTGAAGATGCAATTAGAGCTACAGATTGGGAAAAATCTATGGATGAGGAGATGGCTGCACTTTATGGAAATGATACATGGAAGCTGGTTCCATTGCCGCAAGGAAAGAAACCCATAAGCTACAAATGGGTTTACAAGGTAAAGCATAATGCTGATGGTAACATAAGAAGGTATAAAGCACGATTGGTAGCTAAAGAATATGCACAAACATATGGCATTGATTATGAGGAAACATTCAGCCCTGTAGCTAAAATGTCTACTGTCAAGACACTTGTTGCATTAGCTACAACAAAAGGATGGACTTTGCATCAGATGGATGTGAAGAATGCTTTCCTACATGGTGAGTTACAGGAAGAAGTATATATGGACCAACCACAAGGATATGAAGATTCAAAGCATCCAAAATATGTTTGCAAGTTGTAAAAGGCTTTGTATGTGCTGAAGCAAGCCTCTCGTGCATGGCATGCAAGGATTGCTAATTACTTAAGCAGCATTGGTTTTTCTATGTGTGATGCAGATCACTCACTATATGCAAGGAAGGTTGATGATGGCATCACTATTGTGGCTATTTATGTTGATGACCTGATTGTAGGTGGTGATAATGAAGGAAGCATCAAAGAGGTAAAGCAACTTCTTATGCAGGGATTTTACATGAAAGATCTTGGTGTGCTAGGCTATTTCTTAGGCATCGAGTTTATACATACAAAAACAGGTATATGGATGTTGCAAAGGCAATATGCCTTTGTAAGCCGCCGGATTGGCAATTGTAAATTCTATCTCTTTTTCATATTCCGCACGAACCGAAAGGTCGTTGCATAGACATTGTAACCTTTTTATAAATCAATGAAAAAAAGATGCTTCAGTGACGACCAGTAGATCGCCAGACTGTCTGTCTGGGCGATACGTCTGTGTAGTTCCGTAGTGTTGTGTTTCATAACTCTGAGTCATATTGTGTCTTTCTGTTGTGTTTGATTATCTGTATCTCTGCGTTACACATTGTGTTACGGTAATGTTTACATTAAGCGAAGTATTGAATCGCTGTTCTGTAAGTTGTATACTATAAGTCTGTGTTACGGTAGCATTCACCTTGTACGCCGGTTATTGAGAAGTTTTAATCTGTGTATGAGTCGATACTCTATGAGTGAGCGAATCAGAATAGTAAGTCTGTAAGGAACAATTCTGAGTTTATTGTTAGTAAGTCTGATTAGCAGAATTGATGAACAAACTATTATTTGAGTGAGTGAATTAAGCGAGTTAATTGGGAAAATCAAGTATAGGGCCTCTATTTAACAGACCCCTTCCACTCCCAAGAACCCGAATAGAATTTAAATGCGTTCTGACGGCAAAAGCGTGTTTAAGACTGGCACCGTCTGTGGGAATGTGGCACCAGAGTGATGCAATATAGTTGTGGGAACATGGCACTAGAGGGTGGCAACAAATTTTTGTAAATTGATTGTGAGAAGGAATCCATAGATTGTGAATCGACAGTAAGGTAGAAGTAGTATGAAAGTATTGTAAAGGTGATATATGCCGGTTACTGGATCCGATGAGTCATATCCCAAGTATAGACAGCCTTGGGTGGTACCAAATTTGCGAAAAACACCCCTAGAAGGAAGAAGCACAGACCGATTAGGCTTGGTAGTCGAAGAAGCAAAGCACGTTAGTAGCGATTCCGGTGGAACATTCAATACCGGTAGATTCCGGTGAAATTTTGGTGCAGTCTGCAGAAGATACAATAACTTTTGAGTGCAAAAACGCCTGGTCAAGATTCGAACCAATCTGAGACTAAAGCTGTCTTACCTAGAGAAGTCAGTGAAGGAGAAAGAATACCCTGGATTGGGGAAAGTTCAACTAATTTCGTTGGAAGTTCGGTCCCAATTGCAGAAAATTTACAATTTTCCGGTGACAGTCTTATACTCCCCGGTGAATCTTCATTCCGGACACCACTATTCAGAGCAAGTTTACCTACGTTTGGTACCGCAGAAGAGGATAAGCTATTCGAATTAGAAATTCTTAAGAGGTTAAGCGCTATTTTCAAACCGGAAGAAGAACAGTCTCATCATACAGACATTGAAGAACCGGAAGCACATACTTAGAACTCAGCAAATAGTTACAGAACCAACATGAGTGGGCAACAACAACAACAACAACAACAACAGCAAGAGCAGCAACAGTTACTTCCACCTCGTACGGTTCTAACAAGAGTTACCTACACAAAATTCGGTGGATTTCCAAGTGATGATCCTGATGCTCATGTACGGACCTTTGAAATTAGTTATGTAGTATTAAACCATCCACCTGATCCAACATACAAGGCCATAGTATTCAAGTCAACCTTAGTTAATGAAGCAGCGAGGTGGCTTACAGAATATGATATCAACCATTTCGGCACCTATGAAGTAGTAAGAGATGCATTTCTGCAGAGATTTCAGCTAAAGAAGAACCCTGCCGAAATTTTCGATTACCTGTAGAATAATAGATAGAAGCTGAATCAAACAGAGTAGGAATATGCCACCCTATTCAGAACTCATTTGAGACAACTACCTCCAGAACATGCTAATTTACCAGATGATGTCATCACGTAGTGGTTTATTAATGGTTTAACTCGGCAGCTCCGACAGATTATGATCATTCGTTGTGTGGGAGCTATGACGCTAGATGCGGTTATTGCAATGGCTTTGCAGCTCGAGCATAAAGTTGGAGGTTTTACCGAAGACCTAGAGTGGTTGAAAGCCAGTAAAAATGTTGTAGAGGATCCGGCTAGACAAATGTACTACACTAAATGCAAGAATCCAGGGCATATCAGTACCACATGTGCACTTAATCAGATGTATTGCGCTATCTGCAATACAACCAGACATTCCACTGAAAATTGTGCTTATAACGCCAAAGTGCAGGGACCAGCAACCGTAAATGCTATTATACAAGAACCTGGGTAGCCGGCCACTCATTATGTACCACCAAAGATGAGAAATAATCAGCAGCAAGGATACATAAATTATCGAGGACACCGAAATACAAATTACAATACAAATCGCTGGCAGACAAGAACATCATAGGAAGGTAATTCTTTGCCACCCCCTCGCTGTCATTTTTGTAGTGCATTAGGCCACATACGCAGATTTGGTAAGGATGGAGCTGAATATGATCAAAGGAAAAAGGAGCGTTAGAACCCTATGACTAATATGGCATACATTTCACCAATCGAAACTCAGGCCGCAGTGATTCAAAGAAGATCTGGTAAGCAATTACAACCAGTAGCAGAAGTGTTTGAACCTGGCATCCATGAACAACAAAGAATGTATGACAAAGCTAGTCAATGGACCACCAAAGAGCCTACAGTGTTTCTAGATCCCATTCCAGTAACCTAAGTTCCGCTGCCAAAGGAAGGATCACAGGAACAAGATTCTACCCCTGTAACAGGCGTGTCATCTTCAAAATCGGTGAAAAGTACAATTCAAACAGATCAGGCATGGGAAATTTTATCTAAGGCATCCATTACTCTCCCTCTTGGATAGTTACTTGCACTAGTACCGGGAGTTCGGCAGCAAATCCAACAACAGCTCAGTCCTGGATCTTCCTGCAGTCCAACGACAGCAACGGTACAACCGGAAGCTCATTCTATGGTGGATCATTCGGTCCCCTTGATTACGGTATGGTACAAAAATCACAAAATTACTCAAGTACTAATTGATGGTGGGCCTGGTGTAAACATAGCCACTGCAACACTTTGTAAGAAGTTGGGATGGACGAAAATCGAGCCTGTTCAATTTTTCGTAAGAATGGCCGATCAATCCAGAGTTCACCCAGTAGGACTTGTAAGAAATGTTCCGATAACTTTGCAGGGTACAACGTTTAAGATGACCTTTTTTGTCTTAGAACTACCGGAGACTAGTCTTGATTATAATCTTCTTATTCGTGAGTTCTTTGATGTTTTTGCATGGGATTATCGTGATATGAAAGGTTTAGATTGTAGCGTTTCCTCAATCACAATCTATCCCCAATCACAATCTTTCGATTACTCAGAAATAACAGTGGAGAGAAGAACAGAGAGATTGCACAAGGTAAAAGAAAATCTGATGCGGAAGAGTAGAACAAATATGATGCAGAGAAGGAAGAATTCTGATATTATAGATGTGAATCAATGGTTACAGTAGCTTTGGACAATAGCTTCTTGATGAAGCCTCTACCTCCCGACCACCCCCGAGCTATCACAATCGCATTCTCACTCGCACTCTCAATCACACTCTCACTCTCACTCTCACTCTCAATCACACTCTCAATCAAAAGGTAATTCTCAGATTTTTGTGTGTCCTTCGTGTTGATGCGTAGGCCTTCTTATCTTTTTTCTGTTTGTTCGCAGCCGTGCTCCCCCAAAGAAGTGTGCGATCCACCAAATTTCGAAAAAGTCGAGTTTCTCCAAAACTTTCGCAAAAAGTCATGCGATCGTAGTGTACTTCCTTTCTTTAGCATACCTGTCAAAAATAGCAGAAAAACACCAAGAAGACATATCCGAAAACATACATAATTAGACATGGTGACACGTGAGCATGAGAATCACGGATTGGAATAGAATTAGACAAGCCCTCGTTCTTTTTTTTTTAAGTGTTGGAAAAAACGGCACTTTTCGAAGCCCTGTAACTCAAAAACAATGAGGAATTAGGTTAAGCTTGTGAGAGACTTTATTCAATTTTTCGATCTGCACAATAGTGTTATAGACGTCCGAGGTCCAAATCCACCTCCAAATGCCACTTTTGAGCCTTGCAAGGTTTAAAATTCAAGAGAGTAAAATCAAGGCATTTACTTACAATGAACTAAACGTAGGACCCTGAACGAGGTACTTAGAACATGATTCACAAAAATCTCACACAGGCACTTTTATTCTCTTGTACTTGCTCTACCTTTCCCTCATACAGAGTTTTTCTTAATTCTTTCATCTTCACCTTCAAAATCCCACTGGAAAACATGATGCAATTAAGGTCTAGAGAGAGAATATGAAACTTGTCAACCCAAAATTTTTCCTACATGCATAAAATGACCTAATTATTCGTTCTAAGCATTATCCCCACAATAAAATTCAGAAAGTTCAAAATGAATTATTTCACTAGAAAAGAGGCCTATTACATAGATCCTCGAATCTATCAATATAGGGTCGTACTCAAACCTGAAGCAAACCCGATTAAACAACCCAGCTACCATATGAATCCTAACCTATGCCGCACAGGTGAAAGCAGAACTTGATTGCTTATTTAAGGTAGGATTCATTGTACCCATTGAGCACGGTGAATGGATCTCCCCGATTGTAATTGTACCAAAGAAAAACAAGAAGCTCCGAATATGTGTCGATTACCGGAAATTGAATGCAGCCACCGTACCTGATCCATTTCCACTTACATTTCTTGATACAATGCTCGATAGAGTGGCTGGGCATGAAATGTATTCATTTCTTGATGGTTATAGTGGCTATAACCAGGTTCGAATGGTTGAGCAAGATATAGCAAAAACAATGTTTATTACGAATTGGGGTGTTTTTGCTTGTACACTCATGTGGTTTGGATTGAGGAATGCTCCTAGCACCTTCCAGCGATGTATGCAGGAAATATTCTCACCGTATCTTACTTCTTTCATGCAAGTATATCTAGATGATTTTTCTTTATTTTGTAAGATGGTAGCACACCTATATCATTTACGGTGTTGCTTTGAGAAGTGTCGTGAATACAGACTCTGCTTGAACCCAAACAAGTCTGTGTTTGCGGTTTCATGTGGTAAGCTGCTTGGCCATATACTGTCTGCACAAGGCATACAAGTCGACCCAGACAAAGTTGCAGCTGTGTTAGAAGCACCTGTGCCTACTACGTCGAAAGAAGTCATGCGATTCATGGGTCAAGTCAGGTGGCATGGTCGACATTTATGGTGGCTTGCTCATTTGGCAATACCCCTAAATCGGCTCATCACTAGTACTCCTCGACAGTTTGATTGGACACCGGAATGTCAAATTGCATTTGATCGTCTAAAAACTTTATTAACGCAGGTTCCAATTCTACAACCTCATGATTGGGAACGCCCATTTCATGTTTTTGTAGATGCATCAGATATAGCCCTTGGAAGTGTCTTAATGCAACAAACTGATAAGTGGTTTCGGCCTGTTTATTATGCAAGTCGATGGCTTGCTCTTGCTGAAAAGAATTATTCTGTAACTGAAAGAGAATGTCTTGGTTTGGTATGTTCTATAAAGAAATTTCGGCATTATTTGTTAGGCCGAAAATTCTTCTTTCATGTAGATCATGCTGCACTAGTATATCTGGTTCGGCAGCAGCATTTAGGTGGTCGTTTAGCGCATTGGGTTCTACTATTACAAGATTTTGATTACAAAGTGATTCATCGACCTGGAACTGCACATGCATTAGCAGATTTCCTTTCTCGGTTGGATTCCGGTGAAGCTCCGGTCGGTGTTGATGACACCACACCTGCAATTTATGTTACTGACCCAACTAATGATGAATCTACAGAATCTCCTGTGACATCTACTTACTATGATCAGTTATTAGCCTTTCTTACTGATGGATGTCTTCCTACTCAGACTTCTCCTGCAATGCGTAGGAAAATTGTAGTTTACAGTCGCAGATTCCGGTTGATCGCTAGAGAATTGTATTATATGGATCACTCTGGGGTTTTACTTCGATGTATTCCTCCACATGAAGTAAACTCAGTTATCGCTCTAGCACATTCAATACCTTCCGCTGGAAATTTTGCAGCAGATTTAACACACCGAAAAATTTTGCAAAGTGGACTTTGGTGGCCTAATATGTACAGAGATGTATCTCAATTTGTGCAGCAATCTGGCAATTGTCAGCGATCTGGACAGCCTTTACAATGCCATTTCTTTCCTCTACAGTCTGTCTTACCTTTAGAACCTTTTCAGAAATGGGGTCTTAACCTTATTGGACCAATCACACCTCCAGCAACCCTTAGCAACAACAGATATATTTTGACATGCACAGATTATGCTACAAGGTGGGCAGAAGCTTGGGCTTTACGGTCCGCTACAACTATTTTGGTAGCAAAATGTGTAATGAAAGACGTATTCCCACAATTTGGATTACCTTTGGAACTTGTGACAGATCAAGGCACACATTTTGTTAACAATTTAATGAAAGTTCTCACACACTCTTTTCAGATTCTGCACAAATTCAGTTCACCGTACTATCCTCGTGCTAATGGCTTGGCTGAAAGTACAAACAAGACCTTGCTGAGTATGCTTCGTAAATTGATTATCGAATCACTAGAAAGATGGGATCAGTTACTACCTGCAGTATTATGGGCATACCGGACTACTTACAAAGTTGCCACCGGACTGACTCCTTTCAAACTTGCATATGGAATGGAGGCAATTGCACCAATGGAGCTTGTAGTACCAAGCTTATGTGTGGCCATCTCTCAGAAATTGTTACCTGAAGATTCTTTGCCATTTCGGTTCGACACACTCAGAGAACTAGATGAGCATTGCTGGGAAAGTTTTCTGACTCTTCAAGAAGTGCAGTTGCGGCAAGCTCATACACATGATCGGTATCTAAAAACTCCTGTTTTTACGGTAGGGCAACTTGTGCTATTTTATAATGCAAAATCAAATCGTTCTGCTGGAAAATTCAAGTTACGATGGTTTGGTCCTTACCGCATTACTGAACAAGTGGACCCAACTACTTTCCAGTTGGCTACTTTGACCGGAATTCCTCTTCCGAAAGTGATAAATGGTTCAAAGTTGCGGCCGTATCATCAAGCGCCTGATTCGCACTGAAGTGTTCTGCGGTTGCCTGCCTATTTTTTTTCTTTTTTTCTCTTTTCTTTTCTTTTCCTTTTAGTTTTCGGTGTTGGTTGAATAAAATCCTTAAAATCCTCGTTTTGCTACATAATCTTAAACTCCTCGTTTGGATACATAACCATGAATAATCACCGCCTTTTCTTATTGATTCCACTCATGCATGCACACCATAGTTATGAGGTTATCATCTCAACATAGCGCGATGATTTAACAACTTCAATTGCTTCCCGCTGCCAAGTATCTACTTAACCTTTTTCATTCCACTGTTAATCGCTATTGTGTCTGCGTGTTTTGTGTGCTTGTGCTCTTTGTATACCGTGTGCAATTGTGTTCTTGTGCTTGTTATTCGTGTGCGCACCATGGAAGCATTAGCAAACTTTGTTGCGTTCCGTGACGGACTCCTTGCAGATGTAGGTGAGTTCTTGCGTGCCCGTGGGTTGGCCAATTTCGCTGAATTGCCTTGGCATTCAGTGGAATGTCACCCGTTCTACACTCAAATAATTGCCGCCATTGCTGCCACACCTGCTACAGAGGAGAGTTGGCTAATCACTTCCTTGCCATCTCGGGTAGTCATAACCCTACAGTCATTTGCTGATGCATTCCGACTCTCTCCGGAAGGTCGAGAGAATGGACCTAATTTGCCGATAGCTACAATGATCCAATTATTCCCTAGATATTCTTCAAATGAATATGCCATCCTTTGTCATCTTGAGCCTGAAAGAACAACCTTACAGTTCTTAGTAGCTATCTTATACCTGCAAAAACAAACATATGGCATATCTCGCCCATTCTATTCAGCGATAGATATGGCTGCTCGAGAGCCTGTAAACTTTGCCTCATACTATTTCCGTCGCATTCACCGAGAATGCGTTTCGGTAATTAAACAAGTCAACAAGGGTGATATGCCGCGTTCCCGTCTCCCCCACATATTAAGTTTCCTGTTTCCGGCCATACAAGCAGCACAACCGCCTTCTTGAGGTCCAGTTCTCTATCATGAAGAATCACCGGAAATCCTGGAAGATGATGAAGTCGATGACGAAGAAATCTTTCAGCTACTTTGTCGGAAACGCATCAGAATAAGCTCATCTGATAGTCAAGTACAGGGTTTGGCCACAGGAAAAGAAGCTGACAACAATGAAGAAGAGACTTTCCACGACACCGCAACATCAATGCACCAAGATTCATCAACTCCATCATCTCCAAACCAGCAACAAGACCATGATGATATCGCCGATTCTGGAGACAGCTCCTCGAAAGAAGAATCTCAGCAACAATCCAAACAGGAAAAGCAAGAAGATGGGCAACCTATTATTAAGGAAATTTTTGAAGAACTAATTAAGGCAGTGGAGTCTGCACTTGCCAACCCTGATGACACTACGCAACAAACCACCAAAAAGGTATTAGAAACAACCACTGTTCTTCTCACTCCTTCACCTGAACCTCCAATTAAACCTATTATCCCTGTTCCACCCATTATCCCTGAGGAACCTACTGCTTCATCCTCTTCACCCAATTACTCTCCCCCCTCTTCATATCAACTTTTGACAGCCTCTTCATCTCAACCACGTCCTTCTCTTCTGTTTCCATCAATTCCCATGTTTTCTGAGCTCGCATCCATGGGTCAAATGCTAATCCAGCTATCGCAACAATCACCAGCATAAATGAAGTGACTGATAACATCCGAGAAGAATTTCAACACAAGGTTGATGTTCTGGAAGCAGACATTAGCCCACTTCAGGAAGAACTAGATGCAGTTAAAGCAAAAAATCAAGCTTTAAACGAACAGATTAAGGAGTTAGAGGCCCGACTTTCCGAATAGGAGACAATCATAAATCAAAGAGATGCTGCCTTGGCCAAAGTTAGAGAAAAGGATGAATTATTGTGTGTTGCTGATGCTGAAATTATGCATTTGAAACAATTAGCCCAAGATAAAGAAGATGCCTGCATTGCACTGGGTGATTTGTTAAAAGAAACCAGAACACAATTGGATGAAGCAGTACAAAAGGGACAGGAAATGTCCATTTTACTAAAACAAACTAATACAGAGCTAGAATTCGCAAATGCCAACCTGACTGAATCTAATGCTGCTCTCAAAAGGCAGATGATGTTAGTCGCTCAACTACAGAAGAAGATACTAGGGATAAGAAGAGAGCATGATGCATATTATAAGACCATCCAGTTTCAAAATCAAGAATTGGAAAGACGAGAAAATCAACTTGGAGCTCAAGCAGAAAGACTATCGAGAATATATAAATAGATTGCAGATATGAAAGTCAGTCTTGATACAGCTTTATCAAATGAATTTTATTTACAAGAAGCTTTTTTGCAGACATAGGCAGAGAGTTTAATAAGCCAAGTTATTTCTTTAAGTTCAGTACGGACAGATGCTCAGCTCGTAGAGCCAAAAATTTTGAAGCAAATATTAGAGTCATTGAAAAAGAAAATTGCCCGAACATTTAAGTTAGCCAGAACTATGTATTTAGAAGGTATAGTAGATGAACCATAATTTTTGTATACCTGCGGGTTCAAGTCCACCGTGCGTGCCAGTGTAAGCCGCCAGATTGGCAGTTGTAAAGTCTGTCTCTTTTTCATATTCCGCACAAAGCGAAAGGTCGTTGCGTAGACATTGTAACCTTTTTATAAATCAATGAAAAAAAGACGCTTCGGGGACGACCAACAGATCGCCAGACTGTCTGTCTGGGCGATACGTCTGTGTAGTTCTGTAGTGTTGTGTTTCATAACTCTGAGTCATATTGTGTCTTTCTGTTGTGTTTGATTATCTGTATCTTTGCATTACAGACTGTGTTATGGGAATGTTTACATTAAGTGAAGTATTGAATCGCTGTTCTGTAAGTTGTTTACTGTAAGTCTGCGTTACGGTAGCATTCACCTTGTACGCCAGTTACTGAGAAGTTTTAATATGTGTATGAGTCGATACTCTGTGAGTGAGCAAATCACAATAGTAAGTGTGTAAGGAACAATTCTAAGTTTACTGTTAGTAAGTCTGATTAGCAGAATTGATGAACAAACTGTTATGTGAGTGAGTTAATTGGGAAAATCAAGTATAGGGCCTCTGTTTAACAGACCCGTTCCACTCCCAAGAACCTGAATAGAATTTAAACGTGTTCTGACGGCAAAAGCGCATTTAACACCTTCAATATGCTACAAAAGTATGGTATGGCTGGTTGTAAGCCAATTTCTATGCCATTAGATCAAAATTTGAAGTTGGATACTACATCACGTGAAGCATTGGAAAATGCTACTATGTACAGGAAAATTGTGGGAAGCCTTATATATCTCACAATTACAAGGCGTGATCTATTGATGGACTTGAAAGTTAATTTATGCAGGTTCCTAGAAAGCCACATTTGGATTCTCTGAGGCGCACTCTATGTTATGAAAGTGCTACTTTGGATTATGCATTGTTTTATGAGGTTGGTGTAGATTTGCAAGTTTATGGATACACCAATGTAGATTGGGCTGGTAGCATTCCAAATAGAAGATCCACTAATGGTTTTCTATTCTCACTTGGGAGTGCAACTGATACATGGAGCAACAAGAAGCAACCCACTATTGCTTTGTCGAGTACAGAGGCTGAGTATAGAGGTGCTGCAATGGCAGCATATGAGGCATCATGGCTGGAGATGTTACTTGCAGCTTTAGGTGTGGAAGTGCAAAAGCCTATTGCTATCTACTGTGATAATCTTAGCAGCATATAGTTAGCATGGAACCCTATTTTCATGCTAGAACAAAGCATATCAAGGTACATTATCACTTCATCAGAGAGAAGGTATTAGCAGTTGATATTGATCTTGTTTGTGTGAGAACAAATGAGCAGCTTGCTGATATTTTCACCAAAGCACTTGGAGCTTAGAAGTTGAAGAAGTTTTCGGAGATGCTTGGATTACACGATATGGTGTTGAGCTTGAGGGGGAGTGTTGAGATATCAAGCTCAACATGTGATGATCCAGGATGACACGTATCAGTTTTTAGTTTCTCTAACATGTATAGTGGTCAGGCCGGTATATGTCAGGGATACTTCATTAAAATTTATTAGATTTATCTACCGAGAGTGATGGCACATTTGTTCCTTGCAAGCTCACTCATTCGCTGACATTAGGTTTTTCCTTATGTACTAATCTTTATATATTGCACTTGTATTCTTGTTTTTAGGTCATTCTTGTACATTCCTTTTTATGTAATAGAAGAAGAAGAAGATCATTCTTCCTTGTCTCAATCTGTGTGTATGCTTCTCCTTAAGAGTGAGAGTGTGTGTGTGAGCTGTCTTCCTTATCTCCTTCCTCATGACATCTTTAAAGTTCTGACTAAACGACAAAGTTCCCATTTGATATTTCCTTTAAGTTTGATGTCCATTGTTTATCATCTTGACCATTGACCCATCGTATTAATTTGTTTTGAAAATAATCAACACTTTTCAAAATACGGGCTTCACTTAGCGATCTTTTGAATTTCCTCATAGTTCTAGATTGCTTTTGAGCTCAAAAGAACTTTCTTTTCTTCCTTATAAAATCATAAGTAAAAGTAGCCACATGTGCAAAGTGAGGGATCCGAATGGTATAAAATAAAAAATCTCCTATAACTTTTCTCACCTCGAAAAGTGAGGGATCTCAAACTATATTAGACCAGATTTCGAAAATATACTTCGGATGAAAAGAATACTGGAATATGATACTGATATAAGAAGTCCCACAACTTGGGAAAGATAGGTATGAATAACTAGACTAGAGTTGATGTACGAGATCCCACAACCCCATACCATAGGTATGAAACAAGAGATCTTGATTACAAGAATTCCCTTCATGGAACTAGATATAAGAAATAATCACAAAAGTTGTCTTACTATGAGATTACAAGGAGACAAGACATAATGTCCAAGAACTAGACTATACAAGACTATACTAGACTATACAAGACTTTGAAAGTAGTTACTTGGAGATCGTGACTACTTGAACTCCCAAGAGTGGCATTCGTAAGATTGAGGATGTCTGTGGACAATCCCTTCTTATATAGGTATTCCTAATGGTTATTAAATTCCATTTAAAGGCAATTATGGCTTGATGATATCATTGATGATATGAGCAATCCAAGCAAGACTTGCATATATCAGATTTTGGCAAGTAGAAAGTAAATATTAGGGTTTTTGAAGGTTGTGGATGATATGGAAGCATTGATTTCTCCAAATTCTAAACTAATCATGAGATATAGAAGTCATATGTAATCTGAGGTTCAAGGTGATTTCCTTTGTCCATGATATCATGTCCCCCTCAAGGAATGAGTTCCATGAGGAGCAATCATGCTCTCTCGTCTCGGCTTCATTGTTTTTTGTATGGACTTCATGAAACTTGATTGGTGTGCTCTAATGGTTTATTGCAGGTTCCCAAGTACGATCAATGATGTCATACACTTTCCAACAAACAAGGTACTCTAATTGTCCTTAAGATATTCTTGAATCTAGGATATGCTCCACTTTGAATTCTTCATAATCATCAATCTCAATAGGTGGTGAAGGACTAGGTCTCTCCACCCTCAATGGTGAAATTTGATATGGTCTCAACATGGACATATGGATAAGTGGATGTATTGTCATGGTACTTGGTAAGTGGAGCTTAAAGGTGACTGGGTTAGTCTTCACCAAGATGGTGAATGAAACAAATCCTTGATGGTCTAGCTTTGCACAAGGCCTTGAAGTTTGGAAATTATTTTTGAATAACCATACTTTATCCCAACTTTGATAGGATGGATTCTAAACATGATGTTGATCTCCATGATACTTATATTGTTCTTGATCTTTTTGGATCTCTTCCTTGATTTCTTTGTGAATTTTCATGAGGTATTGGGCCTTATCTCTAGCAACTCAATTCTTGACATGATTTGAGAGTTTTAAATGCATCCTTGGATGTTATCGATAATTTGCAAAGAAGATAGTGTGCTTGATAGATGTAAGAATAGTGTTGCTATAAGAAAACTCTACACACATCATAACCTTCTTCATGTATACACTCATTCATGGTCAGCGCTTCCTCGTTTACACACACATCTAGGGTGGCTAATATCTCAACCCATCCATGTAGTTCAAATGCTTTGTCAGGAAATATTTGGGGCATGTAATCCAGGTCATCTATGGGTTTCTAATTCTTATGTCCTATAGGCCATAATTGTGTTTTCCTTTCCTCTCTTTTTGCTTCCTTTCACATCCATAGTTGGATATCTTCCTTCATCCATGATTGCTGACTAGATCCTGCACTATGAATGGATAGATCATCTTCCTCTTTGTGGACTGGGTTCCATTGTAGTGAGGGTACATCTCTATGAGTGAAGGTATGTAAATTTATCTTTGTAGTCATACCGTGGTGTTGTAGATATAACACATCTCTTCCCCAATCTTGCACCACTCTTAGTTGTCTCATGAATGGTCTTCCCTAAATCATTTCATAATTGCTAGATTTGTAAGAACTAGCATAGGCTAAAGTATGTTTGAACTCCACTCTACCAGTGGTCATCATAACCTTTTCTAAGATTCCTTGTGGTATCTCAACATGAACATCCGCTAGCTTTGGTTTCATTCTTGTAGGTGGTAGGGCTGGCTTTCCCCATTTTTCCCAAATCTCTTTCGTGGCTATGCGTACACCCACTCTGGTGTCTAAGATTGCTTTAGTCATGTATCCATTAAAAGTGATAGGTATACACGTATCTCCCTCATCTCCCTCATGCAATTCACCAACTTGATCTATTGGGATCTACATGGTTTTTGGAGCCTCTACTTCTTTACTCTCTTGGATAGACTCTTCCACTTCTAGCTTCAACTATTCGGGCAACCATTTCCATAGTTGGGATTTTCGCTCGTAGTGATTGTTCTATCATTAGTGAACATTGTATTTTCATTCTCTTGAGTTCTAATAAGTTATTCTCATTCGTTTTACACCTTTCCCCTTGAACCCTGGCCCATAGGCATAGGTCATTTGTTACTCCAAATATCTTCCTTCTTTTTTTCCTCTTTTTGTTCCTTTACTAGTTTTTGGTTGTTCATTTTTGGGCATTCCTTTAGCTTGTTTTCTGGCATTCTCATCTCAAGAAGCATTGGGATAGTATGTTTGAGTGTGGTTTGAGCTATTTCTATTAGTTTCCTACACATTTCTAGTCTTTCCTTCTCCAACTCTCCTATTGGATAGTGTTTTTCATGTTGCTCTACACTAGGTCCCGTCTTGACTTTAGATTGATAAGCTTTCAACCACATGTTCAAGTCTTCTAGCATGGGATGTGCTTAAATTGATCCTACCTCTATTAGCTTAGATTCTTTGGTTGTTTGATAAGAGGTCCTTTGTAGCTCTCCTTCTTGATGCTTCTTCCCTTCTTTCACAATTCTCTCTTCCTCCTCAGTTTTCTTCCTCATCCATTTATTCTTTAGTTTTTCTCTTCTATCCTTCAATCTTTGAGTCTTCCTTATTTTGTCAATTTCCTCTAGGTCTTTTGAATCCTCGACTACTTGAATTTTAGGTCCTAATCTTTTATCCACCTCAGACTTGCATAATGTTTCCTTTATCACATTCTCATTGGCATGGGCTTGAGTAATCGCTTTTAGTGGTACTATGTACACCTTGTCACTTCCCGATGATTCAATTACTTCAATCACATTGATCTCAGTGGTGGTCGAAACCTTGTTGGGGTTCTAAGGGCAGTCTCAAAACCAATTTTCCTTACCACAATCATTATAGTAGCCTTCCCACACTCGCGGGGGTGGTGGGTTGTAGGGTAAGGTGCATTCCCTTATGAAGTGATGTCCTCACTATCTATATCACGGTCCTCTTGGGGCATGTGGCCTAGTTCGTGGTCTAATTGGACCTGGGACTTTACGTGTTGTGTACATGAGCTTAGCACATTCAGGTCCATAGGAGTTTTCATATCCCTCGTAATAGTAGTATTGCTGATCATAAGTCTAGTCATATTCTATTAGGCTTTCATCATAAGATTAATACTCACTTGCATCTGATCGAAACTCTAATTCACTATTTCTAAGTTGGTGAATGGTTTACTATGGCTCTTTCTAGGTATTCCTCTAGTTGGGTGTACTTTGCTAGTACCATATTCTATGGGTGGGATAGTTGTTGTCCTAGAACAGGTTGTGTTTGACCATATCATGCATGTTCATACGGTCTTGGTGGTGCCTGTGGTCCTAGGTAAGGGTTTTGCCTTGAAGCTTCTCTTCCTTCTTCCCTAGGAGGATATTCATATGGTCTATATTGAGGTTGTACAACTGGTCTTGACTATGCAATCATTTTACTTATACTAAGGTTCTCAATGATCGGTTACTTAGAGCATCTAAAAATAGGGATATCATTATTTGCGGGGATGGTCTCTTCGTCACAGGACATCGATCAACATACTGATTACATCTTTGAGCTGCATTTTTCACTATCTCATTAGGAGCCTATTTGAAAGGATGAATTAAGGATGAGGAATTGTGTTTAATCCCTCACTTAGTGAATTCCTCAATGAATTCTTGGAAGAATTGTTCGATACTACCAACATGATTTGGATCCATGGGTTGGAACCAAGTCAAGGCCATTCCCATGAGGGTAAGCCCAAAGGATTCATATTGTACAAAAAATTCATATACTTGCATTGCTCACAATACTTGTTTGAATTCTGCAATGTGGTCATCAAGCTCTCCTATGCCATCACAATAATTCCACGTACATTTGGCCACTTGGATTGTTCTCAGTCTCCTTCCTAGTTCTTGGGGTGAAATTATGATGGGAACTATTGGCCTTACTAAGAACATTCCGGATCCTACACCTTCATGTGGTCTTACCCTAAAGGTTGGCCTATTCATATTTCCCATCCCTTGGCTAGTTTGGTTGTTGGGATTCACTCTTGGCATAGCAAATTGCACATGAGGTCTGATGGGAACACTACATTGGCTAGTTTGTCCTGATGTCATGTCTTCTGTACCTTGATGGATTCCAATCTCGAGGAGGGAATACAAGCAACCCCATATACTTTAGCCGTGGCATATCCACTTCGTTTACTGGCCAATATCTTCTTTGATTCTGGTTTAGGTATATAACTCTAGATGTGTCTTTTGGATCCCTCCGCTCATATATAGTTGCTAGATTGATGCCTTCTTGTTGTGTTGATGAATTGGTTTGTAGGACTAAGTCTCATCCATGCACCAAGTACACATCCATTAGATAGTCATGTTGAGGTATTAGGTCCCCTCTTAATACTTCAGTCACCACTTACTTTCCCCTTGGGGTAGTCACAATATCTCCATTGTTGGTCTTCTGAAAGTTCCTCGTCCCTCTAGATCTCCTCTCTAGTTAATCTAGTTAGGATTTTTAGTTATTACATACATCTGGCCCATGTTGTCCATGTAAACACCACCTTTGTACTTGATCACTGGTCTAGAAACTATTTATGATTCCCTAGTGTTAATCATTCTTGCTAACGATCTACTTAGACCGTTAAGGTAGATGGGTATTCCTTGTAAGTTGGTGGACATGTACTGTAGGGAGGTCCGATAGTCTCCTTCAGACATAGAACCTTCCCTGGGTACTGAACTATGCATGTCTTTGGAAGCCATGAGTCTATGCTCCTCTAAGTCACTAGATGTGTCAGAGTAGATAGGGTGATGGCTTGGTTAGGCTGAACTTCCCATATATGAAATGGCACTTCTTTGACTTCTTAACACTCCTCCGGATCTCAAGTTCATTCAACACCTATTTCCTAGGTCTTTCCTAAGCTCTATTGGCTTTCCTGGCTTCTCCCAGTTGTTTTCTTCCTTTCACAATTCTCTTCCAAGGTCTTTTCATTCCCCACGAGACAGGATACCTCTCGGAGGGATACCACTCCCACACAATACATGATACCACATTGGGGTAATACCACTTTTTCATGATACATGATATGTTTGCTAAACAATACACAATATCAAATAAGAATGATACACGATACCATCTTTTGCGATACGATCCTATTAGACTCACGATATATGATACATGCTTGGGCATGATATAATATTGCTAGACTGAGTAATACATGATACTTCCGATCAGACGATACCACCTTTCCATGATACATGATACCGCTATTCTTATGATATGATACTTGACAGGTCACGATACTTGAAATGGAATGATAAGCGATACCAAATGTAGATAATATGTGATACCTCAACTTGATGATACACAATACCTTGTCAGTGTCGCGATACTCAAGGAAGTGATACATGATACTTGGTGAGTATCATGTTACAAGGGAGTTCTGGTATCATGATACTGAAACTCAGCCGATGGCAATACTTTAGCCAAATCTAGCCTAAATTTCAAAATTTTTAGTGAAAAAATTTCCTTGCACACTCCTCTCCTCCTTCAAACTCTAAGGGTGACCACTCTCACTTGAAACCCTATAAGCTACCCCATGATACTAATATTGTATCGTATCATGGTTGTGAGTGCTCCACATATTTTCAAATAGTTGTACAATGAAAGTATTCATGTTAAGAAGTATGTCTTGAAGCATCTTTGAGCTCTCCACAATACCATGCCCATGATACCACATGCTGCTCTCTCACGATACTTGCTTCAAAACACGTGACTAAAAACTAAATAAATTTTGAATTTTAGGGCCTTGGGTGACCAAGTGCTTGAATTAAAAGAACTAATTTTTTCCTTTTTTCTCCTCCTTTTTTGTTGATTTTGTTTTTGTGATAACCTACCTATACTAAGCCTAGCTCTCTCTTTCCTAACCCCTTATTCTTTCTCATTCCCTCATGCTTAACTCTACCAACTGATTATGCAACCACTAGAGTGTGAAGTAACAAGTGCAAAAATCTATTGTAACTTGCCACTAACTAAAGTTACCTCTACTCACATGAATCGCGGTGCCAAAAATGTGTGTACATAAGTTGTAGAGCCTTAGGGACTTTTGTCAAATAATACTATACCTCAATCACCTCACAAGTGCATATAGTGGTGGATTAATATATGTTTAATTATCAATCCATGAAATTAGACATATTGAGTCTATGAAGACATATGCACACATGATGGTATGTGAAGTGACAATGCTAGAATGCATGTAACTCAATTAAGCTACCTCTCTTGCTCCTTAATCCTCTAAACATGCATGTTGTGATACTTGCAACAACAACTAGCACAAAATTGGACTTTTCTCTCAATCTAGGACACCAAATATGGTCAATAGTGAGTTTACTTTGAAGCTCTTGACTAGACCCATCTAGTGATCATATTTTGAGTGGAATCTGACAAATGTGCTTCAAGTTATGAACGAAATAGTGAATGGAAGGAACCACTACTTCAGCTCCATAGTTCACCAAGCTTCAGACACACATTACAATCATGAAAACAAGAGGGGATGGGGTAGACAAAGCTCCTAAACACACATTTCAAGCATGAAACACACAATCAAGCTCTTGGAGAAGAACATACTCAGTAGAGAAGAGGCAAATTTGAAAATTATGCTTGATTACTCAAAATGGAAAAACGTGCTTACAAACAGTCATAAAGTGACTTATATAAATGTGTCCTAAAAATGGTCCTTTCAGACAAGAGACCAACACTTCTATTGGAAAACAATGAATTTCTACTATGTTATAAGGATTATGTTACAACAATTGGGATTTATGCATCTAGAGGACTCCTTTAGAGCATTTACATGGCTCATGATGTATTTCATAGAAACTTGAAGAACAAAACTTGTGCCCATAGTTTGAAAAATTTTGGGGCTTGCTTTTTTGTGATTCTTTCCTCTACAATACAAAGTCTTTGGATCCTACATATTTCAAGCTCTTTTGAATATCTTGATGAGTGATTTTGTTATTCTCCCAATCGATTTATGGATTATGTTTCCTTAGCTAGGGCATTCCATTGAAAATATAGTTATTGGAATTGACATTAAATTGAAACAAATGTGGGAATCATGGTAACCAAGGTGCACCTTTTGCAGTCGAGTTTCCATGGTAATATTCCCAGATGCTAGAGGTTGTCCATCTATTACTTGACCTACTATTGGTTTACTCTTCCAAAGTACTAAAATCCTATGTTTTGTGACCAATCCTTCATCAATAAAACATAAGGATTCTCATGAATCTTCCGGTTGTAAGGGAACGGGTCTTCTTAGGCACGATTAACTCCATAGGGGCAAGACATGTTTCTATAGGTATTGCTAGAATTATGAGATCCTTTCTTATATCATGATCTAGCTATACCGTCTCCTTTACAATTGGACTTCTCCTTTCCCTACTCTACAAGGATGATTGCGACATTATGTTCTCTTGTTTTGACAATGAATTGCAATATGGCCACGTTTTCCACAATAGAGACATAACTTATTGATGCTCCTTCTCTATTTCTCTTGTGGGGTTAAAGGTTGGAACCTAGTTCCATCTATCTGCAAAGGTTCAAGAATAGGCTCTTCTCTAGGAGTGGGTTGAAGGGTTTCCATTGACAAAGTCTTCCTTCTACTTTCCTTTCTTGTTTCTTTTCAAAAGGGTAGCTATCACATTGAATGGCTTGAATGATTTACTCAATGTCTTAACCTTTGGCGTCATGAGTAGAAAAGCCTTCACATCATCTCTTGAACCCCATCTAAATTAGATTATGAAATAATATTCATGCCATGTAAGATCGTATATCAATTACCTAAATTTTAATGCATAGGTAGAGGTAGGGCAGTTACCTTGATGTAGCGTGCGAGGCTTTGTTTTTTCCACTACATTTGTGTTTGCATCTCCAAATGTGGTGGTGATCTCTCCAAGGATCGCCTCATACTCACAAAGTACTACCATGTCGTTGTTTGAGAATGGAGCAAACCATGATAATGCTTGACCGCAAAGAAAGTTTCCAATAAAGCGGACCTCCGATGCATCATCAAGTTATCTATGAGGCTGCATATAGATGTAGAGTTTGACTTGTTGTAGGAACCTATGGAAATTTGTGTGATCAACATCAAACTTTTATGGCATGAACACATTGGATTCCTTCATGAGGGATAAACTAGGATGTTGAATACTTCCTTGATTTGCTTGAATTGTTGTACTTCTTGGATGAGTGCATCTATATGCATGAGATGTTCCATCTTGACTTGTGCTTGTCGATGAGTTAGGTCCTTGACTTGTTGGAGACTCTGAAGTGATGCCACAATATGTTCATAAGTGCTCTCCATGATTCTCAGTCTTGGAGAGGATCTAGTTATGCCAAAATTTTAGGGTAGCACTAGATTGTGCTCTGTGAATACATTACACAAGATTTTTGAAATATATTTCTGATTAAAAGAACACCCAAGTAGGGGAAATAATACAAGAATATGTAACTGATACAAGACATCCCATAACCCAAGACTCATAGGTATGAGGAACTAGACTAGAGATGGTATATGATATCCCACAACCCGAGATCATAGATATGAAATAGGATATCTCAATTACAAGAGTTCCCTTCAAGGAGATGAACTAGATACAAGAAATAACTAGAAAAGATCTTATACTATGAGATTACAAGAGGACAAGACAAGATGTCCAAGAAGTAGATTAGACAAGACTAGAACAAGTTTCAAGACAAGAACTAAATTGGAACTTGGAAAGTACTTACTTGGAGATGGTGACTCCTTGAGCTACCAAAACCGACATTGGCAAGACAAAGGATGTATGTGGCCAAGCCCCCCTTATATAGGTGTTCAAGGGTGATTATCAAAGGTAGTTCAAAGGTTGTTATGAATTGATGATGTCATCAATGATGTCAACAATCCAAACATGACCTTTAGATGTCAGAATTTAGTAAGTAGAGAGAGGATTTTAGCATTTTGGCACGTTCTAGATGCAAAGGAAGCATAAGTTTCTCAAAATTTTGAGCCAATCATGAGATATAAAAGTCACATGGAATCTAAGGTTCAAGGTGGTCTCTTTTGTCCATGACATCTTGTTTACGGCATTAACTCTAGGTGGGTACAATTTCCTAACATAGTGACATCACAAATGTCCAACAATAAGTACTTCATTGACACCAAAGTTGGACTTCTCGATAGAGAATGTTAGACCAACCTTTTTTTAATGTGCTTTGACCATCAGATATGTGACCCATAACAAAAATTCTACAATCTAAATAGTCTAATGTTTCATCCCTTACCTTCCCCTCACATCCGTTAATGGGAACATCATCATTGATTGGCATCTTCATCTTTGGAATGGAATCATGCAAGAATATATTGATCCCATTCATAATATGTGGTACTAGTTTGTAGCCCCTTTTGGTAAAGTGAACATATGTACCAAGGCAACTAAAGTTTTCATCATGGTAATATCCTTGCTTTCAATAAAAAGCTAGAATTGGTCATATCCTAAGTATAAGTCACCATTAAAATGGATAGAGTGCCTAGAAAATGCTTTGGAAACACATCTACATATGTTGAGTTCCCAAATTCCTAGTAGTGAACTTATTTAGATGTTATAAACCTTGAAGGAATCTCAACTTTCGATTCTTTTTTAGTATAGTGCACCATCTATTTGAATATGAAGTTGAAGATGGTTCAAGAGTCTTCATGTGCATCTTCTCCTTACGCAATGTCATCAAATCATGTAAGTGAGCTTTTGGAACTCGTATGGGACAAATATTTTGAGGAACATGCACTATTATAAAGATGATCATAGGTGGAACTAGTCAAGGATTGATACAACGTATCTCATGATGATGATGTAGAAGCTTTTCTATGTTGTCAAATGACTCATAGAAATGTTTTTTTTTTTCAGTAGGTAATAGAGACTTCTCATTCGTTCTGATTTTTATTTTCTTTAATGTTTTCATGAGTGAAAGTATGTCCTATGTTTTGTCATCATTGTAAAATAGGGTCTTTTGAGAACTGCTTGAATTTTTCATCACTTCCCTTTTTTCGGGTTGAGGTATGGCCTTAAAATTTTCTCAGTGCTTGTGCATCGAGTATTAACTTTAGTTTGTTCAAACAAATGCTCTTCCATAAATTTAAAAGTCAAAATCATATTCATCAACGAAATAAAGAAGCACAAATCTTGAAGTGTTTGAATCTTGTAATGTTTGTTGAATTTCTTAATGTAAAGAGAAACTAGATGAAGTATCAATGACATGTTCAATATGTTGATCAAGCAATAAGAATCCTTTCTTTTTCTAATATTTTTCTTGAGTCTTAATAAATGGTTTGAGAACAAGTTTTTTATGCAAGAATGGAAATTTCGTTGAAGAAAAATACATAGAAATATGGTTTCAAGTATTTATATGGGTTTGTGAGACATCAATCAATTCTCCACTATTTTCTCACTCAAGGATAAGCTTTATCAAACAGTTTGATCTAAATATGCTCCATAAGCATGTTGAGCTTCACAACGATCACATACTTGCTGTAATCAATGTACAAGAAACTTTAGTTGTTGATCTCGATTTGTTGCATGATTTGAGCATATGGTCATAACTTGGAATGAGTGTAGACCAAATCTAGATGAAGTTCGTGCATATGTTGATCCATCATTCATGGATTTATTTCCAATTCTCATTTTTGCTATAAATTGTTGCCCAATAATAGCCTCAGATGAACTAGTTATTCTAGACAAAGAAGTGAAACGCTTCTAAAACTCCACCTATTGTCATATGAATATTGATGCATGCTCTAAGAGAATTTCTTGATCCATTATCTGTAGTCTTCATTCTCTACCCATGTTCTTTATCTATTGGCCATAAAAAATTGTCCAATAATCTCTTTCATATCATATTTATCTCTAACCAAAATTGAGCTAGTGCATAAGCTAAACATGATCAACCTCGTCACCTATTTTGAATCTCACTTCTAGTGTTTCTCTTGCCATAAATTCTTGCGAAAAGGGATCTCACACTTTTTTGTATCCTCAATAGGTATGATGGGACTACAAAACTTTCTATTCACTTGGAAAGTTTCAAGTTCAGCATCCTCATCTTTAGATGCTTCACTCAATGTTAGTGCATCGTTCATGAAGTGGGTAACATCAAGTGATTTTTTCATCTTGACATCTTAAGAAAGTGGGAATCTTTGTTTGAAACAAGTTTTAAAAACGTATCTCTAAATCTATGTTTTACAATCATAAATACCAATTTCAATGACATTGTCACTTGCGCTTTGAGTAAATTATTATTTTAAATCCCCTCAATGTGATTTTTTTTTCTACCTTGAATATTAGTACAACTTTTGGTGACTTTTGAATTTTCTTCCTTTATTGATTATTATCATTATTTTCTATAGTCTCTTTTTTTTCATTGAATTAATTTTTCAATTGATTCATTTGCACTTGGTTCTCTTTTATAGGCTTTTGTTCTTCTCTTATTTCTTGTCTTTTTGCCTCTTCTTTAGAAACTACAAACTCTTCAAATTGCACTCTCTTTTCATTATTTCCTAATTTTCTCTAATCTTCTCTAGATTGCTTTCACTTAAGTCTTGTTTTTTGACACATCTTCATCTTGCATTTTATCTTATGTTTTCTTCTCCTCCACATTTTCAATATGAGAGTAGATAGAGAGTTGATCACCAAGATATTTTGGAGCCTTTTGCATGATCGCTAATATCTTTCAATTTCTTAATCATTAGATTGAGATTGAGATCTTTTAATTTCTTGATCAGTAGCCGCCAAGGATTCTAATTTGGTTGGAGATGTACTCACATTTATACCTGGGGATTTTTCTTATAGCTTCTTCATTCCATCTTTTCCCAAGATTATAGGCCAAGTAAAAATCACAGCTTAGACACATTTTCCCTTCAATTCCTCATCTCTCATTTGAGCTAGCATTTCTTTAATAAACTAATTGAACCTCTTGAATAACACATTGTTACATTACTAGTTGCACAAGTGGGCTACTTCTCGCATTGTAAGAGGTTGAGGTGCACCTTGCATTTGATTCACGTGCATTCAGACCACTTGTTTGAGGAAGGCTAACTAGTTCTATGGTTGTTAACCCATAGAGTATACCATATTAGGTAAGTAGGCCATCTCTTTTGAGATAGAAGCCTACATGGTCATTACATTTTCAAACTATTTACTCAAAATTTCCATTTGGATTCTTAAAAGAGTCCTTGATGTAGATGAAACATCGGTTATAGCTATTATGGTAGTCATATTTGCCTCCATAGACATAGTTATTTCTATTGCTTGCATTTTAATTGACCTATCATAAAATAAAGTGTTTTTTCTTCATGCAACAACCTCTACTCTACGCTCTACAAGTTATCTATTGGTGAATATCTATTACTTCACTCTTTAATCTTTCTCTAAAATTCAGTCTTTTCTTTCAAATTTAGAATATTTTGGAACTGAAATACAAGATCCATATTTAATCCATCTCTATTGGCCCAAAAACCTTAGGCAAATCACCTCATAAAAGGTTTACTCCTTTATGTCTTAAGCTTGATAGATAAGAAGGGTCAAAGCAGAATTGCCATTGAGAAACTTCTTATGTCCCCATTGCTTTTTTGCTTTGAATAGCCTCTCTTGGACATATGGGGTCAAATTGATTCGATTACAGACCTAGTTGACTACATGGGACAACAACTACACTACCACCTGTGGGGCTATGTATCTATGCATACTTGGGAAACAAAAATGTTGATGCACCAATCCTATAGTATTCATCACTTATGTACACCTTTGAAAGTCCGATTTGTAAATTGGAAGCTTTAAGTATGCTTCTATTTTGGCTTGTGTCCATACTTCTATCGTCCTTGGCATTTCATGCACTACTTGAAAATCCTGAGTCATCATTGGAAATAATGATCTCTATCCATGATTTTGATGGTGATGAGGAACAAGTGTTCGCTTGCGGGTTGATCATCACTAAACCATTGTCCACATGCCTTAGTTGTAGATTGTAGAGGAAACTCAAGTATTTCTACCTCCTAAGTAGCTTCAAAATCGAAGGAAACCTTCTATATAGCTTTGAAATCCAAGGAAGCCATCTGCACTTGAATGATCAAGATAATTAGGGTTAACTCATAAGCTAATGTTATTTATTGCTGTAGTGAAATCGTCTGCTCCATATCTCTTGTCCCCACTTACAAAGTGTGAAAGGAACATAGTGTCTAGTATTTTTATGTTTTATTTTTTGTTCAGAGGAAAACAAAAAATTCAGTATCGTAGCCGAGGCACTAATCATTTTGGTTTATTATTATTTCATAGTACATGGCGTATCCTACTCTAGTGGAGGAAAATTTTCACTACTAGGGATACAAAGATAATGTTGTGTCAAATGCATGGCCTTCTAATGTGGCCCTATCATGCATACTTGAGGTGCATTCACTTCAACATGGGTGCTAGGGAAGTTTTCTGCCTTCGTCAATGGTTATGCTCATTCCAACTTTAGGATCCACATCTTCCTAGTCTTGGTGCCTTGAATGTTGTTTTGGAAGCTAATTGTGACTTCTCGATTTGTTCGATTTCTCTGCACTTTCACCCTCCACATGTATCGCCTCATCGGTGGGGCTACTATTTGTTTGCATAGTGATCTTCTCTTCCCGTAAGTTCATTGTTGCTTGGGAAGTTTCTTGGGCTGGTTTTGACCTCCATGTAGTGTTTGTGGCTGCTCCATGATGACTTTGATTGTTGTCTTGGGTTTCCATAGTTGAATCCTTAATGGTTGAGCTGCCATGAACCTCTTTGGTATCCACACTTGCATAATTTGTTTGGCACAATGTCTGGTTGGTTGATTTGATCTAGGTTGCCTTCGATTAGGTGCTTTGTGTTCTTTTGTGTCTGATGCTTGTAGTTATCCATATGATCCTTACGAATCCATATTCGCTTCATTCCTTTCCTTGTTGGTAGGTAACTATGCAACCATTCGATTTTGCTTTGTGGGACTCTTTGTCGCTCACTAGTAATATAGACCTTACTTTGTCTCTCAAGTTGGCTAGATTGAGAAGAAATATTTAGTTGAGTATAAACTATGAGAAGATTGGGGGTTTTCGACTTTATGTGAGACACATAACTTAGTTGAATAGGGCTAGACAATGAGATAGATTCACATGCAAGCATGCATTCACCGTCACGCAACCCTTGGCTGATAGTCTTTAGAGGTTTTTCATCTAATAGGCTAAATACTTCTCTTAGCCCAATCTTGGCTGATATATAGCCTAGAGCTAGCTGGATTGTCACCTCAAATTCATATATCTAGTCTTGTCCTAGCACGAATTCCTCTAACATGTCATCATCGTTGCAATCTAAAAGCTTTTGTTGCATCGAACTGTTTCCTAAATGTAATGATAGAAGAACTTTTCCTAAATATTCTATGGTGTTTCCTCCTATTCCCATCATATATGCATTAGTGGAACTAATTTGTGCTCTCAATTGTTTTGCTAAGGAGGAGCATATGCAACTTAATGCTGCTCTTGTATCAATGAATGCATCCACTAAGTGATATTCTTCAATTCCCACTCCTAGGTTTAAGTAGGTTTGCTTGATTTGACATGCTTGGATTTTGTTCTCCGATGCTCTATAGTTGGCTATGGGGATTGGTTCCTCTCCTTGTCAATATCTGTCATCTCTCTCACGTATCCATTCTTTTCATTTTCGTATTTGTTCTAGCACTTTGAGTCTAGTTTCTTCTCTTATTCTGTTGTCCTTTTCTCTTTGGTTCCTTGCTGCTAAAAGTCTAGCCAGGATCTCTTTGGTCAAGCGTTCTAAGTATTTTTTCACACGATAGCCACATATGTAATTAGGCAAAATTTTCCATCTAGGGTGGTTAGGTTCACTGCTCCACTAATCGAAATGCGATTGATTACTAGTGATCCGTTTCCTCGATTTTGCAAATTTTTTGCATGTTGCTTTAAGGTATACACCAAGACTAAATCACCTTCCTTGAGTTCCTTGTCTTTAATGTGGGCTTCATAATATGCTTCTTGTCTCCTCTTGGCTGCATAAATGCCTATTACTGCTTGTAATCTGGTTTCATGCAATTTTTCAATTTGACCCAATTGTTGGGAAAACTCGTGTGCAGTCCACTCATATGTAGCAGCTACTCCAAGAGTCAAAATCAGGAAATCAATTGGCAAAATTGCATTTTGGCCATATACTAGATTGAATGGTGTTGCTCCAATGGTCTTGTAGGCAACTCTAAAAGCCCATAAAGCATGATGTAATTGCTTTTCCCAATCTGATTGCTTATTATGCACGATCTTCATTAAAACAATACATAACACCTTATTGGAACTTTCAGCTTGTGCATTGGCTTGTGGGTGAAAAGGGGCCGATTTCTTATGAATTACTAGGAATGCATTCATTAATGCTTCTATTATTTCATTAATAAAATGTGTGCCTCGATCACTCACAATTTGAATGGTAATCCAAATCTGGTAAATATGTTTCTAAATAGAAACTTGTCAATGGTTCTTGCATCATTTTTCTTGGTGGCTTTTGCTTCTACCCATTTCGTGAAATATTCTTTAGCCACTATTATATATTCAGCATGCAAGCCTTTTGCGGGTGGACTAATTGGTCCGACAAAATATATACCCCACTTAGTGAGAGCTCTAGCACTAATCATAGGTCCCAGTGGCATTTCATCTCTTCTGAGGGGATGTTTTGTTTGTTGGCACAGATTGCACCTCTGAAGATGCATTGTCACATCTCTATGTAAAGTCTGCCATCATAATCCAACAAAGAATATCATTTTTCTCCTTTTGGCTACTAAAAAATGACCTCCTATAGCTCCCATATCGGCCATCTTCAAGACAGTAATATATTCATCGTCATGTACACATAATCTTAATTGATTGTCCTATCCAAGTTTAAATAGTTGTCTTCCTTTGAGCACATAATCTTTACTTTGCTCCTCCAAAGCCCGTTTTCTTGCTAGGTTTGCTCCTTTAGGATACTCATGGGTCTTCAAAAAGTTCACTAAAGGTAATCTCCATCAAAGTGCTATCGTAGATTAACAATGTAGAGTTCTCTTCATGCCATTTCTCTCAACATGTAGGATAATTTATTACATGCGAATGTGCATCTTTGTGCATATCTCGCCAATACATGCCCAGTCTTTTGAGATCGTATAGTGTTGAAGGATACAACATGTATTTCTTGGATCCACTTCATTTTCATCATCGTTTGTACCTTTTTCTACCTTTCATTTAGTTAATAAAGCACTCTTGTATAGGTGTGTGTGAGTGCCACACTAGAGAATAAGTGGGATTCATTCTCCTTTCAGTTCAGAAATCCCACATAGCATGCTTTTTTGCCATTTTGTATATAAAGAGGTCTCCACCTCTTCTTTTGGGGGGGGGCTCTTTTAGAAGTAATGAGATTATGCTAGTTTGTAGATAGACTCTTGCTCTCTTGTCGTCATGATTTGCGTGCATGCTTGTTCTCTTCTTGCCTAACGCTTGTGACACGTTGATGTATGATTACGTCGCTATTATGCTTGTGATTACGATTATGTGCATCATTTGTGATGCTTATGATGTGTCTTCTTGTTAATAACGTTGTTAATCATACGTTGACGAAGCGCCATTACGTCTGCTGAGTGCTTCTATGCAAACATTTGGGTCTCATGAGATACTTCCTGGTTTGACAAGTATGAGTTGTGATGCTACAACGTCAACAACTTTTGGCGCCGTTGCCGGGGAGCGTTCTCTTCTCACTTACGTGATGGATTTTGGTGTGAAAGAGACGTGTACGCAAGCTTTTCATGATGATTTTTGAGTTCTTCATTTCATTACGCTCTTGTAAGCATTTGTGGCTTGCAAGATTTACAATAACTTGTTGAGATGAGCCGTTTTTGGTGTGATGAAGATCCCCTTTTTGGGTGATTAATCCACCATGTGTGGTGATTCTTCAAGTCACGAGTAGGATAGGAGTAGTTTTTAGAAATCTTTTAGTCATTATGTTGATTTTTCCTATTAACTTTGTTGAGATTTCTCTAATCATGTGTGAATAAGATTCTTTTTGGGGTTCTTCTACAAATTTCAAAGGGAGGTTTGGCTCGTCATCTTCATCAACGAAGCTTGGAAGAAAAGAAGGTAAGATCATTTGTTCTTTATGCATTTGCACACAAACCGATTGAGGACAATATTGGAGAGGTCCATAGAAAAACCCAACCGTATCCTATTCTTTTCCCTATCATATTCTAGGAGGAAACCATCTGATAAGCTTTACTACAATGAGACCAATAGGTGTGGAAATCAGGGCATAGGGAGCAAACGGGAATGTGTGTGGTGGGCAGTTATGATCTTTAGGAACACCCACATCTTAATGACCTGGTGTACTTCCCTGCAACCAAGGACGGGAAGACGAATTCAACATACTGGTTGGGGGCTTTTTCAATGCTAAAAGGTGTGAAGAAGCAAATCCTTTAGATGCGTGCATGTCTGGAGAAGATGTAACTTTGCTATTGGAGAAGATGTAACTTTGCTATAAAGTTAATTGGCAGAAATGCCGTATGAGGTGGCTTATAGATGAACTCGGTAATGAGATGTTTCACGCTGAGGCCGACCTTTGTCAAACGTATGACTAATGGGTTTTATGATAGGACTACACTAAAAGATATGATTGATCTGAATGAGACGCAATGGGAATGTTTTAGCATCAATCCGCAGAAACAAGAAGGGCTAGAGCTTAATTTGATTGGATTGCATATACCTGTTGGTCGAGTGCATGCACCAGAGATAACATTATGTGACCAGATGTTCCAGATATCAGTCCTATTGAAGGAGCCCTTGTTACACAAGTTCTCTCCCTTCCCATTTGCATTGATTGACAGGCTTGTTGCATGCACAGGCAACCAGTTATGTGGGCAGGTTGGTGCTGCAAGGTGATATGTGACCATTTGGATATGGCATGAAGACAGGAACATATCACTCCATTTGGAGGTACTGCCTTCCTTGCTGCTTGAAATGCAAAGGGGAACTACAAAGAAGGGGCTTTGATTCACGCACGCTTAAGGAGAAAGAGGGAATTCGGACAACGAGCTCGAAAGAGAAGATATAGAGTAACACAGAGGAATGGAAGTCTGCCTCTGTATCTCAGTTGCACAGGAGCTGAGACAGGAGCCTATACCGCTTCCAGTTGATGGTGATGGGGAGGAGCAAGACAATAGGACATCAAGGACTTGAAGCTAGTCTAACTTGATAAGCTGGGCTTCAAATTACGGATGAAAGGAAGCACTTCCCAGGTCTGACCTATGTGGTTTCTCTGCAGCATCAAGAGGATTCCAACAAAGGAGGAAAAGGGCAAAGCACAAGCTGTGCCAAGTGGGACAGGTATGAATCTGAGCTGAAAGTGCAGGACTGAGAGTGTTAGAGCCGTCGCTTCGAGGCAAGCAGATGCTGTGGGGGAGACAAAGAAATGGAAGCAGGGCATTTTCATGACTTTCAAGTGCAGAAGGGAATACTACAAATCACCTTAGGATGAAAGAAACAAACCTGGGTCTAGGGTCTTGCTAAGTGCAGGCCTCTAAGGAGAATAAGAAATGGTGTAGCCGAGTGGTAAAAGAACATCTTGGGCATATAAAAAGCATTGCCAGGCCCTAGCGAATTCTAGCCATCAGGATCTATCAATATCAACCAAAGGCTGATGGATGGGGATAAGGATTCAGAAATGCAGATAATCACAAGGCTAGTTGCTCTGTGTTGCTCTATGTTGTCTTGCCAAGGAGGAGATCCCAGTAAGGAATAGAGTAACTGTCAGATTGAGGAAGCTCGCTCCTATGGTCTAAGTGCAGGAGAAGACATGTCATGGAAGAGTTGAAGCAATAGACTGGTACAAAGGCTTGCAACCTCATTTAGCACATGCCAAAACCCACAGAAAAAAAAGGATAAGGCTTCATTGGGAGTTCGCAAATGTTGTGGAACAGGAGCTAGAAGAGCGCAGGACTGGAACTGGTCTGATGGGAGAAACCAGGTTTGGGAAATGAAAAGGATTGCGAAATTTTGATGCCACAACTGACCAAATGATTGTGTGGTCTCCGATGGTTGTAATTCAAAACACACCACTTGGATCGGCATGGACAACAAAGAGCTACTTGACATGTTCAGCGAGCACGGTCCAACAAGGGCAAGACACTCATATGGTCCTCAAAGGCATAGGGGAATGAGCCTACTTCTATTTGCTGAATCACCAGCAGGATATTGGCATGCTGAACATTTAGCGAGAGCCTTTATGGATGCATGTAAAGGAAGGGAACATTGGGTTAGCCCAGGCAAAAGGATATTTCAGCCAGGGGTGATAGGATACTGTATGGGTATATGGCTTCTACGACACATGGATAATTTCAACAAACATAGCACAGGAAAATCCAAGTTGAAATGGGAACTAAAGCAGTACAAAACATGTGTTGCGGAGGCACTAACACAAATGGATAAAGATAACCAGTAGATCTATTATCTGAAAGCCAAAGTACAGAAGCAGCAGGAGCTGAGCAAAAGGGTTGAGAAATCAATGAGCATATTTTGCAATAAAGCTACAACAGAGAGAGGATGAAATTTCTCTGATACAAAAAAGAGCTAGAGATCAATTGAAGCAAGTCACAAGGAGATGGATGAGCTTGAAAGAACATACAAATAGGGCAAGTGTAGAGGAATCGATCGAAACAAGAAAAAGCTATTCAAGTGAAAAAGCAATAGCTGAAACTTGAGGAGAAGCTCGGTGGGCTTGGCTTGCTGCTCGACACTTGTAGTCATAATTTATCTGGAGGTATTGAACATCAGTTTATGGAGGGTGAAACTATGAGGGTTCAATTTGAGGGATGGCTTACAGATGCAAAAGTTGACAATTGAGAATGGGCAATACTCTCCTATTCAGAAAAACTGTAGGCCAGCATACATAACATTTGGTAATGCGAAAACTCAGAGAGCTTCACTACAGAATTCATGGATCTTTAACCATATTACTCGTCCATGAGGGAGGTTGGCTTCGATCAGGCCATGCTCTATGTGGCACTGAAATGATGATGGAGGAGTAGTGGTGGCAGATTCCCCACCAATTTTAATTGGTACTAGAGCAGTCAAGCCATATCAATAAGGGCAAGTGAACTAACTGTTGGAGAGGCTGCTTCTACAACCTGTTCAGCAAATTTGTCAGCAAATGTCAACAATCTCGGAACATTTTGTGCCTGCGAAGCATGAACTTATCAATGGCGGGGGTGGCATCCAACCTGCCTTATTTTTCTCCACGGTGTTTTACTTCAAATGGCTCAGTAAGTGTAAGTGCGTGTGCATGTGCTCGGTCTAGCATAGCAGATTGCGCCAGATCTGCATTAGATTATGCAAGGCAAGGCAACATGGGATAAGCGGTGGCCAGCAAGGCAACACACACTACGTATTGTACCCTAAATGCACTTCCTGCCCTGCGTGCTTTCACAATGGACCACATAAGGTTTCATTGCATCATTGATCAACTATGGATTTTGTCTGTTTTCTCTCGAAGAAGTAGTGAGAAGTCAACAGCGTGAAGCTGTGAATGATCACATATGGACCTGGGTGAAGAAGTGAGAACCATCTGCCTGGTGGTGCATTAAAGGAAAAAATCGGGTAAGTAAAACTTCACCGTCCAGAGTTTGAGTAACTCACGAGTCTGCGCACATGGAAATCGGGATGCTCACAGCTCCATGAAGAAAAAGAACCAAAAACTCTAACGATTGTACAATGCATATGTGTCAGTCGGGAATCTGGGCACTTTCTGCACTTTTTTGCCACAAACTGGCGAACCTCCAGGCGGCTTATCTATTTCCTGAGATTGCATGCAGACACAATGCGCATATTCGGAAGAACCTAGAAGCAGCTTCAACTTTTGATATGTGAGCTATGCATTAGAAGATTCAAAGCAACTTGACTCCTGGGAGCCTATAAGCGGCATATTTGGAGGGGCTTCGACCTACCAAAACCGGTGCAAAGAATTCGGCGCACTTCAAGGTACGTGAGTCAGACGCCATGGCACACTTCAAGCTGTGTACAGAACAAAAGCATCTGCAGTAGATATTACGCACATAGAAAAGGCTCAGAGCCAAAAAAAAAACATGTCAGTCATAGGCATTGCGCGAAGAGGTGAGATTCCCAATATAAGTTTCTTAAAAATACGAATGAAAATCACTAGACGAATGGCAAAAAGGTAAATGAGAGAAAACAGGGGACCTGGGGGAGAGAGAGAGAGAGAGAAATGGAGAGATCATGATGTGTATTCATAGAAACCATCCATCTCAATGCATACTTTAAGAATTGATTGCAATTGGGTTCTTTTGTGTGGATTTCACTCTCCACATGAGATCAAAAGCTCGTAAAAAGTAGGAAATGGGGTTGTGAGAAAGGTAAAGACTAAGGAAAAGAATTTTAAACATGGGAAAAGAGGGTCTCATATTCTCATATTTTTAATTTTTGTCTTTTCAAAACTTAATGTTTATGAACTATTGATAATGGCATGATAGAATGATCTTGATGTATATACAATACTTTGGAAGAAGATAGTTAAACGAATTCATGCTTCCCAATGAGTGATCAAAGGGGGAATATGTAGCATCATATTTTTCTAAAGTGTTCCCTTAGCATACGCACTCGAAAGAGAAGAATAATACTTATCTCTCTTACAATGGCTTTGCTCATAATTGGTACTAACATAAAGAATGTATTAAGATATCTTTGATTCATTTCAAGATGGTACCATGAGTGACAATTTGCTTTCTCCACAACATTTGTTTTTGAAATGCAAAATATGAAGGATGGGACTCCAAAATCAATGATTGAAGTAACATGAATCCTTATCTCTGTCAATTCATTGTCATCAAATGATTGATTGCTCTTAGGGTTTGAGAAAATGGCTAATTTCTCATTTTTATAGTTTGCATGATATGAATAATGTATTAAATCTCGTTTTGATTTTTGTTAGAAGAACCCCATTAGAACTTATTTACACATCTTAGAAAACATTAAAAAAAAAAACACACACAAAACCTCAAACAAATTCTAAAAACCTCTTAAAATACCAAAAAAATATTAAAAAACACTCAAAAAACCAAAAATTGTTTCAACAAAACATGGGAAAGAAAAAGGCAAAAGAGAGAAGGAAGGGGGAAAAGGTTGCACAAAATAAGGAAGAAAAAATTGAAATGCATGCAGTAATCACACATGATCAAGGTGAAAATAGAGAAAATTTACGAGGGGTAGAGGAAATTGGTGGGATTTCTAAAGGGGTGGGTTCCATAGTTGCAACTAGGGAACATAGCAACACTTTTGTAAATGTATTCATTGGTCATGACCATAGAAATATGTGTGCTTACGTTAACCCTAATTGTGAGTGGAATTTAATTCATATTGATTTAGTGACTATTATTTTGGACAACATCCAACTAACCACACATTCCCCTATCCTCATGAATGGTGAAAATTATGATTGCATGGGTCAAGTTGTGTTGCCTATTGTGGTGAATGGTATGGAATTTTTTGAAACATTTTTTGTCATGGAAGGTATAGATGAAGACTTGGTCATAGGCACTCAAAGGTTTTTTGAACATCAAGGGTTTGAAGCGCCTTGTCCATCTATTATGTCCATCCCCACTAGTGAGTCTTTTGGAAATCCTAATGATTATCCTCATTGTATGGATTGTGGACATAATCATCTATTCAAAGATTGTGCTCTTAATTCACAAAATAGTCTTTCCACTCATGCTTTTTCATCTAACCTTTCTTTGAGTAAGTCACAGGAAACCTTGACGAATGATGAAGTGGAGGACTCCAAGTGCTTGGAGGATATGGAAGGGCCCTCCCTTCCTCTAAGTTTGGAATCTTCTCACGAATTTTGTATGAGTTCTATGGAAGATAAAGTGATATCTAGAGATTCTATGTGTAATACAGATAAATGCATCGCTGAATCTCCAGATCAATCTCAAACCACACAACCCTATGATCCATTGGATGAGCATGATGTATGTAAAAAAACTCAACCTTTGTTGAATTTCCCTTGTGAAGATGAGTTATCCCTAAAGATTCACATAGAAGGCCCAAAAGACCCTATTGCCAAAAACAAGAAATCACCTTCCCTTTGTAATGTAAAGCAAATTTGGGTGGCCAAGAACTTACTTAGAGCCCAACCAAATCGCACTATGATATGGGTACCAAAGAAAGCTCTTATACAAACTCAACCCCCTCATCTACGGTCTAGATTCACCATGCCTTATCATCAACAACGAGCACTTCTCACCAAGGGATCCAAAGAAATCAAGCCAACACTTAGAAAAGATCCAAGGAGAAACCTCAAGGCTAAGACCAACAAAGCGAAGACATATTGGCGGCCTAAAACCTCTTCGTGCAGCATCCATGGGTGTCGGACCCAACCTTGCCCAATGCACAGCATATGTTTAAGATGCACACCAAGTATGCACACGAATAGGGCCTCATCCAAAGGCCAAGCATTAGGCACACTTAGTTTAACCCAGGCACAAAGAGGGCACATGTACATAGATTTGAAAAATTTTCTTTTCATTTTTCTTTTTTCAAGTTGGTGGATAAAGGTGGCATCCATTTCAAATGGTTGATAGAAAAGAAGCGGCTCTTGGAGTTGGACATTTGGAGACAGCCTCATCATCGCCTCACCCTTGAGCACTTTGCTCAAGACCCATCCATTTTTGCACCATTTTTTTATTTGTATGCATCTTTAGAGTATGCATAAGATAGGGTCACATTACAAGACCGTGCATAGACACTTTTTTGTTTTCCGCCCATGCACCCTTAGTCCCCACTCATGCATTTGGACTAAGAAGAGATGAATTAATTTCATCTATTTGTATATATCATCTACATTTTTGTCGTATCATTCTCATGCATCATCCATCCATTACCACCAAAAAAAAAAAAAAAAAAAAAAAAAGAGAGATAATATATATATATATATATATATTTCTAGCATATTCATCCATGGTGGTGAAGGATACAACATGTATTTCTTGGATCCACTTCATTTTCATCATCGTTTGTACCTTTTTCTACCTTTCATTTAGTTAATAAAGCACTCTTGTATAGGTGTGTGTGAGTGCCACACTAGAGAATAAGTGGGATTCATTCTCCTTTCAGTTCAGAAATCCCACATAGCATGCTTTTTTGCCATTTTGTATATAAAGAGGTCTCCACCTCTTCTTTTGAGGGGGGGGCTCTTTTAGAAGTAATGAGATTATGCTAGTTTGTAGATAGACTCTTGCTCTCTTGTCGTCATGATTTGCGTGCATGCTTGTTCTCTTCTTGCCTAACGCTTGTGACACGTTGATGTATGATTACGTCGCTATTATGCTTGTGATTACGATTATGTGCATCATTTGTGATGCTTATGATGTGTCTTCTTGTTAATAACGTTGTTAATCATACGTTGACGAAGCGCCATTACGTCTGCTGAGTGCTTCTATGCAAACATTTGGGTCTCATGAGATACTTCCTGGTTTGACAAGTATGAGTTGTGATGCTACAACGTCAACAACTTTTGGCGCCGTTGCCGGGGATCGAACCCGGGTCTCCCGCGTGACAGGCGGGGATACTCACCACTATACTACAACGACAAATACATGTTGTATCCCCGGCAACGGCGCCAAAAGTTGTTGACGTTGTAGCATCACAACTCATACTTGTCAAACCAGGAAGTATCTCATGAGACCCAAATGTTTGCATAGAAGCACTCAGCAGACGTAATGGCGCTTCGTCAACGTATGATTAACAACGTTATTAACAAGAAGACACATCATAAGCATCACAAATGATGCACATAATCGTAATCACAAACATAACAGCGACGTAATCATACATCAACGTGTCACAAGCGTTAGGCAAGAAGAGAACAAGCATGCACGCAAATCATGACGACAAGAGAGCAAGAGTCTATCTACAAACTAGCATAATCTCATTACTTCTAAAAGAGCCCCCCCCCCAAAAGAAGAGGTGGAGACCTCTTTATATACAAAATGGCAAAAAAGCATGCTATGTGGGATTTCTGAACTGAAAGGAGAATGAATCCCACTTATTCTCTAGTGTGGCACTCACACACACCTATACAAGAGTGCTTTATTAACTAAATGAAAGGTAGAAAAAGGTACAAACGATGATGAAAATGAAGTGGATCCAAGAAATACATGTTGTATCCTTCAACATATAGTATACCAATTACACTTCTATGTTCTTTCCATTGATTTGTGTGGGCATGCGTCAACCATGTGTCTTGTTCTTCCTTGTCTACACATCTCAAAAGAAGTCCATTGGAATCCTCATGATATAGGCTTCCTGCCACAATGTGAAGATTTCACACCTTCCATAACTATTGGTTTTGATCCAAAATGATCCTATGACTCAGTCCATGCATGAGTATAGGTATCCATTTTTCAACCCATTATGGACAAACTTCCAAGTTAAAAAGGTAGGTGTTGGGCAGGTCATCCGCCAACGGAGTTGGTGGTTCTACATGAGTCATTTGAGATAGATGATTGGCTATGATGTGCATGTTTCCTTTCTTGACTACTACTTCAAAATCAAATTCCAGTAAGAGTAAAAACCATCTCACAAGCCTTTTAGTATTACAAGGCTTATTGAACAAGTATAAAAGAGCTTGGTGATCAATAAAGAACTTGAACTTGTTGGCTAGTAAGTAGTGTAAGAATTTCTTTATAGTGTAGACCATCCTTCTCATTTAGTAATGGTATAATTATGTTTAACTTGATTAAGTTGCCTACTAGCATATGCTATAGGATGATTGAGCTTTCCTTTGTCCACAAGCTATGGTAAGATGCATCCTATGGCACATTTGCAAGCATCCACATGAATATGGAATGGTTTGTTCCAATTTGGAACTTTTAGAATGGGCAATGAGCTCAATCTACTTTTCAGCTCATTAAAGGCTTTCTCATAGTCTTCCATCCAATTGAATTGAGTGAGCAAGCCATACATAAGGTCTTGCAATTATAGCATACATTTGGATAAACCTATGATAGTACCCACAATGCTCATAAATTCTTGCACGTCTTTTGAATTTTTTTGGTCTAGGTAGTTCTAGGAGTACATTGATCTTGTCTTCATCTGTGGATATTCCATTTTTAGATACTATATGTCCCAAAATGTTTCCTTGTCGTACCATGAAGTCATATTTTTTTGGATTTAGGCAGACTCTGTACTCTCTCCACTTCTCAAAAATTTTCCTTAATTCAGGTATGTGATCCATTCTTCAAGAAGAATAGGTGCATAACTCATCCACGTATACTTCCATGCTTTTCCTAAGGAATTCCTTAAAGACGTGATACATTAATATCTGAAATGTGGCTGGGGCATTAGTTAAGCCAAATGGCATGATTGTGAAAGCATATAAACCCCATTTTGTAGAAAATGTTGTTTTGTGTTGATCCTTCGGAGCGATTGCCACTTGGTTGTAACTAGAGAATCCATCAAGAAAGCTATAGACTTCCTTGCGTCCCACTGTCTCTAAGAGGTGATCCATAATGGGTAATGGCTAGCTATTATGAATAGTGTCTGCGTTCACCTTTTTGAGATTAATGCAAACCCTTAATTTACCATTTTTTGTTGGTACTGCCACCAAAGGTGACACCCATTTAGTGTCATGGGAATTCTATGTGAATAAATAGAGGGATCTACGCCTTTTAAGTCCTTGTATGTCCAAGAAAATATGTCCCTATAATTTTGAGTCAACTCCATTAGCTCTGATTCTTCAGTTTTCGATACATCCTTTCCGATGTAGGTGCATCTCTCTTCTTCCCCTTCTATGGTCACCATGACTTTCGTCGTCTGCTCCTTGTTATCGTATGCTATTCCTTCTTGTGCTTCTCATTTAGGCATTTGGATGGAAATACATGATACTTTATTTGAGTCAGGATTCATGATACTCAGTTGGTATCAAGGCATGATACTTGATTCACGCCATACACGATACTTTTGATTCTCACAATACACGATACTTGGATCACAATGATACACGATACACCAAGCTTTAGTGATACACAATACTCCCGGCTCGAGACGATACATAGTAGTGGAATCAGAATGATACATGATACTTGATTACACGATACCTCAAGCACAAGACAATACACGATACTTAGATGTCCATGATACATGATACCTAAGCTCCATGATAAACGATACTTGAATAATAACGATACACGATTCTCAAGTATCACGATAGACGATACTTGAATAGTTGCAATTATACTCAAGAATCACAATAGACGATACTTAGAACAATTGTGATACACAATACTCAAATATCATGATACTGGACCTGATGATACATGATACCTAGGTATCACGATAGAGAGGGAGTATAGGTATCATCGATACACGATACCTATGAGGTATCCTGACATACAAGAATTCAAGTATCACGATACTCAAACTCGATCGGTTATGATACTTGGACTTATCTCACCATTAGGGGAAAAAGTGAGGCTCGCATGGGTCTTGTAAGGATTTCTAATTTTTAGGGATTAAAATGCTTAATCTAGGAGATTATGGGTCAAAGGAAAAGCATTGGTGGTATTGACAAATATAATATTATTTGAAAGGCATGTGTACTCGAATATTAAAAAGGACATTTTTGTGACCCTTGCATGGTTTTATTTAAGGGCTACAATTGAAAGGAACATAAAATATAGAGATAGAGGCTCTAACATGCATCAGATGGCACAATAGAGAGAGAGTGAGCCATTCGCAAGTTTTTCTCAGACGCTCTACAAGTTTCTTGACCCTTAGGTGAGTGGAAATCAGATGGTTAAGCAAATTTGGGGCTGAGAACAACTTTTAAGTTGATGTGCACTTTCGGATAGAAGGTCAATGTGATGGTAGTCCAAGTTTGGCGCTGAGCACAATTTCGTGGAAGCTTACAACTGTCCGATCAGTCCTTGATCCAATGCTGTAGGTGAAAAGGGACATTTTCTTTATGACATCTTGATCTCATCCATTAGATGATCTCTTGATCCAATGGCTTGAAATTTTGGCACCCAAAATGGGAGGAATTTAACTAGAACCATACGATTCAGTATGAAATTCAAGGGCTTGCATCCAAAGGCACATTTTTTAGAATGCTTTACATCTCAACCCTTCCCTTCTCTCAAATCCAAGGGCTCTAATTCATTCCTAAGGCTTTCAAAACCAGTCACAAACCTAAAACCACTAGTTCAAGGAGGTTTTCTCCTCTTTGACCACAAAGAAACCATGGAAGCCTATGCCTAGCCTATGTGATTAAGGGACTAGGTTGTTTCCACCAACCTCTTCTCATTGGTCCATCCCTAATCACTCCTTAATCTAAAAGGCCCATGCAAGGTTCATTTTTTCCCCAAATGCTCAAATACAAAACTTTTTGAGAAAAAGTTGTATGAATGTGCTTGTGTTGTCCTCTACACCTCTATCTTCCTGTGGAAATCGAACTCTCACTCTATCCCATGATACCTCTCACACAATACTGGTTGCGAGTTCAATCATGTTTTGAACTAAAAGTACTAACTTTTCTAGTTAGTAAGATGTATTGAGCTCACCTGTTCACTACTCTCCTCAAGTTCTGGGTACTGACAACCTCTTACAACCAAGCTTCCACTTGATACACACTCCGCGATACTGATCATTTGTGCACTCTCATGATACTTGCTGAAGACAAGTGACATACTGAATGTTTTTTTTTGGGTTTCTATACATCTAGGCTAACCCAAGGCTGATGGCACTAAAATGATTTTTTTTTTGGGATTTTGGGGAATCTACTCTTCTCCTAATCCTCCCTTTCTACTCTCTACTCCTACTCACTCACTGTCACTTCCATAGGTCTAACAACTTACTACACACACTTTGCAAGTGCGAAGTAATAAGTGCAATGAAAAATGACTTGAGAAAGTAGAGTACTTACCTCTTTACAACTCGTCCCTTCACCTACAAGCTCTTGCCATCATACGGGTACCTTGGTTGGACTCTTACTCCCCGGCAATGGTGCCAAAAAATGTGTGTACCTAAGTGACAATGTAGGGACTTGGAATGAAAGAGACTATTCCTCAATCACCACAAGAGCATATAGTGGGTATGTTCACACCTTTAAATTATCAATCTGAGAAGTATCTTGAACCTAAACAAGTGTATGAGGACATGCATTTGTGCAATGGTCAATGAAGTGGATTAGCTAACATTGCATGCAAATGAGTGCAATCAATCACATTCATCACCTGCACAAGTGGAAATGGTGTGACGATACATGGAACAATAGTAACACAAAAGCGGACTTTTCTCTCAGCTTCGAACTTGGAATATAGTCAATACCGGAATTCTTTTGAAGCTCTTGACGAGATGCATCCAATGGTGGTACACTTCTCCAATTTTGACAAAAGTACTTCAAGTTATGTGCAAAAAACAGAGTTGTGGGACTCACCTAATCACGCCACACACCTTCTCAAGCTTCACACATACATTACACTCATGGAAAAAGCAATGAAATGGATAGACAACACTTCCATGCACTGAATTCGAGCTGCAAACACACATTCAAGCTCACAAGCATGGAGACACAGGAAGAAGAAGAAGAAAATTCGAAAATCTCAGCTCCCTTCTCACAATGGCCAAAAAGTCCTTACAAAGAATCACCAAGTGATGACTTATATACATGTGCCCTAAAAATGGTTGTTTCACACAAGTGATTGACACTTTCATTGAAAAACACTAAGTTCCTACTATGTTACAAGGATTATGGTACAATGGTTGGGGTTTATGCATCTAGAGGACTCCTCTAGTGCTTTAACATGGCTTCATGAGGTTTTTATGGAAACTTGAACTAGAAAATTTATGCCCATAGTTTTAAAATTTTCAAGGCCTCTTTTTTGTGCTATGTAACAATATGTTATGCATGTGTAGAAACCCTAAAACCCTAATCGTAAGGACCTTGACCTAAAACATGTACATGTGTGTATGCATGTGTATATATATGTGTATGTGTATATGTATTATGTATGTATATGTGTATATATGTTATGCATGTGTAAAAACCCTAATACCATAATAATAACGACCTGACCTAAAACATGTATATGTGTGTATGCATGTACATATATAGGTGTATGTGTATATGTATTATGTGTGTATATGTGTATATGTGTGTATGCATGTGTAAATAGCCAAAACAACATCCTATGTTTTATAAATACTTGATTATATATTGTACTTTGTGTCTTAATTTTTATAAGTATATGATTATACATGTTAATATTAACCTAAAACACTACTTTTTATATATTTAATTATATATATTTAATCTGATAAGAAACCCTAAAATCCTATTTTTATATATTTAATTATATATATTTAATTATATATATTTAATTATATATATTTAATTATATATATTTAATTAAAACACTAGCTTATTTCATATTTATTTATATATAATAAAATCCTACTCTTTATATATGTTTAGTTATATATTCTACTTTTTTCTTTATTTTTTTCCTTATATATATTTAATTTAATTAAAACACTAAATCCCCATTTTTTATATATTTGATTATGTATATTTAAAAAACCTAAAAATCGAGTGAAACTATTTTTTATATATTTAATATGTATGTATGCATATGTGTGCATGTATGTATGCATATGCATGTGTGTATGCATATGTGTGTGTATGTATGTATGCATATGAATGTGTGTATGCATATGTGTGTGTATGTATGTATGCATATGCATTTGTGTATGCATATGTGTGTGCATGTATGTATGCATATGCATGTGTGTATGCATATGTGTGTGTATGTATGTATGCATATGTGTATGTCTATAGGTGTGAGTGTGTATGTATATATGTTAGTGTATGTGTATATATGTATGTGAGTGTGTATGTATATGTTTCTATGCATAGATGCATATGTATGAATATGTGTATGTGAGTATGTAATAAGTATGTGTGTGTACGTATGTGTGTGAATGTATGCATGCATATGTTTGTGTATGTATATGTGTATGTATTCATATGTTTGTGTATGTATATATGTGAGTGTGTGTGTATATGCATGTGAGTGTGTATGTATATGTGTGTATGCATGCATGCATATACATGAATATGTGTATGTGAGTATGTAATATATATGTGAGTATGTAACATGCATGTGTATATGCCATATATGCATGTGTGTATGTAATATTGTATGTGTATGTATGTGTGTGAATGATAAATGCATAATTTTGTGTATTAGAGAAAAAGAGGGGGAAAGTGTTGTAGAGTAAAGAAGCACAGAAAAGCGGGCCCTAAAAGTTTTCAAGTTATGGGCATAAATTTTCTTCTTCAAGTTTCTATGAAAACCTCATGAAGCCATGTAAAAGCACTAGAGGAGTCCTCTAGATGCATAAACCCCAACCACTGCAACATTATTCTTGTAACATAGTAGGAAGTTAGTGTTTTTCAATAAAAGTGTTGGTCTCTTGTGTGAAAGGACCAATTTTATGGCACATGTATGTAAGTCACTTGGTGACTCTTTGTAAGGACTTTTTAGCCATTGTGAGAAGGGAAATGAGATTTTCGAATTAGCTTCTTCTTCTTCCTATATCTCCATGATTGTGAGCTTGAATGTGTGTCTGTAGCTTGAACTGAGTGCATGGAAGTGTTGTCTATCCATTTCATTGCTTTTCTGATGAGTGTGTGGCATGATTAGGTGAGTCCAACAACTCTGTTTTTTTCCCATAACTTGAAGCAGCTTTGTTAGAATTACGATGTTAGTAGCCGGTGTAGACGAACTACTTTTGTAATTACAATTCTTATTTCCAATGTAGTAGAATGGAGGTTTACAGAGATATCAAGAGTTTTCGGAAATTGTAATTTCCCTTATTCCATATTTCAGATTTTTATGATTCTACATACATTGTGTATGCTGGATTGTCTTTGTGTGCGATCAATGATATTGTAATTGAAGGAATAGAAATGCATGTTTATGAGTATTTGTATTCATAAATCCTCGTTCCCGAACTTGTATATTGGGGTACTCTTAGTTTGTAGGCAACCAGTATGCTAAACATATGGCGACCATGATGGCATAGGGTAATAGAGCACAACACAAAGTGGATTGATGCTGGTAGGAAGTGGCAATGAGCACTTACAAAAGCTTCATCATCCCAATTATCTAGAAAAATTTGTGCAAGAGACACTCGCAACATTAAATCTTGAAGACATTCCTCTTGGTGATGCAGTTACTATTCCAGAAAAAGTACAATTTTGGGTGGAAATCGGAGTTTTAACTCCCAAGCTTTTGAAGGATTTAATCTTTGAGTGGAAGGATGGTAAACTAGCTAAAGTATTGTGGCACGGGGAATTCGATGGGGCCGACGAACTGAACCACCTACAGGACGAGGAATACCCTGTAGAAGAAGGTCAAAGCAGCGGCAACGTAACCCCGTCAGAATTGCAGTTAGCTTTAGTAACCTTTCCTCAAACTGCTACCTTATAGACGCTTGGTAACTCGATGGCGAACAGGCACTCATTACCAGTGTTAAGCTATACCCATTTCAGGGGCGAGTGGATGAGGATCTAGATGTGCATGTACCAAGATTTGAGAACCAGTACTTATGTAACCATCGTAATATGCATGATAATCGGTACAAATTTCAGGTGTTTCAAGCCATGTTAGTCGACAATGTAGTAAAATGGCTTAATTGAGTACCCCCCCCCCATTACTTTTCAACATATGATGAGTTGAAGTTGGTTTTCTTAAAACCATTTCAGACTGTCAAGAGTATTTCGGAGTTACATTCTTCACTTCATTATATGCTGTAGAAAGGGACAGTCAAGCAATATGCATCAGATTTCAAATCTACACTACGGTAGTTCCCGGGAGATAAGTGTCCTATCGAGGAAATATTAATAGAATTTTTCTATTGACGGACTTCAGCCAACCATTCAAGAGAAGATCTATGTGTACACACATGAACAATCCCATACGCTAGATCAGATTATTGACTTTGCAATCAAGATCCACTATTTCCAACAGAATCTTTTGGAAAAAATCATACAAATAGTACAGCTGGTACAAAATCTATAGAAATTTTTCAGGATCCATCGATTGGTATTGGACTGAATATAGGTCTAGCACAAAAACAAGGTCCAGATTGGTGAAAGCAAGGGTATACAGTTTATGAACTACTAGTAAGTAAGGAGTATTGTGAAATTCTACAAGAATCACACATTAAACTATCTCTAGGGGCATTGCTGGAACTAGTCCCAACATTCGAGACATAGTTACTACAACAACTCCGAAAAAAATATACACCTTTAAAAAATCCAGAACCCTCAGTCTCAATGGTAAGGAATGTGCCCGACTAAATAGTGGACTATGTGGTACCTATGATTATAGTAGAGTATAAAAGTAAAGCTATTCCCAAGGTTTTGATTGATGGGGGTTCTAGTATTGATATTGCATCTACCACCACGTCTAAGAAAATGGGTTGGAACAACATTGACCCAGCTCCCTTCTTTGTTCGGATGGCAACCCAATTAAGGGTACAACGAGTAGGGCTGGTCAAAGATATCCCTATTCATATTGCACAGGCTCTCTTTAATATTACCTTTGTTGTATTGGAACCGAACGGGAAAATTTTAGACTATAACTTATTATTGGGCCATCCATGCTTTCACAATGCTAAAGTTTGCCAGAATTGGGATGAAAAGACAATTACTTTTCGAAGAGGGAATGCTAAGTTTTTTGTTCCTTTAGATGAAGAGCACCATTGCCTTTCGCAGCATAAACTAGTGTTAGTAGAGCCTCCAAATATGTTGGATGGGCTCAACGAAGATGAGGAACTATAGTTTTTGGAAGCAAATAGGGATTTACTCTCCTTCGGCGTCATTGATGTGAATTTAGTCATTAGTTTCAAATGGGGCAGTATGGCAGCCATCATGTGTACGGAATCGCAGGAACAGGATAGCATTGAACCAGTGATCAAAGACCCTATGGAGAATGGTTGAATACGCATGGAAGAAGATTCCTTAGAGGTGGTCAATTTTTGGACTACAGAAGAGCCTAAGCCAGTCTCAATTTGTTCGGAGCTTGCTCTGGAATTCTGGATGGCCTTGATTGTCTTGTTGCAAAAGTATAGGGATGTTTTCATGTGGACCTATTCAGACATGAAAGGTCTAGATGTGAAGCTTTACCATCACCGGATTTTTCTTAAACTAGATGCTACTCCAGTGATCCAACAGCGGTACAGAATGAGCCCTAATTTTGCAAAATAGGTCAAGCATGAGCTAGACAGATTGATTAAAGTTGGCTACATTGTTCCCATTGGAAATCTGGAATGTGTTTCCCCCATAGTGATTGTTCTGAAGAAAAATAAACAATTACAGATCTGTGTAGATTACAGGAAACTAAATGCGGCCACTATACTAGATCCTTTCCCTTATCGTTTTTCGACAATATGCTTGATGAGGTTGTAGGTAAGAAAATGTATTGAATCCTCGATGGATTTAGCGGCTATAATCAAGTCCGAATGGTGGATGCAGACATCCCAAAAACCACCTTCATTACGAATTGGGGAGTCTTTGTATGTACCGTCACGTGATTCGGATTACGGAATGTGCCGAGTACTTTTGAACGCTACATGCAACAAATCTTTGCCCTGCATCTTACTTCATTTATGCACATTTTTCTGTATGCTTTCTTTGTTTCAGCACCATGGAAGCTAATCTAGAACACTTGCAAGCTTGTTTTGATTCCTGTCTACAAGTTCACCTTTGTCTGAACCCGAATAGATCAAATTTTGCAGTTAAATGCAGCAAACTATTGGGCCATGTCATTTCGAAAAGGGCATCACAGTGAATCCGGACGAGGTCAAAGTCATTCTGGAAACTCTAGCACCCCACAATCTAAAGGAAGTATTATGTTTTTTGGGTCAAGTGCCATGGCATGGCAGGCACTCATGGGGTCTTCCTCATATAGCCATCCCATTAAACAAATTGGCACATGTGAAACCTGTAGACTTTGTATGGATATCTGAAGCACAAACAACGTTCCAGTACTGAAAGCTCTAGATTGGACGCAGTCATTTCATGTATTTGTGGACGCTTCGGATTGCGCTATTGAAAGTGTTTTGATGTAGAAGGAGGATAGAAGTTGGTTCTATCCTGTGTATTATGCTAGTGAGTGACTCACAACTGCTGAACAGAATTATTCGATGATGGAACGCGAATGCTTAGGCCTAATATTTTCGATCAAGAAGTTCGAGCATTACTTGTTGGGTGGCATATTCACTTTTCTTGTCGATCATAATGCATTGTTATATTTGGTTAAACAATTTAGAATTTTATAGGCTGCCTTGCTTGGTGGGTCTTGCTTCTATAAGAATTCGAATTTGATATCGTTCATCACCGAGATGCTAGTCATGCTATTGCAAAATTTCTCTCACACATCGATCATGGGGAACCTCTTGATAGAGATGATGACTCTCTATCGGATGTAGAAGTTTTTTCCATAGTTGAAGTAGAGACCGCACCTCTCACCTAACCCACATAGTATAAAGAAATGCTCAGTTTTCTAGAGAGTGGCATTGCTCCATCCTACTTAAGTTTCATAGCATGAAAAAAGCTTGGCCTTCGTAGTCGTCGGTTTAGTGTTATTATGGGCCAACTGTATCATAAGGATCCAACTGCAGGCCATCATTTTGATGTCGGCAAAGCTGGCGGACACTTGAGTCATTCGATTATGGTGCAAAAAATTGAGCAGTCTGGCTTATGGTGGCCTACTGTGTACTCCAATGTGCAACAAGCGGTATGGACTTGTGATCCTTGCCAACGCACTAGAGAACCTCGCGCTAGCCGACACTTTCCATTGTAGTTGATTTTGCCCCTCGAACCTTTTTAGAAATGGGGATTGGATTTCATTGGTCCCATCAAACCACCTGCTACGTATAGCAAAGCCCTATTCATTTTAACTTGTACGGACTACTGTACACGTTGTGGCGAAGCATGGGAAACTAAGCAAGCTACTGCATGGACTATAGCCCAGAAATTGCAGAATGATATCTTTCTGCATGGACTCATTTACTGAATTAGCTGATTGCTCAACTCACCCCAGATTACCAAATTAAGCATAAATTTAGTTCCTCTTACTATCCTTGGGTGAATGGGTTGGCAGAGAATCCTAACAAGGTGTTACTACATATGCTTCAAAAGCTGTTGCGGGATTCAATGGATGAGTGGGAAATGATGCTTCCTAGAGTCCTTTGGGCTTACAGAACTACGTATAAAGTTTTGGTTGGTAGCACACCTTTCAAATTTCTCTACGGACAAGAGGCCATACTACCCTTTGAATTCGCGATACCTAGTCTCCGGATTGCGATGATGAAGCGATTGATTTCAGAGGAGTCTTTTGCATATCAAATGGATCAGTTGCGATGACTAGATGAGCAGTATTATCATAGCTTTTTGCTGCTTCAAGAAGTTCAGAGCCATTAGAAGCTCAAAGCCATCAGAAGCTCCAAAATGAAGAGAAAGATGGGTAAACTGAAATTACAGTGGATAGGTCAGTTCTGGATTCATGAGATTTGCAGACCCGGTTCATTTTGGTTGGCTACCGTAACTAGAGAAGTTCTTCCAACTGTCATTAATTGGTCTAAGCTATAGCCCTATTAGTGTTATCCTAAAAAAAAGGGCTTTTAAATACGAATATTATCATTGAATACATCCAATCCTGGGATCTCAGGCATGATGCATAGTTTAACTACTTAACATGCAATCGTATAGGCAATCAATGAACAGCGGCAACCACAACGTTTTAAATTTGATGATTTTTTCTTATTTTGAGAGCCAGTAATCTGTGCAGAATTGCGAGCTACGATCCCTTAATCACTCATCATGGCGTAGACTTGCAGCTCTCTACATAGGCATGCCGAGCATAAAAGGGCTAAGGAGGGCATCACATCGAGCACGGAGCCTATCGATGCTGTAGAAATATATGCATTGCTCGAGAAACCATGTTCAGGTGAATATAGATTTGTGTAGTTGCTGGAAGAAAACTCTTTGAAGTGAGGGAAATGCTATTAAGGACAATGATCATCAACTTGCAAGCTAAGCATCATCGAGTGTCTAAGCAACTCTATGCTCTGGTGAAAGAATCTATGAAGACCGAGGTAAATTGGTGAGAAATTATTTTTCAGAAGCTGAAGAAGGAAGTTTGAAGATTGTTTCAATGTATCAGATGAGTTGTTAATGCAGTGTTGGACTCCAAGGTGGGAGTAGATGTTTCCTTGATGTTTAGGACTCCTGTATACTTACCTCAAGAATACACAATATGCTTGAGTAAGGTATTTTTAGAGCTTTTAAAGAAAAGAGTGTCAGAGCGGATATTTGGAGGTAACACTTCTCAAGAGCAGGCAGAGATCGAGGTTGATGAAGAGGAGGAGTCGAGAAGGCGATAAGTGGAGGAGAATCAACAATGAGAAGTCGAGAGGAAGGCCAAGAAAGAAGCAAAGAGGAAGGCCATGGAAGAAGCCGAGAGAAGGCAAGAAAAATGGAAAGCTTTTAGAGAGAAGGCAATGAAGTTTTGCATTGTTAACTCTTAGCCTATGAAAAAGTGGTTACAAAGGTATGATCTTGCCAAGGAGAAAAACGCAAAGGAAAGAGCTCAATTTCATAAGAAGCATTCCACTCAATTGCTGCCCCTTATAGATATTCTTCGACCTCCTCCACCCTTTCCAACAAGGAGATGGCTAGATACAACGGGTTCACAAGCAAAGGTAGTAGGTGAAGATATCTCTAAAGAAGAGGAAGAACTTGCAAAGGGATATGATTGGGAGTATTCTAAATATGATGCACTATCATCTGATGGATGACACTTTTGGATCACATGAATTGATGAAAATAGGTAGACCTTTGATAGTGTGGTGATGGTGAACTTTTTTCCAAAAAATTAGAGCTAGTGCAAGAGACGAAAATGATCAAGAAGGCCAGGTAGATTATTGTGGATTGATTCAAGATATCTTCAAGCTAGCTTTTAGGAAGTTTGATTACTTTCTTTTTTATGTGAAATGGTTCAAAGTAGTCGCCTCTGGAAGAAACACAATAGTGAGATGGGATAAGAGTGGTTTGCTTCAAGTAGACTCCACAAAGTTATGAATAGATAAAAGAGATACATTTGTACTTCCCAAAATCTTTTAGCAAGATTTTTTTATGCCAGATTCGAAAGAACCAGAGTGGCTATTTGTTTTACAAGTCTCCCCATGTAGTAGAAAATTTTGTGAGAACATAGATGTAGAAGAAATTCCATCAATAGTGGACTCTCAGATTCATTCCGTAGTTCAGGAGCAAAGAGATTGTAAGGAATTGAACTCACAACCTCTTGGTTAGAAATGTGATGGGCTAACCACTTGCCCCAAAAGCCATGGTTAAGGATTACTTCCTAATCCTCTCTTTTAGGGTGCAGTTCAACCATCTCCTATCTGTCAAGGGTGTGGTTCAATCATCTCCTTCATATCACTTTATTACATTCTTCCCCCCTTACTCAATCATTGTCCTCAATGATCTACTCTTGTATCTCTCAACTCATGCCCATAAATGGACTAGTAATTGGAATCCATCCATTTCATATTTTTGTTCCCAGATCACACATCGAGAAACAATGAAGGGCTGGGAATATTTTTAGATCCACCCTTATTATTCATTCACTACTTTGTATTTTGACCAGTTTATCAAAATGCAGAGCCGGATAGTGTTTTGAATCATTTGGGTGGGGATCCCACCACAGAGATGAGACATGTTCTTCTAGTTCTAGAACATGACCATGTTCTTCCGGTTTAAGAACATGAGGCTCGAGGGTTGCCTACAGTTATATATATATATAGATTTATTTTCGAGGACGAAAATCTTTTCCAAGGGCGGAAGAATGTAATAAAGCAAATGTAAGGAATTGAGCTCACAACCTCTTGGTTAGGAATGTGATGGGCTGACCACTTGCCCCAAAAGCCATGGTTAAGGATTACTTCCTAACCCTTTTTGTTAGAGTGTAGTTCAACCATCTCCTTTTTGTCAAGGGTGTGGTTCAATGATCTCCTTCCTATCACTTTATTATAGAGATCATTGTGCAGGATGAAGAGGTCTTTGAAGAAGATGAGATACACGATGAAGCAACAAATGATGATCAAGAAGGAGCTAGCACACCAAGAGATCTAGAAGTCACCAATGTAGAGATAGATATCCTTTGTGCATCAGATCTCCAAGAAAATGCTAGAATAGAGGATTTTTGAAGCAAACACTTGTATGTACTAATTTATGTTTATTTTTTTGCTATATTTCTTTTACACTACTATTTCTCTATATTACCATTAATATAATATGCTAAGTATTTGAGTTTTTTTTGTTACAAAGCACGATGGGAGATCGTTTGATGGTCACTCCACATTCAATGACAAAGAAGGAGTTCTTCAAGTTTATATCTCAGGTGCCACCCATGTATATGGCCACCGCATCAGAATACTAGATCGCTTGCAGTAGCACTCCCTCTGCCCTCACTCTTGCTGCCCTCACTCTTGCCTGCCTCACTCTTGTTAGTGTCACTCCCACTGGCATCACCCATATGGACATCACTCCTATGAGCGGGGCTTCTCCCATTGAAGGTACATCTCTTGGCTTTATGACTCCACCAGGACTGCCTTCTCAACCATCCCCTAGTGGCTCTAGTAGTCGATGTGTGCATTGGACACCTCTTGTCAAGCGATTTGATTCCTTTAATGGAGTGCTTTTCCATATTTTGTATTTAGCTCATATATGGAAGTGGTTTTCCACACTCTTGTACATTCTTCATTTATGAAATATGTAACTCTTTTGTACATGGTTCATGGTTCAGGGTTCATTGTCCTCATCTCCTTTCTATCTGATAGTGTTTTGCTTTATCAAATCATGTTTTAGTTTCCATTAGAGTACACATCACATGTACTCAGCTTATTTTTTTGGGTAGAGTGTATTCTCTTTCACTATAGAACATCATGGTAATGTTGCTACAACAAGAGACAACAGGCTCTGTCCAAAACAAAACTCGTAGATATGGTCATTGATATAGGCATCGGTATGAGCGTCGGTATGCCCAAGTGCATACCAACACTTATACCAATGATTTTTCCCAAAGGATTACCCATGCTTATATCGGTGCTTATACCGATGCACATACGAATGCATATACTGAGGTTTATACTGGGGCTTTGTTACCAACACCTATAGTGATGCTTACACCGACATAGGGGCAAAATCACACCTATGCATTTGCCCCAGTAAGAGCCTCTGTGTACCCTCGATATGTTGTAGTGCATCTATCTACAAGCAACATCTATAGCCTACTTGAGTTCTAGAGGAATCTCTCTCCCTATGGAAATGTTGTGTACATAATCTTCTCTTTCTCTGTATCTCTATCTCTCTCTATCTCTCTCTCACACACTTTCTTTCTCAATATATATTGTGCACGTGTGTGTGTATATCTATGTACACACACACACACACACACACATATATATATATATATATATATATATGTATATATATATATATATATATATATATATATATATATATATATATATATATATATATATATATATATATGTATATATATATGTATGTATATATGTATGTATATATATATATATATATATATATATATATATATATATATATATATATATATATATATATATATATATATATATATATATATATATATATATATATATGTGTGTGTGTGTGTATGTGTGTGTGTGTTGCTCTCGTTCCACATCTTTCAAATTCACTAACACACCTACATGCAAGCATACACACATCCATAAAATGCACACGACTCAAACTCACTTACATATAGCACAATTATATATATATATATATATATATATATATATATATATATATATATATATATATATATATATATATATATATATATATATATATATATATATATATATATATATATATGTGTGTGTGTGTGTGCAAACATAGGCACTTACAAACAAAGTTTTCTATTTCAAACACACACAATACACTAACACATCTACATGCAAGCATACACACACACATCCTGAACATGCACTCGACTCAAACACACTTACACATACACATGCGGTCACACTCAACACACATTCATTCATATTTGTTTGTGTTTTTACTTTCATATTTTGTTTTCCCGTAATAATATTCCAATTTTTATGTTTCCTTTTTATTTATTTTTTTTATAACACACATTCACACAAAGAAATATATACATAAACAAATATTTCTTCTAAGTACATATTCACAAACGCGTTTGTTCACATACATAGGTAAACATACACACAAAAGCACATGAATAGCTACGCACATGCATTCTAATTCACATAAACACATCATTCTCATTCATACATAAACATGATAAGGTGCATGCATATAGATCTATGGTTACATACACGACACATAAACACATAGGTTTGATTTTCCATACACACACATAAAACACATTAAGGCATACATACGTAGGAACATAGACTAGTCACAAAGCCATTATTTGAATACATATGCATGATACATCACTCTCTTAGTTCCACATATATCACATAAACACATGCACACATAGAAGCATACTGAAATACACATGTAAAATACACATGTCGAGACATACATATATATACTTTCCAAATTAATGAGTGAATACAAGCAAAAATTACATTTCTTTCGTGCCCCAACAATAAGATGTAATGAGAAGAGAATGTGAGGGAGTGTTGAAACGAATGCCGTCCGAGAATTGAAGAAAGCAAAAGTTCATTGTTCTATAACCGTAGAATAACTTTTTCATGTGAAGCCCCATCTTTGGAAAAAAATTACAAATCAATTGAATTTGACATAACAAAGCGTATCAACTAAGCAAGAGGTGGTGGAAAGAACATGAAATATTAAATACATGTCGATACATTTGGAGATTTTAGTGAAGGTGATGAGGGCAATACTTCTCTTCCACTTGCCTTTTGAGGATATATGATCAAAGACACACTAGATACTTGTGCTGGAATAGGAATAGCTACAAAAATGATTAGGAAAAACTAGCAAAAACAAGCCCTATGACCAACTAAGATTAAGTTATAATTTTCACATGGTCATGTTGAATGACCTTTAATACTCCTAGAGAATATGATTTTGAGTACATGTGGAGTAGAATTTTAACATATATGTCAAGTGGCAAGGAAAAAACCTAGGAGATGATCCTAGGAAGACCATTCATGCGATACATAAAGGCGGTTCAAGATTGGGGAAGAGATTCATTGTATCTTCAACACCAAGGCTTGAAAACCAAAGTAAACTCTAAAATTTCTTGTATAGGTATGTTCCACCCCTTCCATGGAATACCATCCATGAAAAGGAGGATGATGTATTAATCCATAGTGCTCCATCTAGGGACCAATCATGGATGAACAAGCATACACAACTATGGATTTGTAAGAAAGCTCAATGACAAGAAAAAAGATCACAACCTTGGCCATTAGGACAAGGGGAATTCAAAACAATAGAGGGCATGTCATATATGCCTCAAATTTTTATTGATGATGCATTTGAACCACATGGATGGATGGAAATATTAGCAACGTTGCATTTATGGGTAAATTAAGCACTAACCATGATCGAATGTGTGGATTCAGGAGGACATGATTTGAGCCTATATATGGACATGCGCCTAGAGGCACAAGAAGGAGAACTAATAGAAAATGAGTGGAAAGAAGAGTACAAAAGTATAGAGATGGACTCTAAGTCTAACTTAGAACGTGAATACCTAAAAAAAGTTGAAATATAAGATTCCAAGGAGAATTAAAAAATATTCTCCATAGAAGAATACCTAGAAAACTGTACGAAGGCAATTTGCAAAAATGAACATTTTCAAGTGCTTGAACATTTTAAGAGGTATAAAGTAGAGGAAAGAAAGATAGAATTCAAATGCCTCAGGGAGAGGCACAATAGGGAATTGCATATGATAATAAAGAATGAAAAGATGATTGTAGAAATATTGGAAGTGAATGAGGAGAGATGCACTTATATAGGTAAAGATGTATCCATATAAGAAAAGCAAGAGATAATAGCATTGTTGAGAGAGTATAGGGACACATTTGCTCTGACTTACAAAGATCTAAAAGGAGTTGATCCCTCAATATTTTCTCAAAGAATTCCTATGACACTTGATGCTAAACCCTATGAAAAAAGACCATGATGTATATTCATCCAAAATTAAAGAGGAGATAGAAAATTTGTTGGAAATTGGATTCATAAATGAGATATAACACATTGAATGGGTTTCTCCTTTAGTGTTGATACCCAAGAACAATGGGAAGTTGAGGGTTTGTATTAACTTTAAAAAGGTTAATGCTACCACTATTCAAGGTAGTTGTCAATTACCCATTGTAGATCAACTTTTGGAAATACTAGTAGGCACGAAAGCTTACAACTATCTTGATGGATTTCTTGGATATACTGAAGTAACAATTGCTACTAAGGATCAATAAAAAACCACTTTCTCTACATAATGGGGTGTATGCATTTAAGGTTATGCCTTTTGGCTTGACTAGTACCCCAACAACTTCCCAAAGATGAATGTGTCATGTCTTCAAGGAATTTCTCAAAGAAATCTTGAAAGTTTGTGTAGATGACTTATGTACCTATTCAACTCAATTTCCAGCCCATATACTCAAGCTTAGGGGATTCTTCGACGAAGGAAAACAACATAGAGTGTGATTGAACCCTAATAGTTGTGTTTTCATGGTGAGGTAAGGTAAAATATTCAGACATATAGTGTTCAAAAATAGTATCTGAACATACAAAGACAAGATCATAGTTATTTTTTAATTGCGTAGATCTAAGAATGTGAAATAAGTAAAGATATTTATGGGTCATTATGGATATTATCATCTATTATTCACATGTATGCCATTATTGCAAAACCATTATATGGAACTTTAACTGAGTTCACTTGGATAGAGGAATGGAAACAAGGCATTTAATGAGTTAAACAAAAGTTGAGCTCAACACCAATTATGAAAGTGCCAAAACCTTTCCATATACATGTTGGTGCAATTAATTTTTCTATTGGATGCATATTAGGATAATCAGTGGATGAAGGAAAACTAGATTAGATGATTTCCTACCAATGCATAATTAAACCAAGCTGAACAAAATTATACCACAACTGAGTGAGAAGGCTTAGGGATGGTCTAGGCAGTGAAAAGGTTTAGACATTACCTACTAGTCAAAATATTCAAGTTATTTATTTATCACCAAGCTCTATTGCACTTGGTCAATAGACCTTGTAATAGTGAAAGGCTAGTGAGATTGTTTCTTTTTGTCATGGAATTCCATTTTGAGGTAGTGGTCAAGAATGATAATATGCATATTAGGACAGATGGCTTATCTAGAATGACTCATGTAGAATCACCAATAGGAGTAGAAAATGAACTACTAGATACCTACTTATTCAAGCTAGAATTATGTCCTAAATGGGCTAAAACATTGGTGCCTATACTCACACACTGATCGGTTCATAGGATCAATGTAGCTATGGAACACAAACTTTGGAAAATATGAAACCTACACATAGTAGCAGGAAGCTTATATATCAAAGACTCTAACGAAATACTTTTAAGAGGCATTGAAGATGAGGAACAAAGCACTCTTATTAAACAATCTCACAAGCATAAATGGAGATCACATAAAGGTTTAAGTGGGACAATTGAAGAATTAAATAGACTAGGAGTGTACTAGCCAAGCATGCAAAAAGATGGACATGAATATGTAACAAATTGCCACTTGTGTCGTGTTTCTATACGAGAGAATAAATCATCTATATGCTATTCAACAATAGCACCTAAGCGGATTAAGCCACTATTAGGATTTTTGAGATCATAAACAGATCCAAAAAGATTGAGCATAGCTAGAAAAAGAGCCTTCGAAGAACAAATTAAAGACTATGGAGTTCTAGGAAAGCAATTGTTCAAATGAGTAAAGGATAATCAACTTAAATTGTGTGTACATGAACGAGAATACCTTCCCATACTAGAAATGGCACATGCAAGAGAAAGAGAGGGTCATTTTTTAGCAGGTGACCATATACATGGTTCCTTGCTTATCAATATAAGAAGCATCTTCAAATTTGACCACTAGATGTTCAAGTCCAAAGGGTCGATCCAGATTTCTTAGTTGGACTATTGATCGCCTCAGGCCATCCTCATAGATGCATGCACCTAATCGGTTGGTCCTGATATACTCCAATTGGGTCTTATAGGGACCTTCTAGTGTCTGTAAATAAGCAATGGCCGAGCTACATGCAGGTATCTCCATGTTAAAAGACATTTTTGAGTTACTTGTTTTGAGAAATTAGCATGTAGAAATAACAACTAAGTTGTTCCCCTAACCTTGATGTATGTATGACACTAGTCTCAAATGATTTGATGCTTTGTCTATCATTGGCTAGGTGCTACGAGATCTCAAGTTCACAAGCTTTATCTTCTAGCCCCAATCTTCCCTTATATTTCTCACAATCCTTTGGAGCCCCCTTGGCTTCCTAGTCCCAACTAAGGGTCAACTTCAAAATACTATATCTATAATTCCATGTATTAGTTTTGCTCAAAACTAGCTTTCCAACAAACCCAAAATCACAACAAACAGACTTTTTATGAGAAACTTATGCTAGTTTAGGGCTCTAGGGGTTAAAACAGGGAAACAAGATCTCTGGGGAAGTACCTTAGAATAGACAATACATGATACTTAGGAAGTGTTGGTGATACTTGGGCACAACGATACATGATACTTATCCTTGGGTGATACACGATATCTAAACTATAAGATACACCATACCTCAATCTGGATGATACAAAATAGTGGTGCAGTATCAGGATACAGGATATGGCTCTCCATGATATGTGATACTTAGTGGAAATGATACATGATACCAGATTTTGGTGATACACAACACTTGGGAAGTATCGTGATACACTATTAGGTGATACATGATACCAAATTTTTAATGATATGATACTTGGCTTGAGGAAGATACACAATATAGGATACTAGTCGTTCATGATACACGATACTTGAAGCTCATGATAGGATACCCACCCTTTGCAACACACGATACTTGGGAAGTATCACGATACACAGTCTAGTGATACGCGATACCAAATAATCCGCAATACGATACTTGAGGTCAGGTCATACATGACAATTGAAGCTCACGATACGATACTAACCTTCTTGATACACAATACCTATGAGGTATCATGATACATGAGAGACGATACATGATACATGAGCCTCACGATACTCGACCCGATGATACACGATACTTCTACAGTATCACAATACATAGGGAGATGATACACGATACTCGACAAGTATCATGATGCAAGGCAATTCTCATATCACGATAGCTAAACTCAATCAGACACGATACTTGGAATTTTTGAAGTCCATATTCAAAAATTTTTGCAAATATGTGTATCTTGTGTCCTCCTTGTCACTCCTATGTGCTTGTAGATGTGAAATCTATCTCCAAACCTGCGATACCACATTTGCGATACTTGGCACAGGAGCATGTCATGTTATGAGATTGTGAGTTAATTTTTGATGTTTTTTAGAGCACATAGCTCCTCTTCAATAGTATTTCAACACTTAACTCTCTCTAAATGCCTTAATCGGAGCTACAAATGAAAATGAAGTGAATGTATAGTAAAAAAATGAGACAATTTGAGAAGATGAAGCTCGGAGAAGGTGGTCGTGATGATGATGATCAAGGAGAAGAAAAAAGTAGAAACTAAATTGAAAATGACTATTTTTTTACCTTCCAATATTGCTACTCTATGTCTTTCCTCCATAATGCTTGTCCTTGAAGCTCTCTCCCTGGAAATGGTGCCAAATTTGGTGCCACTCTAGCAAAATGGTAAGTACCAATGTGAGGGAGATACATCCCATAAATGTCAATCTATGGAGATGTGAGGACTGTTATGAAGACCATGAGCAAGTGAAGGCACAAGTGCATGAGTGAAGGCAGAAAAGCATGCACACACATACACACACGCGCACATAGTAAGAGCAAAGAGATGAACCATGGAAGAACTTCAATTATTAAAAAAATATCTTACAAAGCCCAAATCTCTAACAAGATAACCCCAAAAATGAGCTCTCTAGCTCTTTTTATACTTTTTTGAGTGGTTTTTCCCCTGTCCAGACCTAGTGTCCGACCTAGTTAAAAATTAGGTTCCAAGGCTTATTTCAGGGCTCAAATAGAGTCTACAAATTATGAAAATTGGTAGGATGATACTTCTAATACTCCTCAAGCTCAAGGAATCCTTGTCTTGAAAAAAATGGAGTTGCAAAAATGCAAAATGGTACATTCTCTGTCTTCTTGTGTGTCGACTTCTTTGATGCACTTCCATGCTTTGTGCTTGACCTTGAGTGTCAACACGGACAAAGACTACAAACAAGCTCACATGGAAAAGAATCGGTTCAAAGAACTAATTAAGAATTCATCTCATCAAGTGCTAAAGATCCACGTAGAACTTCAAAAATCAAAGAGAGAACTAAACAGAGAAATCAACAAAATTTACACATTAAATAGTCAAAACGCTACTTTAAAAACTCAAGTCAATGAAAGGCACTAAGGTTGTGAGAGAGCAAAGAAGGAAAATGGAGAGGTCCAAAGAAAATATTCACAAAGCAAAGTAGAAAGGTATGTCTCATTAATCAAATAAAAATCTTAGAGATGCAAATGAAAGGATACATGGAAGATGCAGACTCGTTGAGGAGCAAAAATAAAGAATTAACAACTTCTTTATTATTGAATCAACCAATAGACGCATCAACATCACTTTATGAAGAAATCCAAGTCTCAAGAAACATTTAGATGCATATGTAGATTAGTTTAAAAAAGAACAAAAATCACATGAAAAACGACAATTAAAGTATGCTCAAGATACGATGGAGTTAAAGTAGAATCGGAATGAAGCACTCCACGAATACATGTACCAATGCCAACAAGATGTTGACCAACTCATCACCATATGTGAGAGCAAGATCAAAATGGAACTAGAGATAAAAGAGGTACAAGAAGAAAAGAAATGATAAAGATAAGATCCTAGCTACTTGATAAGAGCAAATACTAAAGCTTCAAGCGGACAAGGTGCCTCAATAGATGAGCATGGGGACACCAATAGTGGAAGAACCCAATCTTGCTATTGAGGAGACTGTAGTACATCCTCTTCCTTGCCCCATTGCTCCATTTCCAATACAAGATCTACAAGATTTCAATCATGGTGACATTCTAGTGCCATAAACTACAAAGTTAGCCCACAAACAAAGAGCACTAATGGTGTCTTGAATGACACAAACATTTGAAGACATAGTGGTATGATTCATGAAGGAAGCAATAGATGAAAATAAAATATTTGGATCAGATTATATGGCCATTCAATGTAACATATGACATCATGAAAGAATAGATATGCAAGTACATAAAAAAAATTACCTAGTAGGATCTGGACAAGGACTTGAACTGCAAGATGAAAACTTCTAGCTATACACAAGTAGAATTTGATGTAAACAATCCTGTCTACAGGAAGCATTTTTGGAAAAGAATCCTACTTATTGTGCATTGGCAAGAGGCACCATACTTATTAAAACTATATGTAGCATTTTCATAGTATCAAGGCATCGACCATGGCCTAAGTTCTTGGTATGACAAAAAAATCCTACAATAAATAATAAGTGGCTTAATTTTCCACTATTGTCAAGCGAGCCACATAACTATTTAGCCACCAAAGATTATATGATCAAAAGTATGGAATTTAGGCTATGTAGACATGTTCATGTCCCTCATTTAAATATTAAAGTTATAAATAAAATACTCAATATAATTCTTATAGTACTAAAAACTTTCAAACATGGTGAATACAGTTGTTTGAACTTTATAGGCATCAGCCAAGGCATAGATACTCTCATTTTTTATCTCTTTATCTCATAATTTTGTCGATTCCTTACTTACAAACATTTGAACTGGCTTTTGTTTGTAGGGTCTCTTGAAATAGACCATGAAATCTTTTTTAAAATGTCAACTAAACTAAATGCTCCATTAGTAGCATACGAGCTCAACATTAGGGGAAAAAATGAACCCTGCATGGGCCTTGTAAGGATCCCTAATTTTTAGGGATTAAAGTTAACAAAAGAGGGATTAAGGCCACAAAAAGAAAACCACTAGTGGTTTTGCAATAAAATATTTCCTTTAAGAAATGTGATCATTTCAAATACAGTCGTGGGAAATCTTGTCCATTGGATAATCACGCATAAACGGCTACGATCATCTTCAGTGTGCCTGTCAAAGAAGACAAAAGCTATCCCAACTCATGAAAATTTGTGGGCATTCTTGTTCATTGGATGAAACTTTCACGGACGGCTTGGATTGAGCGCAGTTGTCTGTCACAAAAAGACAAACTTTGAAGCATTCAATGAAGTGAGAGAGGGTTGGGACTGGCAGAAAACGACAAAGAAAGAGGCGCAGTTCCGTGGTGGGGAGATTTGTACGACGTCCGATGAATGGAAAATTGATGGCTACGAGTTGATCTTGGGATGCTCTCAAGAACAAGAATTCACAACCATTGGATCAAGAAGTGATCCAATGGATACAAATCAAACCAATCCAAAAATCAAGGCGAATGAATCCGGACCACTCCTTTTCAAGTCCGTCGAACGATGGAGATACAAACGCGCAAATTTTCAGGACTTTCAATCTATATCATTACATCTAAGGGACCAGATTATATGCCGACTTTTTTCTGACATTTAACATGAGCCATAAGATCCTTGAGTTCATCCAATGGCTATGGTTCAAAATCTAGGCCTATCAAACCACTTTTGGAGAATAACTCGTGGTTTTTAGTCTTTCATACCACCTTTGACCACAAAGAAACAAGGGAAGCCTATGCCTAATCTAGGTGATTAAGGGACTAGACTGTGGCCACCACCCTCTTCTCATTGGTCCATCACTAATCATCTCTTAATCTAAAAGGCCCATGCAGGGTTCATTTTTTCCCCTAATGATTTTTTTTCTTACTGTTGCCAAGCAGTGAATAATGGTGTGAAGTCAAAACTATGGAAGCAATTCATGATTAGAAAAGTCAATCTCATCAATGCCATTGAACATCAAGTCTATCAAAACATACACATTTTGCCATCAAAAGCCTGTCGGAGATGGTAGAGATCAAGAGGAGAGAGGAATAAAAGAAAAAAGGAAAAAAAAGAAGAAAATTAAAGAAGAAATTAACTCATCCAGCACTACTCTTCCCACATCCCCCAGGAGCACACATCAGGCTAAAACCAATTACAAAGGAAGAAAAGACATTTATTGAAGGACTGCAATAGGTCACAAAGGATGTAAACAAAGAAATACAAATAGGACCTTTGACGCACCATCCTCCAAGTTATGGATCCAATTCTAGCCATCTGTTGCATGCATGGCCAACAATGATAGTAGAACAACCTAAGTGGATGAATATAAGGAATACTAAGGGTGAAACTGAAGCATGCGAGTAAGACTCAGGCAAGTGGAGAAAGAGTCTCCGATTCTTGAACACTTCCTCAACCACTAGGTGCATGTAGTGGAGAAACAAGCTAGAAAGAGGGGAATGAGGACATCAAGCCTCAATTACCATATGTATCCCATGTTTAGCCACTTGTTGCATGTTACGAAAACCTACAAAAGCTTGTAAAGGGACGAAAAAGACTAAGAGGGGCAGAGTGTTTTAGAGAAGTGAAGAAAAGAGAGAAGAGAGAGAAGATGAGAGAAGAGAAGAAAAGACGGCCCACAAAATTTCACAAAAGTACCCAATTTCTTTTCCTAATATCCTTCATAAAGTATTAAAAAAATTGTAAATACATTACAGGGGTCCTTTAGATGCATAATCCCTGAAGATTGTAACATTATTTTTGTACATTAATAGGAACTTAGTGATTTATAGAGATGTTGGTCTCTTAAGTGAAAGGACCAAAATTAGGGCACATGTATTTAACTCACTTCTGACTTGTTTGAAAACACTTTTTTCCATAATCAAGACCAAACTTTGTGAAATTATGAATTTTCTTCTTCTTGCCCATGTATCTTCTTCTTTATGAGCTTGTGTGTGTGTGTGTGTGTGTGTCTAAAGTGTGCCATTTGTTTCTAGAGGTTTTTTTTACCCTTCCTCATGTCTTTTTCACTATTAACGTTTGTGTGTCTGTGTATGTGTGTGTGTGAAGCATAGAAATTCTAGAAGTGAGAGTTCCTGTCTCCCACCACTCTCCTGTTTTTTCCATTACTATAAGCATAGGGGTCCGATCAAGCTGAAAATACCACCACTAGATGTGATTTGTGGAGAGCCTCAAAATGCAGCAACTATATTTTGTTATCTGATATGATAGATATTGCTCGATTTGTATCTACTATTGCACAAACTATCCCCATACACACTTTTGTGTAAGAGGTGTCATGTGAGGTGGGTGTTCCCTTTTTGCATCCATTACTTGTCCCTTTACCACATTAACCTTCATTGATGCACTCATTTCCATGCATTTGACCACCTCAAGCTCTTTGATTGATAATTTATTGGGTGTATCATACAATCTTTATATGCATTTGCTTGATGATTGAGATTTAGTCACTTTCATAAAAAATCCCTAAGACTTCACTAGTCTAGGTACACAATGTATTTATGTATCTTCTTTGAAATTCAATGGTAGTGATCTATTGGCAATCATGGAGACTCAATCAAGATTCGAGTGTAATTAGTGAAATATTTCCATCACTTATATATATATATATATATATATATATATATATATATATATATATATATATATATATATATATATATATATATATATATATATATATATATATATATGTATGTATGTATGTATGTATGTATGTATGTATGTATGTATGTATGTATGTATGTATGTATGTATGTATGTATGTATGTATGTATATATATATATATATATATATATATATATATAGAGAGAGAGAGAGAGAGAGAGAGAGAAAGAGAGAGAGAGAGAGAAAGACATCTTGATGCATGTAATGTAAATGAAAGGGATTTCACGTTGTGGTTGGTTTAAATAAATAACGTATTTCTTCTTCTAAGAATGATGGAATAGTGAAGCAAACGTTTTATGTATATCTTAACCACATGGTGAAGTTGAATCAAATGTATATGCTGAAACATATAGACATGAAGACTTCATTATATAAGAAAGAATACAGGAATGTGATACAAGAAAATCTTTTTTCTTATCATTTAAATAATTACTTGAACTAGATGATAACATTGATAAACTAGTACAAGGAGAGGATTATTTATTTGAAGTGGAATGTGATCAAATGAATGACGATTCTTATGTTAAAGAAGACTAAGGTTCTTGATGAACGAAAGATTTAAAGATTTCGATGGTGAATATTTCACTGAAGAGGAAAATTTAATTATCATTGAATTCATGAATAAGTTGATAAGTGAGAAGGAAATCCTTGATATAAACAAGAGATAAATCCTTAAATTTAATGATTGAATCCGAAAGAATCATTGAAGAAATTCATGATATCAAAGAGAATAATGATGAATCTGATAAAATTGATCATGGGAAACTTTCCATGTTGTTCTCAATTGGAGGTGGAAAGTGTTTGTGACCTGTCATGATCTCCTCAATTGAGGATGATATGGATGTGAGCGAGGAATCCTTCCAAAGTATTTGGCTTAAACTAAAGAATTGACCGTCAGAATCGAACAGAATTGACGCTTGGTGTGTTTGTGTTTAGCATCGAAACATGTCCTTGTTGTCGGCGTATCAGATGGGAGAATTAAAGATTTGTCCAAGTTTTGATGAAGGAAGTTGTCAAAGCCTAAAATTTGGATATCATCAAAATTGAGGGGAGTGGTGTTTTCGGAGACGAGGTGAAAGAGTAATGTTTTCTATTCAAGAGGAATTGTCCTTAGAGAATTATCAGCTGTGGGATATGTCAGTCTGCATTTCAATCAAGTGCGATCTCCTGCATGAAAAACGAGGGCAGAAAAAGTAGAACAGAGCTGATGTCTTCTCAGAGCACTTTTTTAGAGTGTTCAAAAGTTCTTTTTTTTTTCCATAATTTGATCATTGCTTTTTTTATGGGATTTTACGTCTGATTATTTCGTTTTGTTTATTCAGCGCATATGTTTTATTTTCTCTTATTTTTGTTTTCTTTTACTTTTCTGTTTTCCTTTTTTATTTATTTTAAGTTTCGATTCTCTGTTTTTTCTTTAATATATAGATTCGAATCTTTTCTTTTTTTTTTTGTTTCTTTAAGTATTCTTTGTCTTTCTCTCGTTTTATTTATTCTTTTTTATTTTATTTCCCTTTTATTTTTATTTGTTTTGTTTTGTGATCCTTTTTTATTTCTTTTTCACATGCACAATTTAATACACATACACATGAGTAGGTGCACGCACATGGTAATGCCCACATTGGATTACCTGATCACTCACAATGAACCTTACATACACACAAAAAATATAACGATACTTAACAAATGAAACATATAGATCTATGTATGGTTGCTTATATATCATTTTTTCCACAACAAAGATCATTTCATTAGTTCAAATAGATGCCCAAGGTTCTATTATCCCAATCGAGAACCGTGAACCAAATACAAGGGGGAGAAATGTCCCCATAAACCCTCCCACAAGTGACACAAATCTAGTACCTAAGGATGGAAATGTGGGGGGGGAGGGGGGGGGGGAGAGAAAAGCCAAGTAGGTAGTCGGTAGGTCCAACGGATAGTATCATCTAGAATGATAAACAAGAGGCCCTTCTTCCAAAGATGGAAGAAATCAAGTCATCGATGAGACATGCCATTAGAGTCTCCCTGAACATGGTTGAGCTACACCTGCAAAGAATGAATAAGCTCCAACCAAAATTCCCAAATGGTCTCTACTAAGGGAATCGTGCATCCCTTGAAGATATGCCAACATCTAGCTCTCCAAATAAACCACATGGTAAGGCTGCTAATCAGCTCCCAATAGGGGTTCTCCTCACCTCTCCATGGAGGAATGTCTAGATCCTAAGTGGTTCCAATCCTCCCATTCTCCATCAAGATTATCGTGCTACCAACCTCATGCTCATATCTATGGGTAGGCTAGTGAGAAAACCCCAAGAAATTGTACCCCAAGTGATGGTCTACGTTCCCACCCCCAGGTATGAAGTCTGAGGAGCTGCCTCAATTTTTTTGTGCCATCTCACATTCGCAAAGGCTGTGCAGATGAGACTCCAAATGAAAGCTACAAACTGTCAAGTTTAGAGGCCTTCACCCAAAGCTCAACAAGGTGTCAGCTAGAATTGTCATGTGTTCCACCAACCACTAGAAGATGACAATTAAATGAGACTTTTAAACACCCAAAATCTGATTCTAAAACGACAAGAGGAACTCCTCCATAAGCCCACTCCGTCGCCAAAACTCAGTTGCAAAAAGAGTGTTTGGGTGATTTGATTGAATGATCTACCACCTCACTTGGGTAGGGTACTAAAAAAACGAGATAGTGCACGCCTTCTGTGAGGAAAAGGGGTTCATACAACTGCAAATGACTAGGCTCCCATAGAAGGTGATATAATGATCGAGCCTCCAACACCCAAAGAGGCCAATTAGAATGGCTTAGAGTGTCTTCCAGGCAAGGTTTAATGTCCCAATCGCTTCAATGAGTGCCAACAAACTTAATCTATTGCAAATGTGCACTCCAAAATGATGTCAAACTCCATCGAAGAGTTGATCAACCCCTCTCCTCACCAACATCAAAGAAAAGAATCCCTTTAGAAGCAATGTCATGTGTAGCAATCAAGCTCTTAGCGTGAGTGAAAGCCCCCAGCCAAGCCACCTAGTGCAACAAGTCCTCCTAAGTACCCTAGTCCCTCAGAATAGCAGACTCAATATCCCAAATCATTTGAGCCATACCATGCATCCTCATACATCTATCATGCTTTCGCTCCTCGATGAGACTCCTAAAGCTCATCCAATCGGCTAGGTTACACCAAGGACCTCTAGCAAAATTACCCTAGGAAAGATGAGGTCAAGATCCAACCATGAACCCTCTCTCTGTGCGGATTAAGGAACTCCAATTAATAGGCTAACGAAATTGTTCCTCACTATAGTAGGATGAGTGTTGAATAAGAGCAAGGCACAAATCCTCACAAGACCAAAGAATTCTACATGAAAAACGATCCTTACTCCCATGTGCCTCATCTCAATGAAGATCCATCTAATCTCAGGTAGCCAAGTCCCACGAGTGGCGGCACCAATGACTCCTAGCCACTAATGTAGAAAATCCTTCCAAGGCTCAAGGCTAGGAAGCAAACCTCGACAACAACAAACTTTCCTAGTAGGGCTCTACTTTGAGAAGCACGGTCAATGATCCCAAGGCCCCCATGCTCAAAGGGAAGGGTGCTGATTGATTAGGCAACCTTTGCCCTAGTAGAGCTGCCATTAATGCTAGACCATAAAATGTTCCTTATTAGCCACTAGATCTAATAATAGACGAACTCAAAAAGATCCAACAAGAGGTGACATACCACATCGTAGCAATGAGAGGTTGGTTCTTCACCACAACCCTCCTATCCAAGGATAAACCCACACTACCCTAGTGCAAGAGATTACTCTAGATGGTCAAATGGACAGGAAAGATCTACTACTTAACTAAAAGATCAAGAACAATATGGCACCCAAGGTATCTAATCACTATGTGAGGAGGAATCCACTAAAAATTTCATGAGGAAGCCATCTAGGAATAGCATCTAAGGAAACTCAAAATCCATAAGACATTTATCAATTGATCTTGCAACCAGAAGCATTGCAAAATCTCTTCAAAGCATGTTGAAACTGTGATGAGATTGAACTCTCAACCATGCAAGTATATGGTTATGTCATCAAGAAACTGGGCATCCGAGAGGATCTCTTCTCTCACCAAGAGTCTGATAACCTATGATCTACTATTTTGTGTTGCTAAGTAGGTGCTTATGGCCTCACTAGAGAAGAAAAATAGAGAGGGGGTAAAAGGATATCCCTTCGAGATCGAATGTGAGCTGTTGAGCTTCTTTCCTTGACCCCATCCACCAAAACCTAACTATGGGCCGAACGTTACAAGGAAGCAACATCCCTGATCCAGCTTACAGGAAAGCCCATATGCACCATAGTTTCCTCATGAAAAGCCTAGTCAACGCAAACATAGGCTTTGTCAAGGTCCAACAAAAGCATTGCAAGGGACTCAGCACATGAATGCAATGGAGATAACTTGGGCGAATGTGAAACTATTTTAATGGATATTGAGACCCCTTGACAAAACAAGTTTGTGTTGGATGAATGAAGGTCTCCAAAGTGGCTTCAATCTCAAACTCTAACCCTTTGAAAGTATGTTGTAGGCAAAGTTAAGAAGCGTGATCAAGCACCAATGTTGGATATCATGCAACTACTCCCCCCCCCACCCATCCTTAGGGACGTCAAAGATCCTTAGTGAGCAATTGGGAAAGGTGACCCCCTCAATGACCTCCATGAAGGCAAGAATGATGCCATCACCAAGGATCCCCCAATATCTCATAAACAATCTAGGGGAAAGAACATCATTAGTAGGGAAGCTATTCTTAGCCTAGCCACACAATGCATCAAAGACCTCACTATCAATGACTACGATCTGAAGCATAGTCTACATATCATAAGTTACAAAGCATTGTACATGCTGCAAGAAACATCTCCTGATCCCCTGCCAAGTCTTAGAAGGTGTCTCCACAAATCACAGAGTGTAGCAAAAATAAGTGGCAATCTCTCTCAACTCTGTAGGCTCTGTTCACAAGAACCATCCATCAGGCAGAGGTGCCTGATTCCACCATGGGAATGGCATGGTTGACCCAGGGTAACAAGGACCATATGTCCTCAATCCGATCAATCAGGCTCCCATCAAGTAGGACCTGCTAAATAATGTGCAACACCATGAGAGCTATGGTATCCTTCTTTGCAAAAGAGACAACCATAGGGGCATGATCGAAAAAGTAGAAGCCCAATCACAATGCATGTCATGACACTACATTCCACAAATATATCCCTCATCTATATACGAGCAATTTTGCAGAGGTTCATCCCTCCAATATGTCTGCCACAATGAGAGAAATGGGGGAGGCATCACTCTCTAGAAAAATCCTCAATGTGTCATACATCATGCAAGCTTAGGGTCAAACATAGTCTCTCCAAAGTTGCAAGTTTAGGGCCATGGATAGTGGTCTGACTACCTCCTTGAAAATCCTCAAGTGCCTCAAGAATGTTGAAGTCACCTGCGACACACCAAGCATCTGCATAAGCAATAGATTTAGTGATTTGGTACTAGAAAGTGGCACAATCAGTCTTATGGTTTGGGTCATATAGAGTAAAAAAACCATACCTCCTACCTCCATGCAACAAAAGCATCCAAATAACCGTACCACAGATAATCTCCCCTCTATCCATGATCATTGAGTACAAGGATTTCACAAGAGAGATACATACACCATCCTCATAGCCACTTGGGTGCATACTGAGCAGAAGAAAAGTCCTCCCCATGTCTCTAGAAAAGTCGTCTACATTGCCATGCACGGTTCAATGAAGGATGATGTTCATGAAGCATCTCAATATCAATGGATTCACCAAACAAAAAACTAACAAACCGCCTATTGAACGTCAATCTTGCAGCATAGACTTTGAGTCCCATAAACTCCTTGAAAATTCAATGATAGAACCCTCATCAGGATGAGGTAAATCAAGATGTTGAAGTGGCAGTGAAGTGAGCCATCTTTGAGGTTGGTTTAGATAAGGAATAATCAGAGTCCAAATGTCCCCAATATGAAGCCATATGCTCAAGAAAAACCGTGTGTAGATTGAACCAAGTGGAATCAGTAGATGCCTATGCCTTTTCTAGTCAAGCTCCTCATGTATATACATATACTTGGGTGTATTTTGAGTATCTACAATCACATTCAAAATAAGCTATCTCTCCTCTATATGAGGAATAAACAAGAGCTGCATTGTATCCCAAGCCTTGACAAATAGGCCCGTGAGATTGAGGTCCTCTAGATGGTGGGAAAAATCAATGATCTACACAAAAACAAAGTCTAGTGCCTCTCCAAGAGACCAACCTGATTGCATAGTCCCACATATGATAAAGCAACGACTGACTCCATGGTGGACTTGGTACAAGAACAAAGAGCCATAACATGGAATCTAACAAGATTTTCAATATAGTTCTCCTCCCATCAAGAAACCTCATGAACCCATAACCAAAACTCTCTCCAAATAGATGGTAGTCAAGACTCTCATGCCTTGGTGGCATAGCAACCATTGGTAATGTGCTAGTGAGCAAGGGGGCAGGATGGAGATTGACCCTCATTGAATGTAGATATCCGCAAGGAGTCATTGTCAAGGGCCATTGAGGAGTAGGAGGAGAACTACTAGATTGTTGAGGAGGTTCTAGAGAGGTCGAGGGTCTAGGAGAGGAAACTAGTGGGGTGGGGACTTATAAACCCTGGCTTGGTATTGGAGTTGACTCCTATCTCATATTCCCACTTTATCGATGCCTCCTCCTTGATCCTCATTGAAACATCGGACATGATTGCCATCGAAACACATGTTGGTGCCTAGAGTGTTTCCAACCCATGCATGAGGAAGAGGGAGCATTCATGGTAGCATGGGCATCAGAGCGATGATGAAATCCACCCATCTTTTGAGGTGGAGATCCAAAAAGAGCCAAGAATGGGAAGGGGGAGGAGGCACCTACACATGTAACCATTGAGACTCTTACTCAAAGTATTATCTGAGTGGATGTTTATTCCTCGAGGGGCAACCATTCAAAAGATGATAAACCTTGCGGCAGACATTGGACTCATTCAAAAGGTTGGAATACTCCTCCCTTTGAATCAACTACACACATGAAAGAAGCTGAAGCTTAACCTCTGATTGTAGTTGTGTAGGGTAAAAAATGAGAATCCAATATGAAGGAAGTCCCAACACCTTTGCCACAATAGAGGCTATGGACTTTTGAACCTCCAAATAGGTGCTAAGAGACCCTTGCCCTAGAACAAGAGGTGTAACTACTCATGCTAAAAGCTAGGGAAGCAAGCCATCAAAGGAAACTCACATGTTTCCCTAGGGATGAAGGTACAAGTGGAGCTTGTTGCTAGATCATAACCACCAGTTTGTGAGCAAAGGTAGGCATGCCCAACCCAAACCATAATGGGTGAAACCACAACCATCATGGGAAAATCCTTTGGAGACCCAATTACATCCTGATACAAGTTGCAACCTAGGGTATGGATATCAACTCGCTTCCCAACCTTAGCGAGCAAGATCTTCTCAAGAAGGATGTGGAGCTCGCCATGGACAAGGTAGAGCTTGATGAGTTTGAAGGTAATTGAGGACACTTGTAGGCATTTGAATTCTGGAACCAAACTCGCTCTACCCTCATTGGTAAGGGAGATTTAAATGGGCAATGGAGTGGAGTCATACTCTCGCTAGATCTTCTAGAGGGTTTCCCCTCTTACAATCTTCCATAGTGCCACTCAGCAACCAATTTCTTTGCCCATAAGTGCTTGCTTCCAGGTGATTTGTTCTTGTCATCTCAAAATGTTCCCAATAGTTTGCGATATCAAGAGAGACTTCAGGGACGTGAACAAGATGTCGTCTAGATCCTCAATGTTGTGAAACCATCACTTGCACCATGATGGGACCCCACAAATTTTTCTAGCCTTTAGATTGGTCTAGATACCATGGTGGAGAATTTGCCAAATGAGGACCAATTTTTTATCTTGATGAGGGGATGCCAGATAGAGATGTCCTCATGACTGATCCACAGGCTGGTTCCTTGTTTCTAGAGTTGTTTCCACTATCTTAACCCCTTCTTCTAGAGCCTCTTAGCGTTTTGGAGGTCCCAAGAAGCCACCCTTGATGCCCAAAATCAGAAACGAAATTGATTCATTTTTCCTAATGTTGGGAAAGATGGATGGACACTCCAAGAAATGAGTAGGTACTACCAAATCTTGCTTTGTATCAGCCCCTTCTGGCTTCAAAGTTGAGTTGTAGGCCCTCTTAGCTTTCCAATGACACTATACAAGTGCCTATGTACTTTGGAAATGATGTGAGAAATGATTGAACCAAAACAGACTACTTCTAGGTTGAAGGATTAATGATAAACCTTCTATTTTTGTTCATACACATGTTGCTTGTTATGTTCATTGCCTTGAATACAGTAGGAATTAGAAACATTCCTCTTAGAGGTATCAAATTAGCTTAATGAGCTAATGATTCCAAGTGGAATCACTTAAAATGATGTACTCTACACAGATCAATCAATTTAGCAATTAAATCATTACCCTTGATTTTTTAGGACCTCTCAAGAGTTTGACCATTGAGTGCTTCAACACGCTTTTCTTCAAATTATCTGAGTGGGTTATCCTCAACTTTTGTGAGCATGTATAGAACTTGGAGCTGATTCAAACAAGATATTGAACATTGAAAATGGGAAAGGAATGACTGAGATATGGGCAGTACAAGTTGATCGTTATGAGTGACTATAACAGAGAGACCATAGATGAGAAGTATTGATCTATTATGTAAGAAGACAATGTTGTACAAGATCATAGGCATGATAATCAAAGCCTAATGATGCTCATTAGTATTAGGGAAAATGAGTCACATATCCCGCGAGTTTTTAGACATCTTTTATAGATAGGATATTTGAATTTGAATTTGAATCCTCCATTGGCTATCACTAAAAGTAGTCCTCCAATCTAGGAAATATTCTCTCAAGTAGAGTCGTGACTTTTCCAACTAACAAGTCCCATGAATTTAGTGGTAGCTACAAATAGTCTTTCAAGTCAAAAGATGACTTTTACAAATGGTAAAGATAAAAATCTTCCTAGCAATGGTTTCTATGGAGCTTCAATTGTACATAAACTTTAGTGAAATGTGTAGGCTTGGTATTTGCACCAACAATTCCCCCTCAAGCCAAACATTTTGGCTTGTTCTTCTTCTTCAATCTCCTTGAATGTCCTCCAATCCAATCATAGACTTGAACCTGCAAAGTTTTGTACCATCTAATGCTTTAGTCAATAAGTCAGCACATTGCATGTTAGTTGATACATATGCCAACTGAATTTCCTTGCTCAATAGCTTTTCTCTCACATAATGATATTGGACCTCTATATGCTTGGTCCTAGCATGATAAATAGGATTTGTTGCAAGATGTAGTGAGCTTGTATTATCTCCAAAAATCCTTGGAGATGTAGTATACAAACTCAAATCTGTATATAACAATCTTATTCATATTGCCTCTTGAGTAGCATTGGTCAATCCTTTGTACTCTGCCTCTTTAGAAGATAAAGCAACAATAGGTTGCTTCTTTGAATACCATGATATAGGTTTATCACCTGCAAAAGATAGGTATCCTGAGGTACTACTTCTATCATCTTTGCAACCTGCCTAATCTGCATCTGAATATATCCTGATGTCGATGTCTGTGGTATAAGGAAAATATAACCCTTGATTTTGAGTAGCTTTAAGGTACTTCAAAATCCTTTTGGCAGCTTCCAAATGAGGTGCCCTAGGTTTGTGCATAAATTGACTTAAAACACTTACTCCATAAGCAATATCAATCCTTGTCAGTGTAGCATAGTTCAAGCTTCCTACTACGCTTTGGTAACCTGCGATATCCTCAAGCACTTCACCTTCATGATCACTTAACTTTTGGTTTACCTCCATTGGAGTACTTGCAACTTTGGCATACTGCAAATGAAACTTCTTCAACATTTCTTGTATATACTTTCTCTAAGTAATGTAAATTCCAGAATTAGTATAGACTAACTCAAGTCCAAGAAAATATTTTAGTGATCCAAGGTCACTAATTTTGAACTCCTACATCATCTGATTTTTTATCTGCTTGATGCCATTAGCATCATTACCTGTGAGAATGATATCATCAACATATACAGAGAAGTATCTGCTTTACTCATGATGAACCCTTGATCAGAAGGTATGTAGTCAACTATGGTTCCATGCCCTAGGTGACTGCTTCAATCCATAAAGAGCTTTGTTCAATTTACATATATATGTTACCTTGCTTAGGTCCTCAAAGCTAGGAGGTTGAGATGTCTACACCTCCTCTAAAATCTAGCCATTTAGAAATGCATTTTTTACATCCAATTGATACATGTTCCAATTCTTTGATGCAACCACGCTTACCAATACTCTGATGGTTGGCATTTTCGCCATAGGTGAGAATGATTCTTCATAATCAACTCTTTGGGTTTGTGCAAAACCCTTAGCCACAAGTCTAGCTTTGTACCTGCTTGTTGATCCATCAGAATTTCCTTTGATCTTTTAGATCAATCTAGAACCAATTACCTTCATAGACTCCTTCTTTGGTACTAACTCCCAAGTATCACTCTATTTGAGTGCTTCAATTTCCTCATCCATAGCTTCCTTCCATTCTACCTTGGTCTTTGCCTCTTCATATGATGATGGCTCTTCAAAGGAAGTCTTTTGCAAGATAAACAAAATGCTTAGTAACTAAGGAAGTGTCATACCCATATCTAATTGGCTTCTTGCTCTCCCTTTGTGATCTTCTAATTGCTTGATTGGATGATTCCGGTATATCCTCCAATTTCTTCATCTTGATTTTGCCTTTGGACTTCCATGCCTTGAATTCTTCTAAGTTGATGATGTCCTCATCATCTGAGTTGATGTCTTCAATTTCATTGGGCTCCTCCTTAGTGAGGCTTGGAAACTCCTCTTCCAATTCATAAGGTAACTTTACTTTCCTACATTCACTTTCAAACCAAGAGTCACTCTCATCAAAGACAACATCTCTACTGACCATAAATCCTTTGTTGGAATGATTGTAGAACCTGTATCCTTTTTTATTCAAGTCATACCCTATGGAGATGCACTTTTCTGCCTTGGGGTCTAGCTTACCTCTTATTTGAGAAGGGATATGCACAAAGATCCTACAATGATCAAGTGAAGTTCTTCTACAATGCCATGCTTCATATGGGGTCATCCCATCAAGAGATTTGGATGGCAACCTGTTTACAAGATAAGTGGCAGTAGATACACTTTCTACCCACAACTAATTAGGTAACTTTTTCTCATTTAACATTGACCTAGCTGTTTCAACAATTAATCTATTTCTCCTCTATGCCACCCCATTTTGCTCAGGGGTATACCTTGTTGTAATTTCTCTCTTGATTCCTCTGTCCTGCAAGAATGCATCAAACTCATTTGAGAAGTACTCACCTCCTCCATATGACCTTAGTCTCTTTAGACTTCTTCCTGTTTGGTTCTCAATAAGAGCAAGATATTTTTAAAAGCAACTGAATACTTAATCTTTGTGCTTTATAAAATATAAGACAGTCCGTCTAGTGAAGTCATAAATGAACGATACATAATACCTTGATCCACAAATTGAGGGATCCTTAATTGGTCCCCATACATCTGTATGGACAAGCTCTAGGTAGTCCTCATGCATGTAGCCTTTCCTTGAGAAGGGTAACATGTGAGATTTTCCAAACTGACAAGCACCACTGTTATAGATCATGTGTTGCTTGGATACATTAGGTATCCCAAGCACACATTGATCTCTACATATTTGTTTTAAAGTACTTTCACCAACATGCCCTAATCTCTTATGCCAAATTTGAAGCTCTGATGGTGTTTGATCTTTGTAGCTGTAAAGTGCAATATTCCTTGTATCCTCAAGTTCAAAAGTGAATTATCTACCTGTCTTTTCTCCTTTGGCAATTCTCTTGAATCATTGTTGGGGATCCTCCACAAATGCTCCATATTGGTTGAATCTAACCTGCAAACCCTTTTCCACAATCTAACCAACACTCATCAAATTCTTGGTAATTGTAGGTACATATAGAACCTTGCTCAACATATTCTTATTTCCATCAGAGGTCTTAACATTTCGTACTTTAATCACTGAGTGCTTGGTCTCATCACCTGTTTGTACCTGATGCTTACCCTTTCGTTCCTCAAGGTCAGAAAGAAGAGCTACATGTTCTGCCACATGCAGTCAATGTAGAAGAGATGGTCATCATTTATACCTGGTTTTGAATTCATATTCGTAATCAGAAGAGAATAGTCTTGCTCCTCTGTGTAGTTTTTGTAATCTTTCCATGATTTGTAGCCTCCTTGGTAGTGGCTATTGTAGTTGTTGTTGTAGTTGTTATTGTATCCTTGATGGTGATTGAGTCTTCCTGTTGATTGTGTATATCCACCTCTTTGATATCCTCTTCCTTTCTGATTCTTGAAGTTCCTGTAACACTCATCTATAGTATGATTTGACAATCCACAAATATTACATGGTGAGGATTTATAAGGTCTCCCCCTACCTGCTTTGCCCCTTCCTCTTGAGGTTCTACCTCTCCCTCCATAGTTGGCTTGGGAGGTAGCTCCATCCTCAATCTTCTTGTTTTTTCCGTTTCTCTTTCGACTTACTTTTATCAATGTATAGGGAAGAAGAGCTATTACCTCTTGATGAATCTCCATTCTTCTTGAGTTTGGCTTTATGGGTGAAGAGTTGCCCCATGAGAGTGGTAAGGTCTGGAATCTGCATGTCCATGTACAAGTCCATGGCAATTGTGAAGCTCTCCCATTTGTCATCAGCTCTAATACCAATGATTACTTGTCTTAGAATCTGCTCCTCTTCAATTTCTTCTCCTATGCTTGCCAATTGATCTGCTACATCTTTGACTTTGGTCACATACTCTGAGCTGCCTTGCTTAGGTTGTTTTCTTTGAGTGGTAAACTCAATCCACAATTGGTTCTTCCTAGCCCTTCTGTTGGATGAAAAATATGAAGACAATGTTTCCCAAGTCTCTTGGGATGTCTTACAGTTCCTAATGTGTGGAAGAAGAAAATAAAAAATTGAGTTAAGTAAGTAAGAACTTGCTAATGCATCCTTGGCACACCATGTGTTGAGTCTTTCATGTTCCTCTCTTGTAGGTTGTCCTTTGCTTCTAAATATGGGCATCTCCTCATCTCCTAAGATGTATCCATAAAGGCTCCTTCCTTGCAAGTATATCTTCATCCTCAAGGACCATGCTTGATAGTTTTTCCTATCCAATTTAGCAATGAAAGAAGGAAAACCATCTCCCATTTTACCTTAGCTTTGCTCTGACACTCCATGAAAAGAGTAGGTACTACCAAATCCTGCCTTGTACCAGCCCCTTCTTGATTCAGAGTTGAGTTGTAGGCCCTCTTAGCTTTCCAATGACACTATACAAGTGCCTATGTGCTTTGGAAATGATCTGAGAAATGATTGAACCAAAACACACTACTTCCAAGTTGAAGGATGAATGAAAAACCTTCTATTTTTGTTCATACACTTGCTACTTGTTATCCTCAGTGCTTCCAGTACAATAGGAATTACAGACATTACTCTTACAACTATCAAATTAGGTTAATGAGCTAATGATTCCAAGTGGAATCGCTTAAACTGACGTACTATACACAAAGCAATCAATTTAGCAATCAAATCATTACCCCCGAATTTTTAGGATCTCTTTAGGATTTGACCAGTGAGTGCTTCGACACACTTTTTTCCCAATTGGCTGGATGGATTATCCTCAAATTTTGGGAGCATGTAGAGAATGTGGAACTGATTCCAACAAGGTATAAAATATTGAAAATGGTAAAGGAATCATTGAGATATGAGCAGTAAAAGTTGACTATTATGAGTGACTATAAGAGAGAGACCATAGATGAGATGTATTGATCTATTGTATTAGAACACAATCTTGTACAAGATCATAGGCATGATAATCAAAGCCTAATGATGCTGAGTAGTATAGTCTATGATGTAAGCCTTACTCTCTTACAATGTGGTCAAGAAGAGCTTGAGAAAATGAGTCACATATCTCGTGAGTTTTTGGACATCTTTTATAGATAGGATATTTGAATTTCAATTTGAATCCTCCATTGGCTCTCACTAAAAGTAGTCCTCCAATCTAGGAAATATTCTCTCAAGTAGAATCGTGACTTTTCCAGCTAAAAGGTCCCACGAATTTAGTGGTAGGTGGAGAGTAGAATTCAGGAGAATAACAGGGTAAGCAGTCTTAAGTCCTTCCAACCAGGGAGGCCCACCAGCGTAATCATGTTCTTCTTCTTGAAAATGAGCTTGGCCCAAGAGGACTTGCTATTGCACCAAACCCTCATGATCTAGTTGGCCACCAACTTGTCAGCCATGCCTTCAATATCCCTAATGCCCAGACCCCCCTAGTCCTTTTGGCTTATGCAAGTAGACCATTTTATTTTGGGGACCCCCTTCTGTTGTGCTCCCCCATCCAAAGAAACTTTTTGAAGATTCTTTCGAATTTGTTAAGCTCTTGAGCCTTTGGTATCCCGCAAGAGAGAAAGTAAATGGAGGAGGAGATGAGGAAGGTATTAATCACCATGGCACTATCAGGAAGTACAGAAACGCTCGGTTGGTGGATCAAGTCAACCGCCAAAAGCAACGATGCATGTCGGGTGCTTGGAGCAATCTCAGGTAAAAAGTAACACACGTAATCTTGCAAGCTTGAAAGAAGATTTCAACCACATTTAAAGATTTATCATTCAAAATATGGACTTATTTTAGCATTCATTATTCATAAGAATTTTTTAGAGACATTTCTACGTTGAAGAAGCCAATGCATCATTCATAGGAAATCAATTTGTACATTGGTAGTCAACATTCTTCACATTTTGTTATATCTAAACATTAACAAGTTCAAACAATATATCTAAAACTCATGTTAAACGTCCTACGGCACAACTAAATTTCACAATCAATGAACCAGAAAAATCCGTAATGATGATTACGTGTGATTGCGCAATGATTACATAACGCTGCTAATCACATATAACTCTAAATTTCAGAACGTGGTGAGCAATCAAATTGAATCAGACAATAGCTTCTGAACTTTGATTGAGAAGTTCCAGCAACGATCGTTATTCGATTCAGGCAATAGAGACAAAGAAATTGATTATTTCAAACAAAAGATAGCGCTGAAACGTGATCTAAGCACAGATGAAAGGATCAAAAGCATGAGTGCAGTGTCGAAGTTTTAATTCAGTAAATCTTATACAGATAATCACTTTAACTCACACGGTCCGCCTCCTTCTTCGAAATATGTAGTTACAGTAGATCATCACAATGTTATAACAGATGTACATGCACCTGCCATAAGAGATGCATTGGAGTACGCTCAATTTTCCAGGAGATAACCCATGTCAAGAAAGATCGATGTCACATCTTGTCAGAGTCAGAGTGCAACATTTCTTTTTTCGAGGAGATTTTCCAAATGTAATCAACAACGGCAATCTCTGAGAATCGGAGCTTCTTCAATATCAATTCACGCTATAAGAGCAATGCGGGTATGCGCGCCAGATCAGTCACAGGGCTCTTCATCACTTAACATCTCGTTTCGACGAATAAAACGTTAAACGCAAAGAAAGGTTTGATGGAGACCAAATCATTAGTTAACTCTGAACTCATATACGCAAACATTGCATATGCATCACAAGTAGCCTCGTATACACGGTACGATTGCATACATTTCAATATATCATTCATGTGATGATGTTGTATATGCGATGCATATTCAAACTCTATGTAAGATTTACATCACAAAATCCTTTATACAGAGTTTTTGTTTTGTTTTAACAAAAGGGAAGTTCGGCCATGGCCCACTCTCCTAGCCTTTAATTAAAAAGAAAAAAAACAGTACAAAAGAATGGGACTAGTATCCTTGGGACCCCTCAGATCCCACAAAGCAGAGGCAAAACTTGAGCATCTAAAACATTTTACAAAGGAGGTTTATGACCCTCTTGTCCCCCATATGCAAGGCCCACTTTGGTTTGAGCTCATTGTTCTCTATGAAAAACACTTTATGGTGCATAAAGGGTGGGGACCTCTTGCAGTTGGAAATTATGTTGCCAAAAGGAACATCGACTTCTCGATTGTCTACTCTTTCAGATAGTATCGGATATTGTAGTCACCCCACTCTCGATCGATCTTCCAGAGGATTTCCCCTCTTACAATCTTCCATAGTGCTGCTGAGCAACCAATTTCCATAGGCGCTTGCTTCTAGGTGATTCGTTATTGTCATCTCAAAAGGTTCCCAAGAGTGTGCGATATCAAGAGAGACTTGGGGCACGGGAACAAGATGTGGTCTAGATCCTCAGTGCTATGACACCATTGCTTGCAACACGATAGAACCCCACATATTTTGCTAGCCTTTAGATTGGTCTAGATACCATGGTGGAGAATTTTCCACATGAGAACCAACTTTTTATCTCAATGAGGGGATGCCAGATAGACATGAAGTTCAAATCCCAACATAGCCTAGTCCAAGTCTAGCATCACTTTTTGTTAAGCATGATATGATATTCCATGTTCACCTTCATTCTAGGAATTTCGGACAAGTGATTGCCATTGTACCAAATAAGCCTCTCATGGCACGGTGGGTCCTTCCTAGTGAGAAGTCCGATTTTTTATCATTCCTAGCCAAGGCATCTACTCTGTAGGAGGGACCATTCTTTGTAATGAACTCTTATTTTAGGGTCTATGTCCTCATGACTGATCCACTGGTCAGTTTCTTGTTTCCAAAGGTGTTTCCACTATCTTAACCCCTTCTCTAGAGCCTCTTATCATTTTGGAGGTACCAACAAGACAACATTGATGCCCAAGATCATAAACCAAATTGATTCATTTTTCCTAATATCGGCTGCCCATTTCCAATCTTCTTTGATTCTGATAAATTGTTTAACCTTTTTCCAACTCTTCCACAGAGAGCACAAAAGGTTTGAGCCTTTAAGGGAGACTAGAAATTGCGGAGAATTACAGAGTAAGGACTCCCAAGTCCTTCCAACCCGAGAGGCCCAGCAACGTAATCATGTTCTTCTTCTTGAAAATGAGCTTGGCCCAAGAGGACTTGCTATTGCACCAAGCCCTAATGATCTAGTTGGTCACCAACTTCTTAGCCATGCCTTCAATATCCATAATGCCTAGACCCCCCTTGTCCCTTTGGCTGATGCAAGTAGACCATTTTATTTTGGGGACCCCCTTTCTGTTGCGATCCCTCATCCAAAGAATGGTTTTGCAGATTCTTTCGAGTTTGTTAAGCTTTTGAGCCTTTGGTATCTAGCAAGAGAGAAAGTAAATGGAGGAGGAGACGAGGAAGGTATTAATCACCATGGCACTATCGAGAAGTATAGAAACGCTGAGTTGGTGGATCAAGTCAACTGCCAAAAGCAACAATGCATGCCGAGTGCTTGGAGAAATCTCAGGTAATAAGTAACACACGTAATCTTGCAAGCTTGAAAGAAGATATCAATCACATTTAAAGATTTATCATTCAAAATATGGACTTATTCTAACATTCATTTTTCATAAGAATATTTTTTAGAGACATTTCTACGTTGAAGAAGTGAATGCATCATTCATAGGAAATCAATTTGTACATTTGTAGTCAACCACGTAATGATCGAGGCTTTTCGCATGTATACTAATAAGAAGTTAGTTGAATATTATACTTAATGGAGTAAAATCGGTATGCATGAATAGCATAACTAGGCTGGATGACATGATAAACAACAAGAAGCTGAAGATGAATCCGAAATCAGATCAAGATATGCACGCATGTTTACAAGAAACTACAATCAAATTCTTCACTTTTTGTTATATCCAAACATTAACAAGTTCAAACAATATATCTAAAAACTCATGTTAACGTCCGATGGCACAAATAAATTTCGCAATCAATGAACCAGAAAAATCCGTGATGATGATTACGTGTGATTGCCCAATGATTACATAACGCTGCTAATCACATATAACTCTAAAATTCAGAACGTGGTTAGCAATCAAATTGAATCAGACAATAGCTTCTGAACTTTTATTGAGAAGTTCAAGCAATGATCGCTATTCGATTCAGGCAATAGAGACAAAGAAATTGATTATTTCAAACAAAAGATAGCGCTCAAACATGATTTAAGCACAGATGAAAGGATCAAAAGTATGAATGCAGTGTCGAGGTTTTAATTAATTAAATCTTAAACAGGCAATCACTTTAACTCACACGGTCCGCCTCCTTCGAAATATGTAGTTACAGTAGATCATCACAATGTTATAACAGATGTACATGCACCTGCCATAAGAGATCCATTGGAGTACGCTCAATTTTCCAGGAGATAACACATGTCAAGAAAGATCGATGTCACGTCTTGTCAGAGTCAGAGTGCAACATTTCTTTTTTTTGGAGGAGTTTTTACAAATGTAATCAAGAACGCCAATCTCTGAGAGTCGGAGCTTCTTCATATCAATTCACGCTATAAGAGCAATGCGGGTATGCGCGCCAGATCAGTCACAGGTCTCTTCATCAATTAACATCTGGTTTCGACAAATAAAACGTTAAACGCAAAGAAAGGTTTGATGGAGACCAAATCATCAGTTAACTCTGAACTCATATACGCACATCATCTTTGTTAGGATTAAAAGGATTTTAGAGTTGTCATCATTATCTGGTCCTTGGTTTGATTTTTGATTTTTGGCCATAGCCCAAGTCTTTCACCGACTGGAGAATGAAGTCTCAATTGAGTTTGTCATAAGTTTTGTCGAATTCAGTCTTAAGGAAGAGGACATCTTGCACTGATTCCGCAGCAAAATCCAGACCTTCCCAAACATCAATGATAGCCTTGAGGATGGACTTCCCTTAACGAACCCTTTTTGATCCTCTCACATCTAGTCCCAAAGGTGATAGGTAAAGTTGTTCACGATCACCTTTGATAGGATCTTGGTTTGCAAAATCATAATTGGCCGCCAATTTTGAGCTCTCATTTTGATTCCTTTTCTGTGAATGAGCTTGATAGTGCCCTCATTGAGACAATTGGGAAGCATGCCAAAGAAAATAAAATCTCGCGATATTAGATGTAATGAAGTGGCCACATCATGCTTGAAGGTCTTGAAAAACACATTGGTAAGGTCATCCAACTTTGGGCTCTTGCTATTAGGAAAGGAATCAATTACCTCGAGAATCTCATCATTGGAGATGGAACCTTTGAAAAGAGATTTCAGATTTTGAGGGAATTTTTTTGGTTCTAATGCACGAGATGGGGGCCATGCAATTGCATTTGTGAGGAGAAAGAAGCGTGGAAACCCCCAAGAGTTGGTAAAGTGGTTGAAAATTAGTGTACTGTTTTTTTCATCCATTTTTCATTCAACCCCATCGGCATTCATCATGAACAGAATCGCTTCATTGGATTGCTTCTTCTTGAGAAGGCTACACATCTCTTTAGTAGGCTTGTCCCCCCTACGTGCCCACCAATCTTTAAAGTGTATTTGTAAATTCTCTCTTTCAATTTCTTCTTCATATCTCATCATGCTTCTGATTTTCTGAAGTCCAGTCTAGTGTGGCCTTCTTTAACTTCTACCTCCAAATGCCAGAGCCTCTGATAAATATTTTCCCTTCTAGTGCGATGAATGGATTGAAGATTCTTATGAGCCTTCGCCAAGATGTAATGAGTCTGCATGACTGCACTTCTCCAACACCTGGCTGGTGAGGAGAAGGAGGCTAAGGCCCTACCCAAAGCCTCAATAATTTCATGCTAGACCAAGGGGAGAGAGAGTAGTGAGATTGGCATGAAACCAAGGAGCTTTCTTCAAACTGACGGTTGGCTTGAAGGTAATGAATTTGGTACTGATAAGAGATGACCAAGTCCACACTTTGGGAGAGGGAAGAAGGACCCAATTTGTGGATGATATTCTGGGAGATATAGCTCCTATCGAGTCTCTCTTTTTGCAAAGCAAAACTATCTTGGAGGTTTAACCAAGAGAAACCAACAACATCCTTCATCTCCACCAGATCCATGTGTAACTTGACTTAGTACCCAACTACCTTCTCATGCCCATCCATCACTCATCTCTTCCTTCCCCATCTATAAGAAAGAACCTCAGCCATATTAAAGTCCCCACAAAGAACCACATTGAGGGCCACAAAATCCAACGACTCCCAAGTGCAAATTCTTTCTGAATCGATATTGAGAGCATACAAGGAGATGATGGAAAACTATAGAGAACCCCCAAAAGAAGCACCAATCCACGGATGGATGTGGTCACTAAGGGAATCAATAATTCAAGTGTGCCAACCTATATTGATGTTGATAGCTGCACCACCATTTCCCCTAGGGTGTGTGATGGAGACAGAGACATTGGATGATGAAATACTCTTAAGAATCTTATGTAGTTCCTCCCCGTTGATTTTCATCTCTTGAAGAGACATGAAGTATTGTTTTATGCTTTTATGGCGGATCTATTAATCACGATAACTCTTGAGGGGTCTGATAGCCCTTTGACATTGCGAGACACAATAATCATTATCGAAGTTTGAGATCTTTGCAAAGAGGGGCCTTGTCCCTCTTTTTCTTGCTTTTCTCATAGACGTTTTTCTTCAAGGTAGAGGGATCCTAACATAGGAGTTTCCCCTTAAGAGGGCCCCTCCATAGTGTCTCGACTAGTTTCTGTCCTTTGTGTTAAGTCTTATTTGAAAACGAGTCTATTTTCCTTTCTGGGATCAGAGAATCGATTATCAAGCTTTCAATGTCTTGGGTAGCATCCTTGGTGGTGAGCCCATCCTCTTTACTAGTGGTGTTTCCTTCTTGAATGCTTTCCTTGCAATTTGAATCTTCAATGGTTTCCCCCTCTCTACAAAAGTCTTCTTGATTCATTCCCCCTAGGTGATCCAACTCATTGATCTCCTTTTCCAAGATCCAAAAGGAAGTTTGTTTCTTGACCCCTGTAAGAGGGGCTCTTCACAATAATACCTTTAGGGCTTCTTCTCCTCCCCATCTTACTACCATGAAGCCATCAGGGTTCGTTTCTAATATCTGTGTTGTCCCCTTCTCAACTTCCCATGGATGATCTGCTGATACATTCTGTGTCCAAGCAACCACTCTCATCCCTGTAGTATTATATTTCTCTAAATTTTTCATAGTAGATTTCTGTCTCAGTGGACATTGTTTAATTCTATGGCCCCGCATTCCACATTAAAAGCAAGCATTTGGCAAGTTCTTATACAAAATGTCATGTTCAACGGTTTTCTCTTCTCCAATGTCTATGGAGATTTTTAGTGGGGAGATCTTTCTTTAGATCAACTTCGACAAAAATGTGTGGGTGCCATCTAGCATTGAATGAGCATTTTGCACCTTCATATATGAGGCCTCTCACGTCTTCTCTGGAGGCTAGAGGCTGACCTATGGGTAAGACAATTTTCCTTATGACTTCATAAAGGAAAGTTTGGGAGCTTGATCTGAAGCGGATAGCACAAGGGTTCAGACCGATTAGGGATGAAATGAGGAAACTAGTTAAACAGACACAAGGTGGTCCTCCATATCTGCCAAGTGCTAGTTTGCAAAGCTTCGAAGGTCATATCCTCATTTTTGAACATCAAGGTGTCCTCCATATCTGCCAAGTGCTAGTTTGCAAAGCTGGGAAGGTCATATCCTCATTTTTGAACATCGGGACCATGTGACTCATCGGTAAGAACTCACAGTTGCTGACAATCATACCGTTTGAGAGTCATTCTTTATGACACCACTCTCGAAAGGACTCCAAAAGAGGCTTAGATTTAAATGCGTTCTATTTCTTCGTACTTCCGTTGGAGCTTTGTATCTACAGAGACCGTACTGATAGCCCGGTTAGATTTAAATGCGATGTATTTCTGCATAGTTCCGTTGCAGCTGTGTATCTACCAAGACCGTGCTCATAGCATTGCAGTACAGAACCACATTTTGCACACAGATCAATAAACACAATGTTGACTGCTGTCTCATAATTGATGCGTCGCTTACGCGGGAACAGGCATCACCGCTTTTTCAGACAAAGATATTCATCATATCCCAGGATTGGTCAAAAGAGATAGGTGGTGACGGAAAGCAGATCCTCACACGGATTTTCCGCGGAAGGTTAAGGACCGCTACAGAAGACAAAATGATTCGGAGTTATCCTCCGGACCATTTGCTGTCGATTTGGAGAAGGATGATAGTGAGCGGAATATATCGCTCTGCCCATGTCTGGCTGTAGGATATGACTAAGTGTGTATGTAGCTTTGAGGCGAAAAAGAGTACTATGATTTGATTGGTAATTCTACTTTCTGTAGTAGATTTGAGATTGACTATGCCGTCCTAGTGTTACAAAGTCTTCTGAAGCGGTCATGTGCAAGAGTGCGAGTGTCCAATGGTGTCCATTGTTCCAGACACTCTCTAAGAGGATGTCGCTTCTATCTTGCATATGACTATGAATTATACTTCGTATTTTATTTTCCTAGTTCTTGATGGTATTAACATCACCGTGGAGCGACTGGAACCGCTTGAGGATTAAAATGACCGTGGAGGGACTGAACCTCTTCATGTCTATCAGCTTTACCGGTCTGCGGTGTAGGATGATCACGAGCTGCGCTCGTTCATTTCCATGTCAAAGTGGCCCATAGACTGAGTCGAGCGGGAGAAGAGATAAAGCATATGGAAATAGACCAGAAGTTTAAAGAATATTTGGAGATATCAAAATTTTGAGCTGGAGGTATTTATTTATACAGTATCGATGTCGGTCCTGCTCATACAAGGTACCGTAACTCGTCAGTAAAAAAATAAAGAAGAGAAGACGGATAAGAAGTAGATCAATGGTTTGAAGGATTGCAATGACACGGTTTTCCGCGTAGGTTATTAACTTTAGAGGAGGTATTCTACAGTCAAAATATGATAAGGTACAAGCAAAAGTTGTAGTGCTCTAGAAATTCTCTTGCTGTGCTTGCGATAATAGTTCTTTTATGCCTAAAAGTCAAGAACTATTTAGGCTTTGAAGTTAAGAAACGCGGGATTACATGCCAAATTATCTAGTTCAGCATACGTTTCAATCAATTAATATTATCTTGTTGAGCGTACGTTTCAGTTCATTGATATTGTCATTAAGTTCATATGACATTACTAAATAGGTTTGAAACAAGCTTATCTTTTTCTTCCACAACAAAGTGCACACATCTATGACATCTATAACCAGCTTGTTTCTTCTCCTTCATCTAATTCGAATAAAAATCATTACAAACATAATCAAACTAACTAAGGGTCATCAGAGAGAATCGTTGAAAAGTATAATAATATAGACCGAAGAATAAAGTGAAACTTAGTCAAAGACTCGATTATTGCAAGATCAATTGATCGAAAGATTTAGTCATATATGCGAGGTTCTTCATATATACACATAATGCGAAGAAGGATTAGGATTAAGGTTATCTGAGGTGATTTGGGATTTATATTCATTATACTTCAATTAAGGTTTCTAAGATACGTCTCTAGCATTATCTACTTTTTCGAATCTTATTAGCAAGAAGAACTAGACGTGTTTGATCGATTAAAAAAAAAGTTTAATAATGTTAACTTTCTTTTATGAAGTTTCAATAGAGAACATAAAGAACTTTTACATCGTCTTAATGGTTCCCCAAAGAAGTGATCAGTAACAAAAGTATCCTCAGAAATATTGTGCATGATAATACAACTTAAAAATCAAGAGATCATAGATAGGAATTTTAATCATATTTTCTGTTATAAAGTGGAGAAACATTTAACCAGAACTCTCGTTGGAGGTCTTGTGGCTAGTGGTAAAGAAATGATAGAGTTTTGAACATATGATTTTTTTTGCTAATCAAAAGAAGTTATATAGAAAATCGATAGATAATCGAAGAGATTCATTGTTCTGGTCGTTATTTTGTCGTAAAAATTGGCTTCCCAAGCTATGAAATATTTCAACAGATCACGTGGTGCCATTCACGCTCGACATGTTTCATCTATTCGAGTAGAAAATATGTGATAAATAATAAGCGATACACATACTATGATAAGAGCGCTATCATCTTTTTATATGAGATTGCCATGGAATAAATTACTTTAGAACAGTTAAACTCAGTGATCTTTTATTTAATTTAATTTCTTTCATAAATGCATTTAAATTAGATAAACCTTGCTGAACTTGCATAACTTCATGACACGTAACATATCTAAGGATCTTAGACGATAGGATTTAACATCTGAATTACTCGACCTTCAAGAGCAAAGGCATTTTTGTACAAAAAGGATTAAAATTAAGAAACAAAACGCATAGGTGAGATAAAGACAATATGCAGTAAAGTCTTAGTTGTGAATGCAGACTTACAAGTCAAGCTATATATCAATTTGAAACTTTTCTATATTTCAAGGGCACATAAGTGTAACAAACCCAAAGTTGATGTCATTCTAGCTCAATGTCATGCATGACCTGCTGCTTCCCTTTGCCTTCTTTCATCCTTGCCACCACGATCACCCTTGCCAACCCCCCACCCCTTCCCTCTACTAGCTTCATCACCGTCGACCCCCCTCCCCCCCTGACTACCCTCCTTCCCCTCCCAATATCCCTCCCCATCCTCTACATTCATTTCTTGCTCTCGACGCCCACCCCCCAAACTTGTGCCCACCTCCTCTTGCAAAGATCTCGTCCCTCTATCTACCTTCCTTTCCCACCCTCCCCCTAACCCCTTGTTTTCTAACACTTCTCCTGCACTCCCTTCAGCTCCACCCTCCTCCTCTAGCTATCCTTTGTTCGAGCTTATGTTGGTGTGGATTTTGGTGTGTGAAGGATGGCTTGTCATCATTTTCTTTCCCCTTCCCCATCCCCTTTTCTTGTTCATAGTAGACACGAATGCAATCAGATTCCACCTCTCATAGGGACTCTTCTAAAGCCCCGTCACATGCAACAGCTCTATTGCCCATTCAAATCTTTCTTAACAAGGGTAGAGCAAGCCTAGTTTGAGGTTCAACACCTACATGCCTCATCATTTACTTATAGGATCATCGATTCATGACTTACTTCAGCTCAACTCATAGACCTTCTTTAGAGCAGCTATCAAGGTAGAACTAGATTGTGCCCTTTGACTAGACTATATATGATTTTGGAATTACACTTTTGATTAAAAGTTCACCCATTTAGGTAAAATAATACAAGGATATATACTTGATGCAAGATGTCCGATAACCTAGGACTAGTAGCTATGGATAAATGGGCTAGAGATGATACAAGAGATCCCACAACCCAGAACCATAGGTATGAAGCAAGATATATGGATTACAAGAAATCCCTTCAAAGAGATCAACTAGATACAAGGAGTAACTAGAAGGATCTCATACTAGGAGATTACAACAGGACACGATAGAATGTCCACGATAATAGACTAGACAAGACTAGACCAAAGCTCAAGAATAGAACTCAAATTGGAACTTGGAAAGTACTTGTGGATCCTTGAGCTCCCAAGATTGACATTGGCAAGAGTCAGAGTATATGTGGCCAACCACTCCTTGTATAGTTTTTCAAGGGTGGTTCATCAATTGCACTTATGAATTGATGATATCATTGATGATGTCATCAATTCCAAACAACACTTTCAAATGTGAAAATCTAGCAAGTAGACAATCAATCTTAGGGTTTTGCACAGTTGAGACAAGATGGAAGCATCATTTTCTCCAAATTCAAAAGGACTCATGAGATATAGAAATTCAAATGGAATTTAAGGTTTAGGATGGTTTCATTTGTGTCCATGACATCATATCCCCTCAAGCAATGAGTTCCCCACAGAGGAGTTATATGACTATGAAATATTCGAGGACTTGATTCTTCATATCTATTGGTCTCTATAGAGTTCGTGATATGTGGTACTCGAATAGAATGATGATGGATATCCATGATGAAAATAGAAATGGTTCATAGAAGATCTAGGTATAGAATCAAGGATATGATTCTTTTGATTAACTATGTTTCT